>CM031695.1:24084600-24569600 GCA_018466805.1 Hippocampus abdominalis
ATGCTGCTCCAGAGCTGGTTGATGAGCTGATCATTTGAATCAGGTGTGTTACAGCTGGGAGAGCTGGAAAACAGGCAGGACAGCGGCCCTCCAGGACCGACTTTGGACACCCCTGTCATACTAGCTCAAACGGGGGTAAAATCGGAAATGATTGACAATGAGGACATCCTCAGCTGCCTAGTCGTCAGCCTCCAGAAGGCGAAAAACAGAAGAAGAAGAAGAAGAAGAAGAGGAGCTGATAACCTCCTGATCCCTCGTCACTTCTCAACAAGGTCACATAATCCTCCAGGTGAAAGGCGGCGCAGAAATGCCATGTGCGCAGGATTAACGTTTTAGCGGCTGAAGAAGAAGAAGAAGAAGAAGAAGCCAACGACGAATGACAGCGAAGGTGGTCCGCCACGTAGACCAATGGGATTTGCTGCGATGGATGTGGAAATACCGTGACGGAAATCCAACACGCTATTATTGTTATTGCGCTGTACCGCCCATGTGACGGGACATGACCGTTGGGGTACTTTGAGACCAGATCGCTCTTAATTTTTTGTGACATCGCAACTATGCGACTGGAGAAATGGGAGGTCACGTCAATATGTTGTCATGTTCTGTCTGTTGTGAGTGAAGGGAGTTTCCCGCCAGCAGGCGCACCTGTTCAACGTTTCCAATCAAGCCTTGCCATGTATTCCAGGACTGCCAAGCTGCCTCGTCATTGTCGGATTATTGACCTTGTTTGCTGCTCATGCTCAAGTGTTGTTTTCTAGATCTCTCGATCTCATCTTTTTTTTTGTTCTCTTGTCCTTCGTTTGTAAGTATTGACAAAATTTGTCCTTGATCTTGCTCATATTTTGTTTACATTCTTGGCTTTACTCTTATCTGGCCTTTTGCTAGCGCTTTTTGTTTATGCTTTGTTTTTCTTGGCTCTTTGTGACCAGCGATTTCGGTTTATACTTTGTTGGTGCACTGTTCTATCAATAAATATTTTTGGTAACTCAGTTTATCCGAGTCTGCATTTTGCAGATCCACACTCCACCTGGTTCGTGTTCGGACCATGTCATACATTATATCAATTTAAAGCACACGATGCAACATTATACTATTAGCTGCTCGTAATTATTGATCTATATTATTCATTTATGTTCTGTCACTGCACAAGTCATATGAAATGTGTTAGTTGATTTGCTAATAATCAAATAAAACAGAATAAAATATCTTTACATTATGGGGGTCAAGTATTTAAAGGCCGTTATTAATCATACAGTTCTGTACCGTTGAAAGACACATTTGAGCGTGTCATCGCCTGCTCACGCCTCCTCAACGACATAACACAAACATTTTCCGATGCCACAAGGACCACAATGACAGCGTCAGTCATGACGAGCTTTGCACAGGCGGGCGAGACGAATGGATGGATGAACGGATGTCTTTGTGGGTGGGTATTTGTATTTTGTACCTAATGAAGTGTCTCATCAGTACATTAGTGCCCCCAGCGGTCCATTAGTGTGCATGTGTCACGTTGAAGAGAAGCGGGTGTTTGAAAGAGCTTTGTTGAAAGCTGAGACGAGCACCTCCGAAGCGCAGAGTTTAACCTCTGAACCCTGGTGGGACACCCACGCCATCTCCGCCACTGCTGCTCGGGGAGGGAACACGGGGTCATCCAAAGAAATGAGTCAGTGAGAATAGATGAAACAAAAACACCTTTTGATCAATCGATTCCCACTACTCGCTAATCTGTTTGTTGATCACCAAAACTTTAAGTGGAGCCAAACGCTAACATTTTGTGACCGCTGCATGGAGACAAATTGCGCGCCACACTCCAATTAATTTCAGATTGAAAAGCAGAGCACTTTGAACAATCGTGTTGAAATATTTATTTTTCTCCTTTTGCCCAAAAAGCTTTTTTGTTTGCCGTTTCCCTGCGGTGGCAGCTAATTGCACGCTAGCCTCCTTTGTGCTGCGTCGCTTACAAGGCCGCCGCTACCGCGGACCTGCACCGCCTGCCGCACTTGTCCTCTAAATATTGCATGAGCGGCGGAGTGAGCATTGTTGTTCTTTTTGCCCCATCAACAATTCATGGCGTCTAAGTGAGGTGCAACATGGGAAAGGAGTGAGTACGAACGGGAGGGGGGACGCAAATGCAGCGCTCATGCTAACGAGTTTATTCAATCTCACAGTCGGCTTCTGAATGAAATAAGACAAAGAGGAAAAAGGTTCCAGAGGAAGCATAAACTTTGCTCAACTAACAGACACATTATCTACATTTTCTTTGTTGACTTTGCAAATGAGTAAAACAAAATTACTTGGGTTTTTGGTGCAAGGTAGCCTCCCAGTTTACATGCAAGCATGACACTGGAATTAGTCCAAGAAATGGTTGCTTGAAGTCAAAATGGCTCATTTGTTTAGTTCAGTTTTAGATATACAAGGGGTGTCAAACTCATTGTTTTCGTGGGCCAGATTTGAGTGAGTTTCCCTTGGAGGGCCATTATAACTGAAACCATATAAAGAAGTCAAGAATCACGGTTTATTCACCTATGGTTTAAGTTACTGTAATGAGGGGTTTAATCAGAAGAAAATGCAGTGTCACTCCTATTTTTTAGAAATGAGAATTTGAAATGTGGGGCGGCCCGGTAGTCCAGTGGTTAGCACGTCGGCTTCACAGTGCAGAGGTACCGGGTTCGATCCCAGCTCCGGCCTCCCTGTGTGGAGTTTGCATGTTCTCCCCGGGCTTGCGTGGGTTTTCTCCGGGTGCTCCGGTTTCCTCCCACATTCCAAAAACATGCATGGCAGGCTCGTTGGGCACTCTAAATTGTCCCTAGGTATGAGTGTGAGCGTGGATGGTTGTTCGTCTCTGTGTGCCCTGTGATTGGCTGGCGACCAATTCAGGGTGTCCCCCGCCTACTGCCCGAAGACTGCTGGGATAGGCTCCAGCACCCCCCGCGACCCTAGTGAGGATGAAGCGGTTCGGAAAATGGATGGATGGATGAATTTGAAATGTTGGTAGACATTTTAGCAAGTATCATGAAAGTTGCCATCTTTGATTTGCTTTCACGGGCGACATAAAATGATGTGGCGGTCCAGATTTATCCCCCGGGCCTTGAGTTTGACACATGTGAGATATACGGTGCAATATCCTGTCATAGATGAAATTTAAAGACATTGGTTTCGGGGAATGATTTTATTTCAAATGTATGATGTGTTGAAGTCAAACCCAGAATAGGTGCTTCAAACTAAAATGGCCCACTTCCTGTTCGCAACCTAGCATTGCTCCATGAAAGTTTTCATGCATACTGCTACAGTTAACATGGTCATCCAATTTCTTGTCAGTCAGTAAAATTGGTTCAACCCCCCAATTTATGAGCAAAGTACAACACTGTTGTCTGCCCTAGAAATGGCCGCTTTAAACCAAAATGGCTGAAGTCAGCCATTTTTCGATTTCAGCCATGGTCTCTTGGTGAATCCGGTAATGATAAGACATCCATCCAATTCTTTTGTGATCGGTGAAATTGGTTTCACGGGCAGATTTATTCTTATTATTTTTTGCCAACTTACTGCTGAAGAATGAATCTGGAATTCACCCCAGAAATGGCTCTCTAAAACTAAAATAGCCGAATGTATGGTCATTTTCAGATATCTGTCATGGATAGACATGTCCACCCATTTCTTTGTCGATTGGTAAAATTGGTTTCCTGGGCTGATTTATTTTTATTCTCCAGATTTTCTAACAAAGTGCAAGGCCTGGAATTTGCCCGGTGAATAATGGACAACCTCTGGTTGACTTTGGAGTATAGGTCTGAAACCTTTGTTCTGTTATGATGGACATACCCACTCAAGTCCATGTCAATTAATCAAACTGGTTTCTTAATATTAACAATGCATGACCTCAGCTTACTTCCTGTCCGAGTATGAGTCCTTGAGACATTTTTGTGTGTCCTATTAACAAAGTCATTTCTGTCCAATTTCATGTCGATTGGAAAATTTGGTTTGAGGGGTTGATTGTGTGTGTGTGTGTGCGTGTGTGATTTACTGAAAAAATAAAAGGCCAAAAATTTACCTGAAATGGCTTGCTTGAAGTTCAAAGATGGGTCCTTGAGAGTTTTTCATGCATCCTGTTTTGATAGGCATGTCCATCCTGTTTAATGTTAAACTAAAACCAGTTTTGGGGGCTGATTTTTAAATTATTTTTTTTTAAACACAAGGCTGTGAATTTGCCCTCAAAATGGTTGCTTCAAAACAAAATGGCCGACTTTGTTGAATTTGGGGAACCAGTCCTCGAGACATTTTCTTGCATTCTTTTGTAGTCGTCCCAATTTCTGTTCACAATTTCTGACACCACAATGAAGTGCACCATGGGAAAGGAGTGTGGGAGAAAGGGAGCAAGTAAACGCACCGTTCATTTTAACTAAATCCTTTCATCTCACAGTCTGAATTTGAATGAATCAAAAAAGAAGATGCAAAAGACTACAGAGGACACAAACTTTGTTCCAACTCAGATAAACATGGACTAGTTTTATTGTTGTTTAAGTTTTTTTAAAAATGAGCAAGCAAAAGCACCCTTTTTTGTGTGGTAAAAGCAACACAAGGCCATTAGGATATTTGCTGTGGTTGAAATAATGCTGCTTTTAAAAGGTTCCAGCAGAGTGCACACGGCAGGCACGTTAACCTGAAAAAAAAAAACATCATGGGCACAACTCTGGAATAGGAAAAACATTGAGCTGGAAGTAATTCTTTCACATCAACATAACATTGTTTAGGGTAAACTGAAGATAAACGTAATCCGTGACTGTTTAAAAATGTCACGTATTGAACCGTGGCGTGAGAGAATGAAAACGTGCGCGTACTTGTGTGTGTGTATTTGTGTGTATTTGTGTGTGTGTGTGTGTGTGTGTGTGTGTGTATGTGTTGGGAGGGATGTTTGAACCTCCTGTTTTGTTTCTTTCTATAGCATGCTGGCAATGTGACTCACTGCATAAATAATAGAAAACAAATACATGCAAGATTAAAAATTACAACTGAAATAAAACTGTTTTCTTGTCATTATAAAAATATATATATAATTTAAATAATTTAGTCTGACATAAAACTTTGTATACTCCAGCTAACTTCCAAATTCCAAAACTTTTTTTTGGTTTGTTTTTTATCCTTCTTAAAAGTTTTTGATTGCATCCCTTTCATTCCCAGTGTGTTACTTCCTGGTCAATTTATTGAAAAAATTATGTAACAAGAAAAAAAATGTCAAGTGCTGAATGGACGTTGGCATCCGCTTTCCTTGAAAGGGTCATCAAGTCCAAGATGGCTCTTATTCTTATATCTTATTCTTATTCTTATCAAATGTTGCTGTAATATTGTCGCCATCTTGATTGCTTTCCGATTTGGGCAAATTCCCAAGTTGGGGTTTGTCAAAATACAAGCCCCAGCTGACGGCTTCAAACCAAACTGGCGCACTTCCTGTTCAACTTCAAGCATGGGCACTGAAGGCTTTTTCGTCCATCATAGTAGACACACTCATCTGGTTTCGTGTCAATCGGTCCAACTCCTTCACCGAGCGAATTTTTGCTTTTTTAAACTACAAGAATTGGCTCAAAATTTCAACTTGCATGAGTGTACGATTGACTAAGTTTTGGTGGTTGCTGTTCAAGTCGCCTAAAATAAAAATATTGTCACCTGGATACACATTTTGTAATTCTTTCGGAGTTTTGAGCTATTTTGAGTCTCATATGCATGAAAAAAACAACAACAACATTATTATTTGTTTTTTCAGGGCACGCATTCTTGCCAAAGCAATGCCGTAATAAATACAATAACTGGAGTGTTCAATCATTAAAAAAAAATACAAGTATTAAAGTATGTAAAATGCCACTTAGGAGTGCATTTCAATAAATATATATTTTAAAAACAAATGAGATGAGGAAAAATCTCACTGGAGCAACTTTAAGTAGTCCATCAACGATGGAAGATGTCGCTGATGATATTTGCACTTAATAGAAATGCACCAACCGAAACCAAAGCAACATTTCGCTGGGAGAAGTGTAAAATCGCACACACACACACTCACACACACACACACACACACACACACACACACACACACACACACACACACGCAGCTCAAATAGTGTAATAAGTCAAACTGGAGGCGAGCAGACGGTGCATGAATATCAAATGCGGACTAATTGATGAGCTAATTTATGCAATAACCAGTATGCTTATTTTTAATTTTCACTTTTTATGGACGACGTTTTTCAGAAACTCGGCTGCTCGGCAGGCGGTTCCGACGGCCAACGGGTCAAAAGTAACATCGCGTTTACTACATAACAAGGAAAATAAGTGTCTTTTCTTTCAAAAGTGTTTTCCCAGTTCGCTGATGTGTTGATGGTCCAACATTAGAAGGGGGGAAAAAAAAAATCCAATTACAGTAAATTGAGAGTCGATCGTATCCCTCCCCTACCCCCTCCACCCCCGCTCAGGTCACTCATCTGACAAACATGTTTTGCTGCCTTTAAAAAAGTGATGAAAAGTCTGCCCGGCATTCGTGTCGGGAGAAACTCCGCATTGATGTCTGCGGGCCAAACATGGTGGAAATTATAGATGAGAGAATTAACAGCTGCTGGGATCAGGAAGGATTGCATGAGTTTGGTCAAAATGCTCTTGCGAAATCTGGGAAAAAGGCCTCACTACAGCTGCTTCCAAGCAAAATGGTACACTTCTTGTGTGTTTTCAAGCATGGCTTCTTCAGACTTTTTCGTTGGCTCTACTCATGATCGATATGTCTGCCAAATTTTATGTTACACAGTGGAACTGGTTTTGGTGGCAATTTTTTTTTTTCTAAATCGGGTTGGGTGCGACTGAACCATTTGACTGAAAAATAGAAGATTAAAACCAAAATGGTAGTCTTTTTGATCATGTCTTCTTGATACATTTTTTGTGGGTCATCTCATGATAGACATGCCTACCAATTTTCAAGAAACACTCCATTTAGTGGCTGAATTTTTGAATTCCCATGAATGTCACAAATGACCGTAGGGTGCTTCCTTCAAACCAAAATGGCTGACTTCCAGTGTCTTTTTCAACATTGCCTTTTGAGACTTTTTTTTTGTGGCTCCTCTCCCGCATGACAAGCCGACCAACTTTCATGTTGCTGAGTGAAACTGGCATCAGGGGTTGAGTTTTCCAACCCTCCAGTGGATTCTGTCATGCCCAAGCCCTAATGAGTACAACATGATTCCAGAGTGATGTAGTTCTGAAGCGGTTGACTCGAGCCTGCCCACCCCCCCCGGAGCAAAGGCTTCTGGGTAGGGCGGGCGAGCGAGCGGGTCGTAAATGCACAAGTCTTGTAGCCGCATGAAAGATGCAGAGAGGCGGGCGAGCGACGGCCCGGACTCGACACGACAGACATGATCTTAACCCGGCGGGTTTCCGGCGTAACGAGCAGAAACAACAAGAGGGAAACAAAACACAGTCGCGAGAGGGATTCCCTCACGGATGGTGACATGCCAACCGGAAGAAGAAGAAGACAACTTGCGGGCCCGCTGGGGAACCCCTGACCCTCTGTCAACAGGAACAACACATGTGGAACTCCTGGGAATGTCGTGTTAGGGCTTCATACATTCGACTCGACAAACCTTTACACACGAGGTTGCAGGCAGAACATTTTTTTTCGGTTTCGATTGTGTTTCGTTGTTGGTGCTTTTTTTCTTTTGTATATTACATGTTCTCAAACAAGGTTCCAAAAGATTGGTTAGTCTTTATACATATACAGTTCAACCTCGGTTTTCGTCCATAATCCGTGCCAGAAGGCTGTTCGAAAACCGAAATTGTTCGAAATCCGAAACCACGCTCTTTTTAAAATAAAAATATTGACTGAACACGTCTGCTCACAATGGAAAGCAGCACGAGGAAGCGCCACTTCCTCGTCTACCCGAGGAAGCGTCACTTCCTCATGTAAGGAAGGCGAGAGGAGTCAAATGGTGCATTCAAGTGCGCTCAGTTTGTTCGAGAAAACGAAATTTGTTCGTCATCCGAGGCATAAAAAACTCAAAATTTTTGGCCGAAAACTGAATTGGTCGAGAACCGAGACGTTCGAAAACCAAGGTTTGACTGGATTACATTTTGTTTTTTTATCTCTCTTATCTCCTTGTTTCTTACTAGATTTCCCAAATAGGTTCCAATGGATGTTGTCGTTGTTGCATCTTTTCTTTTTTTTCTTGATAAGTCAGACTCTTTTGCTGTATCCAATGAGTGTCCTGGTTTGTTATTGTCCAGAAAACACATATGGCAATTATGTAATAATCACAAAACAAATGTACTCATCAAAAAGTGCAATTATTGCAAAATTGTTTTGTTTTTTTAAATAGAGCAGATTTAAAAAAAAAAAAAAGGAATTTTAGAGCTACATAGTGTAGTTTGGGGACAGATGAAAGGATGTTGTGATGTTGTTGCCACTCACTAATTGCATTTTATGTGCCTGCAACATTTCCTCTGATGAGTTTTGAGTGCTCATTATGTTTTTTTTTAGAAATGTATTTTAATTAAAAGCTCAAGAGTACAAAGTGAGCTCAGGCTGACGCCAACTAAAAGTCTTGGTGTTTGCTCGGTTCTAACTACAAGCGGCGTGTTCTCCATTTTGGCTGCCAGAGGACAGAAGGAGGACGTTAAAATCGCCTCACGTCTTCATTGGAATAAATCGTATCGTTGGCCGTTGGAAGTGAATATATTTCGTACTTCAAGTGATACATATGGTCAGCCTAATCTGAAAAAATATCGTAACATATATAAATCACGAAATTAGAGTGTATTATATCAGATTTGACGTGAAGTTATCGTAAACTTGGAGTGACTCGTTTTAGAATTACCAAGTACAGTCAAACCTCAGTATTCGTCCATAATCCGTTCCAGAAGGCTGTTCGAAAAACAGAATTGTTCGAAAACCGAAACCACGCTTTTTTAAAATAAAAATGGTTACTGAACACGTCCGCTCACAATGGAAAGCAAAATAAGGAAGCGTCACTGTCAGGCGAGAGGAGTCAAATGGTGCATTCAAGTGCCCTCAGTTTGTTCGAGAACAGAAATTTTTCGTCATCCGAGGCATACAAACATTTTTGGTCGAAAACCGAATTGGTCGAGAACCGAGATGTTCGATAACCGAGGTTTGACTGAATAAAGTACTTTATTGTCAAATGTTCTGTATGTGCAACATACAGCACAGATGAAATTTCCTCCCTCTTAAACAGACAACAAGAGGAGCCGCTGCGGGTGCTCACGTCGCCATCATAAGAAAACTGAACATAAAATGACAAAATAATACAACACAACTCTTACAACAGACAGTCGTGCTATCTTAACCACTTTTCCTCCATTCACTTTGTTGTTTGAAGCAATAATAGATGAAAGAGGAGCGAATTAGAGTGAATCCTACTCTCACTAAAGCTCATGTTATTTTAAATTTGAGTACATTTTGTCCGGATTGAAGTCAGTTGTATCGTAAATGAAGTGAATCATAGAAATGAAGTGAATCATGTCATTTATTATTCTTTTTAGGGAATCGGATCATAATTTGAATGAATCACATCGTAAGTATAAGAATCATATTGTATCGTTGTTGGATGGAAACTTTGCAATTGCGGCACACTAAATCATAATTAAAGTGAATTATGTTGCATTTGGAGTCCTGTCATAATTGAGGTGAATGATATTTTATAGCAATCAAAATGAAACATAAAATTGCAACGAATCACATCCTAAATAGAGTCAACGGTATTGTATCGTCATTGAAGTGACTCGTAAATGGTATGATTCATATCATAATTAAAGTAAATCATGTCATCGTCATTCAAATGGAACTTACTGTATTTGCACTCAATCGTATTGCACCGAATGAGGGTGAATCACAGAACATATTGGCGTATTACATCGTAATCGGAGTGAATCGTCTTGCATCACAAATACAATCAATCCGAATGAATACTTTTGCATTTTAATAGGTTTGAGCCATTTTGAATAACAATCAGAGCGATTCACACTATCGATCGAAGGTTCGAAGACAAGAATCCAAAAACCAATTACGAAATGTGACGTCCGCCAGGTCAGATTGTGGATTTCCCCCACTTGGACATTTGTTATCGTTGGAGCTCAGCGGATCATCCTTGGCGGATCCGCATTTGTGTTTTCCCGCGTGCATGCTCACAACCGATAAGTGGCCGGCGCTGGCAGCAAAGTGAAAACATCAAAGGTTGAGTCACGAGGCGGATTGTTGTGGAAATAACCTCAAAGAGCCGCCGCTGACCGCCCACTCGTAAGTGGGTCGGCCCATGCTGGCGCACACTTCATCGCGCCAGGTTTTTAATTGCGCCCACCACACAACTCCTTAATTAGCCACTCCTTAATTAACCAGCGACAGCATTATCAGCATGTTCGGTGGGTTGCTTCTTAACTCTTTTGCCAAACGTTACTTCTGTCAACCAACCAACAAGCACACCGAGGTGCCAATTAAAAGAAGCCGTCACTCCGACTACAAACCACTTGTGAAGCTCAGAAATCTCTCCTAACTTATTTGGACAAAGGATGTGTGTGTGTGTTTGGGACACTGATCATTGTATCGACTTACCGTATTGGCTCGAATATAAGACGACCCTGATTATAAGACGAACCCCTCTTTTTCAAGACTCAAGTTTGAAAAAAGACTTTTTGAACACCAAATTAATATGTATACAGAAAATAATTACAGTAAATCTGAAACAAATGATTATAACAATATATTTGAGAGAAAAAGCATGATATTTTGCCTCATTCAAATCTAAAGTGCAATCACATTCGTAAATGAATGGCTTCTGGTTTATGAAACGTGAATTACATCATAACTTCTCCTCAGCTACAGGTTAACCTGGCCGATCTTCGACCCACTTTTCTCCAGATTGTCGCTACGTTTCTCCATTTTCTGTTATCTCTTCCATTATTTTCTTCTCTTTTCTTTCTTTTATTTTTCTTCTTTGTGCTTCTGCTATTTTTATTTTTATTCTTCATGGCAGGGGTTCACTTTGGCCTGGGGAGTCAAGTTCAGCATTCGCTTCGATGATATCTGGCGCCATCTAGCGTCGTGAATGGGTATAATGTGACCCCGAATATAAGACGACCCCCACTTTTTCAGTCTTATTTAAATGCAAAAAACACCGTCTTATATTCGGGCCAATACGGTAATTGTCGACAGTGTGATGGATCAAGGGCGGCCCGGTAGTCCAGTGGTTAGCACGTTGGCTTCACAGTGCAGAGGTACCGGGTTCGATCCCAGCTCCGGCCTCCCTGTGTGGAGTTTGCATGTTCTCCCCGGGCTCGCGTGGGTTTTCTCCGGGTGCTCCGGTTTCCTCCCACATTCCAAAAACATGCATGGCAGGCTCGTTGGGCACTCTAAATTGTCCCTAGGTATGAGTGTGAGCGTGGATGGTCTCTGTGTGCCCTGCGATTGGCTGGCAACCAATTCATGGTGTCCCCCGCCTACTGCCCGAAGACTGCTGGGATAGGCTCCAGCACCACCCTAGTGAGGATGAAGCGGTTCGGAAATGGATGGATGGATGGATGGATGGATCAATTTTTGGAACTGTCTCTCGAAGTGCAAAATGAACCAATTAATCGAAGTGATCATCGATTCATTTTGAAACATTATTTAACTTACATGTACAGTGGTACCTCTACTTAAGAATGTCTCTTCATATGAAATTTTCAAGTTACGAAACGCCTCATCAGGAAAACATTGCCTCTGGTTACGAAAGAAATTTCAAGTTAAGGTAAAAATACAAGATGGGCTGCTAGTCGCAGCTCCGAGTTTTCTGAAAAGCAACATACTTATAGCTGCTCTGCCATTGCCTATTACAGAGCATCATCCTGGCATCCCATTGGCTAAGAGGGACCTCTACCGAATGTGTCTATGTGTGTCTATAGATATGTGTCTATGCAGCGTCCTCGTCATTCACCCCTCGGGCTATGAGCTGTTCCGATAGTTCCACTTCTGAGAGAGAACATGAACAAAGGAGGGCAACAATTGATGAGGACGCAGCTAAAAGTTAAATGACCATCATTTCTATTCTTTATTATTGTTATTTCACATTCTGCACTACTCTCATCAAATCGGAATTGGAAAATTATTCTATTGTATTGCAACCAAGTGGAGTGAATTGTATCGCATCTTACCTGTTGCGAATCATTGTATCCGATCGTAAGGAAATTTATTGGATCAAAACTGGGATGAATCATTTTATTGTAATTGGAATTCATGCTTTTATACCTTATTGTGATTGCTTTGAGTGTGATTTTCAGCATATCACTCATCCATTCCTTTGTCTACTAACATTTAAAATATCTTAACATCATGGAGCTTCTAGCGAAAGATATTTTATTGTATCAAAATGCTGTCGTAATAATGCCAATGAACCAATAGAATTAGCTGAAAGACAAATAGAAAAAGACACAAATCTTGTGGACTACTTTCGATTCCGATCCATGATGGAGAATTTCTTTCTGCGTATGTTTGTGTCTCAATCTTTGCTCAGAGGAAAAGTTTTCCGTCATCCCCTCACACCTGGGTCATGATAAGGTCACTTGCCGCTCATTCTTCTTTCTCCATCTTCTTCACTGTCATGCTTTTAATCACCGCAGCCGTGTTGTGCTGCTGGAGCGCAGTGCTGCGACCCCCGCAAAAAAATATATCTAAAAATCCATGGAAAAACACACAACTTCACGGGTAAAATGTTTAGTGGCTGGTCCGGGGCGGTGGCCATTAGCCGTAATTCAGCTCTCAGCTTCCCATCATGCCGCGCGCGCTAACTGCACCTCCCGCCCTGCGGCTGGCAGCTAAAACAAACACTTTGGAAAGAGAAAATGAGCTGGAAAATGTTCTGAAAAAAGCCAGCGCGGCTGTCGTTCGGAAACATCCCGCTTTGGCTAGGAATATGAATCATGAAAGGACGAGGGGTCTGAAATGTTTGAAATGTTGTCTTTATCAATGCTAACAGGAAGTATCAGGGGAGACAATCTCCTTGATGGAGAAACACAAGCAACAAGAACATTCATACAAAGTTCCACAGCTCCTTTAGGAACTGGAATCTCATTCTTGTGATCTCAATGAGATCACCTTTCTTTCTATGTTAACCTTTAAAATTGAAAGGCTACTTTCACCAAAATCGCTCAAAAATACAAGATTCCAAGAATGAGAGTTAGCTATCTTATATTCTAATGTTTTGTGATTTGAAGCAGGGCGAACTAACTCATTTTAATTTCTCAACTATGAAAGCTATTCCAACACACGGGATACTGTGAGGCCACAACAAAGCAAACTTCTATAACCCCCACTTCCTAACGTTGCTCGAGAGTCGCCTTCGATTTCACACTCGGACTGCACCGCCGCCGTCGAAATTTCAGTTCACAGCGGATCATCTGCGGCGTCTAAACAGCCTTCGACAGCGGCACAGCAGTGAACTCCAACCCCCCTTCTCTTCAATCTTTCCCTCCCCCTTTTTCTCCCACCCCAAAGTCGCCCGTCAGAGTTTGAGAGTTTAACATGGCGGTGGAAGAGAGCCAGCGCTATTTGTTTGACAGGTACATGTCTCTATAGGCCACTGCCTTTCCAATTTAAGAGGCCCTTAAGCCGTGAGCAGCCGCCTTAACATTATTCTCCGCGAAGACGAAAAGGGGGTCTGGGGGGGGGGGGATGTTTTCTCTTCTTCCTCGCCGCTTTTAACACGAAGGCCCCGTCGACCCTTCAAGGACGCCTCGCTGCAAGTCTTTCATCATTTTGCTTGAATTTTAATTATTTTCGCCGGCTTGTCAAGTCCCGCCGGTGAGCAGAGCGAGAAAGTGAGGTGACGGAAAAGGCGGGAGTGATGGGGTGGGGGACTACAAAATATTTCATTAGCCTCCGAAAGCGTTAAGTCGCCTAGCGGGAAGATTTGACCGAGGCGGCGGACCTCATCCTCGCTCTTGACGTGTCAGCCGACGTTTTGTTTAATTTGAACGGGCGGCTATGTGAACGTTAAGAGAGGAACACGATGATTTCGGCTTAATTATTTTTGCATGTTTCCAAGGAAACAAGCGCATCATCTTCAGAGAAAAAAAATTCATCGCTCCTGCAAGACACACAATGTTTTCTTCTTTTTAATTTCCTCATAACCCGGCGGCACAGTGATCGACTGGTTAGCACGTCCGCCTCACATAGCAGAGGGGTAGGGTTTCATTTTGGGCCCCGAACTTCCTGTGTGGAGTTTGAATAACCCCCCCGCCCCGTGCCTGTGTGGGTTTTCTCCGGGTATTCCGGATTCCTCCCACATTCCCCAAAACATGGATGGTAGGTTACCAGAACATTGTCCGTAGGTGTGATCGTGAATGCGCATGGTTGTTTGTCTATGCGTGCTCTGCGATTGGCTGGCACCCGGTTCAGGATGCCCCCCGCCTACTACCCGAAGACAGCTGGGATAGCACACCCTGCGACCCTTGTGAGGACTAAGCGGTTTCTGATAAACCCTGAGAAAACCCACGCAGGCACGGGGAGAACATGCAAACTCCACACAGGAAGGCCGGAGCCGGAATCGAACCTTGCACTTCGGCACTGTGAGGCTTACACACTAAACAACTAACCACCAGGCCAGGCCGCCCCGAAGGGAAGCAGAAGCTTGCAAGTCTTTTTGATGTCATCTCAACATTTACCTTGACCTGTCCACCATTTCAACCATGTGACCGTCTCCTTGTGACTACAAATCTACACTCTCAATTGAGAGGCGACCTCAGCGACCAATCAGCATTCTGGGCACAAACACTCATTTCGAGGTCTGCCATGACGGGACGCCTCACAATCTCCAAGCCAATTTGGCGTCATCTCCATCACAGTCGACCCCGTAAATCTGCATCGGCGGAATGGCTTTGGCAAGCAATTACCGCCATGCAGGACATCGCTAATTTGATGAGAATCTGCTTTGACAAGTCCAGACCAAGACGAGGAACGTGAGCGGGGAGGGCGGCGTGGGGCGGCATCCTCGTGGGACCGAGGGGGGGCGGGGCGACAGGCCGACACGAAAAAGCAGGAGGATCATTGCAGGAGGGTCAGTGATACATGCAAACGTTGAACCTCATGTCAAAACATGCTGCGGCGCGCCAGCTGAGCACACCGGGGGGCCGCCCCTGCATGCTGCGGTCATGCTGCGGCGCCACATCAGCGCAAGCCAAACACAAATGCCTCGGCTTTGTCCAGTCAATACCTGTAACAAGATTTTATGTCACTGCTTTTTTTTTTTTGTGAGCTATAATCTCCCTGTTTCATCCCCAGGGTCCGGGTGTTGTTCCCCAACCTGTTTTCCAACAGCTGCTGCTGTTGCTATTTCTTAGTAATGGTGATGATACATGAAACATCGAATGCTTTTCAGGATACTCAGAAGCTTTACGTCAAACAGATAACAATAAACCAGAAATAGTACGAAGGGCGCAGAGCTGTAAGGCAGTGTCCACGCCACGGTCAAACAGAAAGATTAAATGCCGACAGGTTTTCTTCTCTGTTGTTTTTATAATCCGTCCTCTATTTTCTCCACGTTTGCCCGACGAGTATTGTTGCTTTCAACTCTCTATTCTACCTATTTTACCTAGATTTCCCCCTACCGTGTTCCGAGGCATTGTTGTTGTCAGTCATTCTCTCCTGTCGTTTATGTCTGTTTGTCCCATTTTGAACCCTGCTGTTGTTGTTTTTGTCAAGTGTTTTTGTTTTCTGTTATCCTTACGTTCTCTTGCCAGCAGGCACGGCGCACGGCATATGCCGATTACACACTGTGCGTAGGGCACCGACAGCCTGGGGGGGCACGAAAAAAAATCCATCCATCCATTTTCTGATCCGCTTTATCCTCACAAGGGTCGCGGGGGGTGCTGGAGCCTGTACCAGCCGTCTTCAGGCAGTAGGTAGGGGACACCCTGAACCGGTTGCCAGCCAATCGCAGGGCACACAGAGACGAACAACCATTCACACTCACACCTTGGGACAATTTAGAGTGTTTAATCAGCCTGCCATGCATATTTTTGGAATGTGAGAGGAAACCGGAGCACTCTGAGAAAACCCACGTAGGCCTGGGGAGAACATGCAAACTCCACACAGGGAGGCCGGAGCTGGAATCGAACCCACAACCTCTGCACTGTGAGGTGGACACGCTAACCACTCAACCATAGGGACCAAAAAAAATATATATATCTCAATAATAATAATTGGAATTACAGTCAAACCTCGGTTTTCGAACGTCTCGGTTCTCGACCAAAAATTTTGACGTTTTTATGCCTCGGATGACAAACAAGTTTTGGTTCTCGAACAAACTGAGCACACTTGAATGCACCATTTGACTCCTCTCGCTGTCATGATTCGGTTTGAGATCAACAGGTGGCACTGTAGAGCTCCCCCTGCAGCTGCACACCTGTTGGTCGTTGGGTAATTAGTGGCATAAAAGGACTCCTGCCCAACCACCTTGCTGTGTTTTATTAATACAATCTTTCAACTACACCCTGCTGCTCCCTCTTGTCTGCTTTTTGGGGTCTACCACCACCTTACAACGTGACACTCGCCTTCCTTACACGAGGAAGTGATGCTTCCTCGTGTTGCTTTCCATTGTGAGCAGACGTGTTCAGTAAACTTTTTTTTTTTTTTTAAAGAGCGTGGTTTCGGTTTTCGAACAATTTCGGTTTTCAAACAGCCTTCTGGAACGGATTATGGACGAAAACCAAGGTTTGACTGTATTAAAATAGCAGTATATTTATAATAAAGGTTTGTAAAGTATGTTCATAAATATATGGAATAAAAAAATAGCATAGGCTTATTTACGCAAAAAAAAAAAAAAAATCTCCTCTTCCAGACCTCTCGTCGGTTCCATTATGCTCCATTGCAAATTTGGCAGAAGCTTATTTTTGGATATCTGGACATGATGTCGAAAAGGCATCAAGAGTCGCTTGGCGTGTTCCTTGGCAGGTAAGACAATGTTTTAAATAACATTTGTTTGTTCATTTTGTTTTGAGGACTACAGCCATGTTTAGATGATGTGTTTACATGCACTTCAATCATGCGATGATCAGAAAAGGCTGATTTACATGGTTCAGTCAATAGTTTGATATCTTTCCAAATACATGACGTAAAACTTTTGGTCTCAAGTGTACTGCCTGCCAGGTTCCAAAAAGGCAATCTTGTTTCAGTTGTTTTTCCATCATTTGATTCTTTGAATCATTTCCCTAATAAATAAAGACAACTTCGGGGGTATTCCAGACTCACCTTGTCAGACAGCAAATAAAAGCAGGACCAAACATCATTAAACATACCTTTTATTCTATTTTATCGTCACTGCATCCACTTGCTAAATGAGGCTTTTGACTCTCAGCTCTTGGACGAAGGTCGCTCCAAAGTCAGAAATAATCACATTTTCAACGCTTTCAATTTAGCCCTTAATGAATTTCGCTTAATTATGATTCGCCATTGCTCATCGTCAACACTTTGGAGCCGTCGCATTCCCAAGGACACTTATGTGATCCTTTTTTATTTATTTATTTACACTTTAATTTCAAATGCTGTTGATCTGCTCTGCACAAAAACCCGCAATGAAAGCGAGGTCGTCTTGAAGTTTATTTATCGCATATTTATGTATAATATGATTCAAGTGAGTATCTAATGAAGTGGCTAACGTTTGATAAGTCCACTGTCGCGGGCATATGGCATGAGGGGTGGGTGGGATGGACTGATGTGGGCGGTACATTGGGGTCCTGTTGGGGTCAGAACACGATAAGTGCAAATTGAGCCTTTTAAATGTAAATGTAATCACAGAGGAAGTCTCCTTTAAGGGCGTTGCAGCATCTTTACCTTCACGCCCGACGCTATCCATCACCGCTCGATGCAACGGCGGAGACGTTTACGACTCACGGCGCGGACCCCTCGCCCGCACCTGCGGGTGGACGAGTTATCACTGAAAGGACGCCCGCGATCAAACTTCATTGGCTTTTAAAAAAAATAGATTTAAGAGAGTCCCGTTCAATGTAGCTTCACATTAAAAAAAAGGTAATAATATTGATTCATGATGAAGGCTCATTCAGGTTCTCGTCGTCATGTTTCTCGTTAATGGCGAAGACAATCTCTGTCGCCCGAAGGGGGATGACGCATCGCGGAAAGAGAAGGACGGGAGAGGCCACCTCTTTGTTTTGTTTTTAGAAATTATTCAAGGTCTTTTTCAGAGAGGTACAAAATGTAGAAACAGTGATTCATGACTTTTGCTCATATTGGTTCTAGTAGTCGTGTGGCCATGTTTCTTTCGAATGTCAAAGTCCGTTGCTGTCATCTGCCGAAGGACACGTCGTCTCAGGCCATGAAAGGAAGGACCTAACCTCGCTGGATTTTGAACGACTTTAACAGGGTCTTGTTCCTTGCGGGCCTCTCATACGGAATAAAGGATAAGTAACATTCATTCATGAAAAATGCTCTTTCGTGCATCCATGTTTCATGCTCTTGGTAAAGAACATGGCCGTCTGTCACCAGGAGAAAAAGAAGAAGGCACCCGCAACTTTACCTCAAAGGATTTTCAGCCAATTTTAGTACGTCTTATTCCATTGAGGGTATCAAATATCCATCCATTTTCTGAACCGCTTTATCCTCACAAGTGTCGCGGGGCATGCTGGAACCTATCCCAGCTGTCTTTGGGCAGTAGGCAGGGGACACCCTGAACCGGTTGCCAGCCTATGGCAGGGCACACAGAGATGAACAGCCATCCGCGCTCACACTCACACAGAAGGACAATTTAGAGTGTTCAATCAGCCTGCCATGCATGTTTTTGGAATGCGGGAAGAAACCGGAATACCCGGAGAAAACCCACGCAGGCATGGGTAGAATATGCAAACTCCACACAGGAAGGCCAGAACTGGAATAACACCCGGTATCTCTGCACTGCCAGTCCAACGTGCTAACCACTGTCCCACTGGGCCGCCCAGGGTATCAAATATAAAAACAGTAAAACTCATTCATGTCACATGTTCATTCAGTTTCTGGAAGTTGGTCATCTCTTCATGGAAAGCATCTTCTGATCATCAAATCAACTTGACCTCATTGTTTGTTTGTTTATGTTGTTGTTTGAACACAGTCTTGTTCAGTGAACTAGGGTACATGTTTTATGCTTGTACATATTCTGGTCGCTGTGTTTCCATGTTTCCTGCTTCCTGGAAAGCATCTTCCATACCTGTCAACCTCGGCTAATAGCTGCCCTTATAAATGATTACCATTCCCCTTACAAAGCAACAAAAACCCATACAACGGCTTACCGCGCATGCGCACATCATGCTTTATCAATCCGACTGTACGCAGCGATGAAAAAAAATACACGATTGAGGATTACTTTTGCTGGTTTGCCGTGACAATAGTAGCGATCGACGACGGCTTTGTCGTTGGCTACCAGCAGGTGAGACGATCTGGATTTGAAAATGGTCTTTGTGAGATCGGTTTACAATTGTTGTTTTTTGTTTTTTTTCCCTGTATAAAAGTTGTAATACACCGTACATGATTTGAAATGATAAAACAAACGTATAAAATATGGGGAAAACGTACAAGTTGACAGGTATGACCCTTCTGCCAATTAATGGTTGAGTGACAAAAGGATAAAACCGCAAAGGTCTGGGAAGGGTTTAACAGGGTTTTGATCAATTCTGCCTCACACAATAAAACATGTTGCATGTTTGTCGTGGTAGTTGGGTGTCTTTGTTTCTTTCTTTATAGGCATTGTTGAACTGAAAGGAAGGCAGAGGGCGCCAGCAACCAAACCTCAGTGGCTTTTTAACGAAATGTACAAAATTTGCTCCGGTTTTAGCTGTTTTCAGGGGCTACACCGGTGTAACTTTGCATGTGTGAACGCTCTACAGGGGCAGCCCTGGTGCTGCACCGGAGCAAAAGTTGTCGTGTTAACACCTTTATAAAAGCAAGGTAACACTGTTTTATGACAAATGCTTTTTTTTAATCTGGTTGTCATGTGGATACGTTTCTTGCTTCCGGATATGTGTTTTCTGCCAACTACAGCAAGAATGATGGGAGGATGAGACATCACAGGATGTCCATGAAATAGTCATTGACTTTTGAATGAATTCAGCAGGGCCTCATTTACTGCGGCCTCACATAATGAGGCACGGCAGCGTGAATTCATGATGAATGCTCATTCAAGTTCTCTTAGTCATGTGGCTATGTTTCCTACCTGCTGCCAACCATCCATCCATTTTCCGAACCGCTTTATCCTCACTAGGGTCGCGGGGGGTGCCGGAGCCTATCCCAGCCGTCTTCGGGCAGTCTGAATTGGTTGCCAGCCAATCGCAGGGCACACAGAGACGAACAACCATCCACGCTCACACTCATACCTAGGGACAATTTAGAGTGCACGATCAGCCTGCCATGCATGTTTTTGGAACGTGGGAGGAAACCGGAGCACCCGGAGAAAACCCACGCAGGCCCGGGGAGAACATGCAAACTCCACACAGGGAGGCCGGAGCTGGATTTGAACCCGGTACCTCAGCACTGTGAAGCCGACGTGCTAACCACTGGACTACCGGGCCGCCCTGCTGCCAACCAAAGAAGTTTCTGTGATGAAAAAAAAAAAAAAAAAAAAGGAAGTTTAGGTAGCATGCAGGAAAAACTCAGGACAGTTTGTACCGAACGGCTCAAAGTTAGTCTTCTCCTGCACATCTGCTGCATGTTTGTCAGCAGTTGTTATTCCTCAGGACGAAGGCAGTTTTCCTCCACCACGTATTCAGTGAAATAAAGTTGTGACGACGGGAGAACGGGTCGGGACGCTAAACAGGTGGTGCTGTCCTGTTCTCCTGGCGAAATGGGACCTCCTCCGCGCTTCCATTTTTCTACACTTGGGTGCCTTGACATTTTCGCCAGGGAGAGGTGAACTCTTTTCAGGGCCTCTCTGTGGAAAGCTTCATTACTTTGTCCCGTACCGCCCCCACCAAAAAATATTAGTATCACAGAAAAAGAGGTGAAGGAAGGTGAAGTCAGGTCGGCCGGGTTGTTCAGTGAATTTACGGCGCCGTTATTTTGCCACTCAGCATGATTGTATTCATATTACCCCCCTCCCATCCCTCCAAGGTTGCCACCCGCACGCCACCCACCTGCCGACCTTGCGCTCCGTGGGAGCCCTCAGAGGAGGGCAGCGTAGCGTTAACTGGAAACCCTTCAGCTTTCAGCTTTGATGGACAGTGGAAATAAAGGCGCCGGCTCAATGACACGCCAATCTGCCGCTGTCAGTCGCCACGTAAAAAGAGATTCCGGCCAGACAAAGCTCGACAGCCCCTCGAGCCGAGCCAGCCACTGGCCGAGGCCACGTGCCGTCGAATGGATGCATTGATCAGACGGGAGGACGCCGCCGCCCTCGCCGTGTTTTTCGTCGGATGGCCACCAATCACGAATAAGAGAGAGGCTGTTTCCTCATGTCAAGGTCGCCTCTGCCGTTTGACTCGGTAGCCGTGACACAGGGAGGGCCCCGGCCGCCGGTCACACTTTTCATCATATTGGATCCATATGTGATGTTAAGAGGCGCAACATAATGTCCTGATGTCACATTTTACCTTGTTTTTCATATCCCAATCTCAAACAAGCCAAATATGGGTGGTAGAATTCAGTTCTGATCCAAAACATGAACCTCCAGTCCTCTTCTGTGAACTAAAAATGTTAATAAATAAATATGGAGGTTTATATTACAGTTCAAGCATGTAACTCAGTTGATTTCATAGTCATATTAATTTATGTCACTAAAATGAATCGGAAACAACAACAAAAAATAGCAGGACGTTAAAAAACAACATAAAACAAGGCAAAGTCAAGATATAAAGCGATTTTATGAATTGAATATGTGCGTTGAATACACTATTTAGTGATGTCAGGTGCTGGAGTCGGTTTGGTTAGTTCGTCTGTGTGAGTTTTGATATTGGGGTTTTCTCAAAAGTGTTATTTTTGTCTCAATCATTATTTTTATTCGTTCATTGTCTTATTCATTATGTTATTAATTTGTCATATTACAACTAAGTATCAAATAAAACAAATTGTACTTGCATTATGCTCATTCTAATCTAAAACGTGAGCCTTCAGGCATCCTCTGTCGCCTTAAAATTGACAAAAGTCACAAAAGTTTGAAGACATATGATTACATTCTTCCCGAGTGCTTTGATCCAGTTAGAATTCAGCTCCTCCTGTGCAAGATTTCGGATTTTCCCAAAAACTGCGCTGTGATCCCTCTAATCCAAAACACACCTCTTAAACCAGTGCTCGTGAGCCATGTTTGATTGACAAATATATCAACCAATCAGATTGTGCGTTAGCATCACTCCCCCCACCCCCCGTTCTTTTGAAATTGTGGTGAGACAGCGTACTCCCCAATGAAAATAAACTAACTAAGAAACTAAATCCAGCTTGTATGTAATGCGTGTACTTTTTTCTATATTTAGTGATACAGTACCTTTTAAGCCAGTGCTAGTGAGCCGGTATGATTGACGGATGTATAATCCAATCAGATTGTGTGTTTGTATCACTCCCCCCCGCCCCCTCCGTGCTTTTTTTTTGAAATGGTGGTGATACAGCGTGCTACCGAATGAAAATATGCTAACCA
Organism: Hippocampus abdominalis; assembly: GCA_018466805.1. Taxonomy (NCBI): domain Eukaryota; kingdom Metazoa; phylum Chordata; class Actinopteri; order Syngnathiformes; family Syngnathidae; genus Hippocampus; species Hippocampus abdominalis. Next base: position 24,107,220 of record CM031695.1, read on the forward strand.
AGAGGCTAAAATCAGCTTCTGTGTAGTGCCTGTACTTTTTTCCTGTATTTAGTGTTACTTTTCAAATAGAAATACAACAGATGGCTCCAGTCTGCGTAGAAGGAAAACTAAAATCTGTATGCGACACATATTTATAGACTCAAAAGAGCAATTGAACTCCTCTCAAGAGGATGAGAGAAGGATGCATTCAGTCTTCAAATAATGTGCTGTTTCAGTGAGTATAATGAACTTGATTCATATTTTGCATGTCTTTGTCCCATTTCTCAGTTATTAGTGTCGCTTGTGTTGCGCTGGAGATGACGAGTGTGGCACAGCTGCGGCTGTACTGCTTGGAGATCGGTTCAAGTGTCTGCTCATTTGTTCTATCTTATGACATTATTTTACATTCTGGCGACGTTAGATGTCTGAGTATGTTGTGGTGTAAGAGTCTAGCTTTATATTGTTGTTTTTCTGGTTGTGGTGAGGAACGCTAATTAGGATGAAGTTTCGGAAGGTGAGGCCCATGGTAGGAAATTACATGTGGGTGATGATACTAAAATGGCCGTCTACCAGTGAATTTTATCACAAGGGTTCTTTTTTGCATGCTGTCCGGCGGAACATGTGCGCCGGATTTTGTGTAAATCATGCACTCTGGTGCCAGATACGGAGATTTTTGTCATTATCAAGTTGGCCAAAGTTCCTAACAAGCGGCACCCTCAAACCAAAATGTTTGACTTTCTGTACATTTCACAGCATGTGTTCTGTTAGGATTTCCTCTCACGATGAACATACAGACGAGATTATTTTTCAATCGGACTCACTGGTGCCCAAACCTGTAATTTTCTAACCTTTTTCCCCGCTCCTCCCAGGCGACGAACGGCTGTCCGTACTTCTGTGCAGCACATTCTCAAATGGCACCTATAGGCTGTAGTTATTTAAAGGTTGTCACATAATTATGGCCCTCATCCGAGACCCTCGATATGCTTCGAGTCATGCGGGGGGTCAATGCGTGCAAGCCGCCGGATGATTTTAGCGGGTACTCTTGCGCCAGCGTCAGGCTAATGGATTTCATGGAGGAGAGACTTCGCTGCACACAACAGGCAGGAAGCTTCAAAGTGTTCTCCACAATGTAGCCCCCCCCCCCCCTCCTCCCCCTAGAGCCAACCCTTCTCTCCTCTCTGTAAAAGGCAATTATCAGTGGCAAAATGGCAGCTCCATCTGCGTCCATTTGCGGCTCACATCGCACACGGGATAACATCTATGTTTGGTAATTATCCGAATTAGCATTTCTGCTGGCCACGATGCGTTCAAAGCCGAGCCCGTGTGTCGGCTGTGATACCGCCAACGTCAGATCTCTGACTCTCTTGATGCATCCGCGACACCTCACGTCTGAAGCTTTATCCTCACTAGGGTCGCTGAGCTGTCTTCGGGCTAGGCGGGGGACACCCTGATTGGTTGCCAACCTCGCAGGGCACACAGAGACGAACAACCATGCTCACACTCATACCTAGGGACAATTTCAATCGCCTGCCATCATGGAATGGCAAGGGAGGCCGGATATTGACCCGGCAGACTGTGAACGACGTCACAGGTTGGACCCATAATCCAAAATAAAAAGCGAAAATGATTTGACTCTTGCAAACTCTTAATGGATGTAGATTATTATACAGATATTTTGGAGAGATGTTGGGTAGATTGTTAATCACGTTGATTGTTATAAGGTATGTTGTGCAGATTGGTTTTGGATAGATTGTAGTTCTGGATTTGTCGATTTTTTTTGTTTTTGGGCTGATTGTTGAATAGATGGTTATACAGAGTGTTGGGTAGACTGTTGTACAGACTGTTGTGTTTAGTGTTATGCAAAAAAGTAGCATAGATTTTGTACAGAATGTAACAACTTCCATGGCTCCTCTTGTTTAATGTTGAGGGGGAAGAAATTTCATCTGTGCTGTATGTTACACATACGTACAGCACATTTGACAATAAAGTTGTATTCAATTCAATTCAGTTGATTGGTGTGTAGATTATTGTCCAGATATTTTGGACAGTGGTTTGCTTTGTAGATTATAATAGAGTATCTTGGGTAGATTGTTGTACTGGACCTTGTGTCGATTATTGAACAAACAGAATGTCAAGGTTTGTGTGGATTTCTGTATAGAGTTTTATAATGAATGTTGTGGAGATTGTTGTACAAATTATTGGTTAGCAACTTGTTTAGACTGCTAAACAGAAAACTAGGTAGATTGTTGCACATAGTGAGGGTGTTGAATCTTCTGAAAGATGGGGATTTTTCTGGGGGGGCGAATGTGATTTAGATTTTTTCACGTTATTTTAGATTGCTGTATGTTATACACAGACTTTTTTTTCCACTGATCATTAGGTAGATTGCTGTACAGAATGCCGGCAAGAGTGCTGTACACGAGGTTATTCAGATTTTTAATACACAATGATTTATTCATAATGTTTTGTAGGCATTTAAAAAAAAAAGTTGCACAGATTGCTGCTCCAAATGTTGGTTAGAATGTTGTACAGATGGTTGAATTTATATTTGTTGTGTAGATTACTGTACAAAATGTTGGAGTTTGGAGTTTTGTGTAGATTATCGTACAGAATTTCGTGTAGCCTGTCGCAGAGGAGTAGGTTGTTGTACGTAACGTGTAGATTGTGTTGCAGGAATGTATCGAAATTTCGCTAGATTGTCACACAGGACCCCTTGGTAGAAAGTAGAAATTGTCCAGAGCAGAATCTCAGAATGCAGCACACAAGGTCTTCTGACAAAGAGGCAAATGGCGACATTTTTACCTTAATGAACCATTTAAAAGGAGACGAGTGAAGTTTGTTCCCGCGGTGACAGCCAGCAACAGGATGTCACCAAAACATGACTTCCTGTTTGGCGGCAGGTCGCACATCCTGACAGTTGCCCGGCCTGACCCATCGCCCCGCCAGCCCGGCCCCTCACAGATGCGAGTCTGTCGCACGACGTGTGACACCACTTACTGTCGGAGCGTGATGTCGCCAAGACAACAGGAGTTGTCATTGTGGGGAGTGCCATGAAGCACTGGAAAAAAGGAAACTGAGTCAATTAAAACTAAAAGGAAACAAGAGGGCACACAGGGTATGCGTATGTGTGTGTGTGTGTGTGTGTGTGTGTGTGTGTGTGTGTGTGTGTGTGTGTGTGTGTGTGTGTGTGTTTTCACGTGCACGCCAATTACCAGCAGCAGACATTGTGTGTAATTGTCACTTTAAGCCTTCATAAGACAAAAGAGTTTGTTTGATGTACTAAATGGAGGTGGCGCACCTGAGGCGGTGCCTCAGAAAACTAGGATCATACTAAGCAAAAAAGTTATGGATAAATATATATTTCTAATATAATATGGGTTAATCATCACCGTAAATAAATATCTGAATACATTAAATATGAATGAATATAATAAATTGTTATTAACCACCAGAGAGGGGCACTTGACCCTATTTTGCCGGTGCGTCCTCCGTCCCATTTGGTCCTTGAAAAAAAAACGGCATTGGCGGGGGGCAATACATACTCTACAGTGAAACTCCTCTACAACGAAACCTACATGGGCGAAAATACCCCCTAGTGTGAAAAAATTTTCATGCATGAAAACCAGTCCCGCTTTTCTGCTCCGCCTACAACGAAAAGTCCCCCCGTTCCGTTATACGAAATATTTTTCTTTGCTCTTGCCTCGCAACTAGATCCCCTACTACGAAAAAAAGCCTTCCGCAAAAGTAATCCAACCTCAGCATGCCACAGCGACCTCTAATGCTTCGTTCGGAAACGGCAACAGCAACCATCACGCTGGTTTACACATGCGCAGCAGTACAGGAAGTATTTGTTTCAGACGCAGTGCGAACGTTGCATTGCTAAAATGGCGGCAAAACGGACCTTTGCATACCAAGGAGTTAAGAAAAGAAAAGCTTTAACGCTTGAAGACAGGGTAAAGGTAATAAAAATGAGCGATGGAGGGAGCAAAATAAAATACATTATGCAAGAAATTGATGTAAGTGGAAGTAAATGCTGATCGTAAATCTCGCAATTCCTTTCCCTTTTTTTCTTTCTACGCTGGCTGTATGAAATGTCAAACAAGTGTATGCTCATGTTTATGCACTATTGGAATACAAATAAAAGAACACATATACGTTTTTTGTGTTTGTTCGTGTTTTCGTCAGATAAAATTTACTACAGTGAAAAGTCCCCTGTTGTGAAAAATGTCTTGCTGAAAACATGATCTTGGTGTTGAGGAGTTCCACTGTACAGATGAGACATCACTTACTTTGCTCCATACCATATCCGTACCACTGCTGATCCCATCTTGAATGACGTCTTTTGCGACACAACTGTTATCATAGACAACATTCACATAACACGTACAAAAAAGTTGTACACAACATTCACCAGATTTGTCATATGAAATGCTGCATCGATTCTTGGACAGGTTGTTGCCCAGAATGTTGTGTAGATTTTGCTGCAAGCTCTTGTCTAGGATGTTGGGTAAATTGTTGTACTGAAATTAGGGAGATTGTGTCACACAATGTTGTGTACATTGTGGCACAGATAGTTCTGTTGAATTGTGGTTTCGATGGTTCTGCTCAATGTTCTGTAGATTGTAGTGCAGATTTTTAAAAAAGATATTTACTAGATACTTGGACAGGTTGTTAGAGTAGATTGTTTCACAGAATGTTGGGTAGATTGTTGTATGGCACGATGCTTGGGTTGTTTCAGATAGATGGACAGAATTTTGTTAAGATTGTGGTCAAATATGTTCCACATATTGTTGGGTGGGTTACATTAAGTGTCGTATTTTATTTATTTTTTTTGGTACAGATTGTTATTTTGATTTGTGGGTAGATTTATTTCTAGGATGTTGTGTGGATTGCTATGTAAAGTATGTGGAGTAAATGTTTGGAGAGATTATCGTGTCGATTGTTGTACCGAATGTGCCCATTGTGTTACAAAGTGGAGAATACCGTCGTTGAGAATGTCAAATGGCAGCATGTTGTACATGTTGGGTAGATTGTTGAACCATAAAATGTCTGCACTTTTCAAAGTCATTCATTTTCTTTCCATGATGTGCTTTTTATTTTTTTTGTTTTCAAATGTGCGTTCATACTTTTTGTTTGTCTTGAATGCAGAGTGGAAAACGGTTTGTCAATAGAGTCGGCGAGGAGCGCACTGCGATTAGGCGACACGCGACGGATAACAAAAGGTAGGAATCCAAATATTAGAGCTGGTGTCTGTGTGACGGTGCTAAAATATTAATCGAAGGAGGCGGCTCATCAATTATTCATGTTCACTCACTCACGTGTGCGTCTTCTAGTTAAGGTTGCTGCGCTACACTTGTGAGACAAAAAAAAAAAAGAAAAAGTTGGCCAACTTTTTCAGTCCCAGCTAATGAGACGCCGGCTTATGCCAAGGTTGCCTTCAAGATCGTGTGATGATAATACGTGTGTGTACACAAATGGTTTGCAAACACACACAAGAACAAATACAAACTTGTGCACAATGTGCTACCTCACTGCATTTTGTTTTTGTGCAAATCCCAATTTAGTCTTTCAATTCTTCTTTTAAAAGGGTAAAGATCAAAGTCTGAGATGAACCTAAACTACCCCCACCCCATATTAGAAATTCATCTTCCATTGCTTTCCGTTATTTTGTTTCTGGACAATTCCAATTTGTGTGCCTTCAGTGTAGTACCACGTTGTGCCACACCATTTCCAGCAACACTGAGCTCTACTGGAGGGTAAGAAGAGGCAGAGAAGGTCCCCAACCACTTGAAGCTGCAGTAATCGTTGTTTTCACACAGCAGAGGAAGTATGTATACTGTAGCGTACCTGCGATTATTGCTGTGCGCTCTGCTTGTGTTGTTGCGCCTTGTGTGTTCGAGTCACAGTGATTTGTAAGTTCAAAATTACCGTAACATCCCTGCCAAATTCCATTAGACCATTGATATTTCACATTATGTATCAGCGGATGTTTGTGTAACAAAATGAAATCAAACTAGATATGAGGTGCAATGATTAACTCATTCACTCCCAAAGACGTTTTTAAACAGTCTTTTCAGACTTGGTCCAGAATTGGCTGGTACTGAATGGGTTTTAATTAATTAATTAATCACGAACTAATCGACTGTCAAATTAATTGACAACTGCTTGGATACGTGATTACCGTATTTTCCACTCTACAAGGCGCTTTGGAGTATAAGGTGTATCTTCAATGAACGGACTATTTTTTCAAACTGTTTTCATATTTAGGGTGCACTGCATTATAAGGTACATAGAAAAGAAGCTACAATAGTAGCTGGGGTTGTGTGATACATCCACTAGATGGAGCTACGCTAAAGGAAGTACAATTCAATACAGTTTTATTTCTACAGAGCTTTCACAACCACTGCGGCTAAAACAAAGCGCTTTACAGAAAATTCAAAATACTATGCCCAAGAAATAAGAATATTGATGCAAGGTGCATCGGATCATAAGGTGCACTGTCGGCTTTTGAGAAAATCGAATGCTTTTAGGTGCACCTTATAGTGCGGAAAATACGGTAATCGTTTAGAAGCCTTGTTTAACTGGGTCCTAATCGGTAGAATTCCAGCCTCTCAGCAGTATAAATACCCTCCGATTTATGTGGTTCTGCATGAACGAAGAGACATTTGCTTCTCCTGTGGAAAACAATAATCCATTTTTTTTTAACGGAAGAAGCCAGTTCTTAAATCATAATCAATTCATGTTTGTGCCTTTTCTGCACTGTCAATTTGAAATAATGTGCTGTTTTTGAACAAATTGATGGCAATTCAGTTATTCAATTCAATTACACGTTTATTGTCAAATGTGCTCTATGTGTAACATACAGCACGGATGAAATTTCTTTCCTCTCAACCAGACAAGAGGAGCCGCTGCGGGTGCCCGCACCGCCATCAAAAGAACAGTTAAAACAAAACAAAACTCCTTTGTTCATCAGCATTATCCTGCACAATTGCGATGTGCAGTTAGCGGAACTCTATAGACGACTTAGAAGATTGTGAATTATCACATTACTGTGCCGTCTGAATCAAAGTTGCTCTTCCAAAACCCAGCACGCACTCAGTGGCGTCGCAGCTGAAGATAATACAGTGTTGTTGGCAGCAGGGATGATGCTGACGCATTCCTCACTGACTCCTGCGACAGAGCACAGCTGAGTAACTGTATCCTTGCTACGTTTGTGGGGGAAAGGGGAAGGGCTTCAACCTGGTTGAGGGCGGAGGGAGGGGGCACCGCAGGCAGGTACCGGCGGAATTCCTAATAAGCACTTCATTTCCCTGCGTTGGCACGAGACTCAGGGCGGCCGTCAGAATGACTCAAACGCTGACAGTAATGAGGGGCTCTAGGAGGCCACCCAGGCGGATGACATGCACGCCACTTACTACCCTTCTCTTCCCTTCCCAAACCACCTTCAGTCCTTTCTCCCTTCCATCCTTCCTTGCCACTTCAGAGAGGAGGGAATTCATTCTGAAAAAAAAAAGTTTGTTTCGTAAACATCAATGACACTTTGGTCTTCAATGAATTGAACATATGTGTGTTTTCTAAACATCGCTGACAATTTATGTTCAGCGACAATCTCGAACAACTTCGATGTCAACCAGCCTAATGTATGTGTCTTGGTGCATCTCAAAGACGATTTACTCCTCAAGTCAACCTACCCTATGTGAGCATGAAGACATTTTAGTTGACACCCTAACAGACATGTTCAAGGACCATTTATTTATATTTATTTCTTATTTGACATCAAGCATAATATAGTCCCAAACAGCCGAACATACATTTTTCATAAACACTTTGACAATCACAAACAATTTCAAAATCAACTGAACAAATGCAATTTTTTTTCAAACCTTTCATGGTTACTACAGTGGACAGTTTATCATGTTATCAGGTTACAGGGTGCATGAAAGGGTGAAGCATCAGACAATTTCGAAACTTAAACCAAATCCACCTACATGTAAACATGAAGTACAATTTGGTCATCACTGATTCTAACAATTGTTTTTTTTTTTTAACATCAAAGTCTTTAACTTAACATATGTGCTGTTGTAAATCCTTCCGACCAATATGTGAACCCTCACGAGGGTCACGGGTGTGCTTGAGCCTATCCCAGCTTGTCTCGGGCAGTAGGCGAGGTACACCCGAAACTGGCTGCCAGCCAGTCGCAGGACACACATAGACATTCATTCATTCATTCATTTTCCGAACCGCTTCATCCTCACTAGGGTCGCGGGGGGTGCTGGAGCCTATCCCAGCAGTCTTCGGGCAGTAGGCGGGGGACACCCTGAATTGGTTGCCAGCCAATCGCAGGGCACACAGAGACGAACAACCATCCACGCTCACACTCACACCTAGGGACAATTTAGAGTGCCCAACGAGCCTGCCATGCATGTTTTTGGAATGTGGGAGGAAACCGGAGCACCCGGAGAAAACCCACGCAAGCCCGGGGAGAACATGCAAACTCCACACAGGGAGGCCGGAGCTGGGATCGAACCCGGTACCTCTGCACTGTGAAACCGACGTGCTAACCACTGGGCTACCGGGCCGCCCCACACATAGACAAACAACAACCATTCATACTTACAACCTCCCATGCATGTGTTCGGAACATATCAGTTTTTGGTGAACATCAAGGAGAATTTGTTCTTCAACCCACAATATAGTCATCAGTGACTTCCTCGCCACTTCAGAGAGAAGAAGACGACGGAGGAGGAGGAAGAAGAGGAAAAGCCTTGTAACTTATTCTGATGGCGTATCTCCTCCCCATCAGTCACGCACGGCTGCTAATCCTCCACAAGGAGGAAAGGGGGAAAAAAAGCAAAAGGCAGCGAGAAAGACGAGGGTGGAGGGCTAGTTAAAAAGATGAAACAGAGCGGATTTGCATTCGCAAGACAACGACAAGAAGGAAAATAAAAAAAGCAAAAATTGAGGGACGAGGGATGAATCCTCAATGGGACCATTATCCCCCCCCCCCCCCCAGGCAGAAAAAGCGGAAAAGACCGACGCTGGCGAAGGTGAACGGTCGCAGCCGCCCATTAGCGACACTCTTTAACCTTTTCTCTCATTCGCTTTCATCGCAGACGCTCGACCAGAAATGTTTCGCGAGCCTCAAAGACGATTTGGGATTATTTAAAGATGTCGGTTGCCCGTCATCCTGGATGCCAATTGGATCCAGTAATTCAGATTTGGTCCCGTTGGAGAGCAAGAGCAATGCCATTCGGTACATTGTTGCTCCGTTGGTGTCTTACAGCAGAAACAAGCTCGTCTTTCACGAACTGAATGGACCTCTTTTGTAAACAGCAATATTTGTCTCCGGTGAATTGAACCTTCTTTCATAACCATCAAGGCATGGCAAGGCACCTAATTTTAGAAAAGTTGGTAATAGAACTGCTCTAAAACACTTTCATCATAGGTCTAGGGCATAATGTCAAACCCAAGGCCCGGGGGCCAGATCTGGCCCGCCGCATCTTTTATATGGCCTGCGAAAGCAAATCAACCAGGTCAACTTCCATGACACTTGCTAAAATCTGTACCAAAATTTCAAGTTGTCATGTAATAAATAGGCATGTTGATCTATTGCAAGCATTTTTCTTCTTGTACATTATTACAGAAACCTCAAGAACAGGGGAACAAACTACTCTCCTTGACTTTTGATTTCAAAATCTATTAATTGTGTATTTTGTATGTGATAATACGAGGAGGTGATTAAACATTTATGCAGTTTCATAGTCATAATGGCCCTCCGAGGGAAACGTTGACTACAATGTGGCCCGTGACAAAAATGAGTTTGACACCCCTGGTCTAGGGGAAAAGCATTTATACTTCTGCTCGCAACATATTTTATTTGCGTGCAGCACAACAATTATAAGCCACTTCACCGTGTTTGTTTTGAAACCTAGGCTCCTCTAATTGAACTGAATCTGCAGACCTCAGAGCCGTGCTCGGTTAATATTCAATCAGCATTTCTTGAATGTAATCGGAACCAAACCTTTCAGTGATTTTAAACATAAGTAGAAGAATTTTTAAATCGATTGTATAGATAACTGAGAGCCAGTGTTAAGCCTTTCTCACTGGACCCTCAGCTGCAGCTGTTTGATGCTCTTTTGAGCAAGTTCAACCAGAAGACCAAGACAATGATCTGTCTACTGTCTCGAGTCGAACGAGAAGAGAGAAGGCACGGATTCGAAAGCAGATGTGTCTGTCTTTGTCGAGACTGTTAAAAGCATAAAGTGTACGTTTTAAAAAACCATCACAGTTCTCCTTTTTCGGAGCTGCAACATGTATCTATATCTATTTGAACTATATTAGCTTACTATCAAAATCTTTTTCCATTTTCAAACATTTTTTTATAAAGCTCCAGGGAGCCACTAGATGTCGCTAAAGAGCCGCATGCGGCTCTGGAGCCGCGTGTTGCCGACCCCCGGTCTATTATCAAAGACAATTTAGTTGTCACTTAACCTAACATGTTTTATCTTCGATATACCTAACGTATAACGTTTTTGTAAATATCAATGATAGTTCGGCGTCAACCAAAAAACTGACATGCGTGTTTTTCGAACGCTCAAAGACAAACTAAAATTTGATGATTCCAATGTGTGGAATTTTGGAAACAACAAAGACAACTTCCTCTTTAGTCACACTTTCTGAACGCTCAATACCAATTTGAAGTCTTTGACAATTTTCTTCATTACAAAATACGTTTCATTGTTGACCACTACATCGTAATTGATTCCCCCAAAAACATATATTGTGTTGATGAATAATCAACATATTTTTTTTTTTCTTTTTTGATGCTCACACTCAAATAGGCAAATTTGCTTCCTCGGTGACTAAAATGTCTCCGATGCTGACAAAATTGCATACATAGTTTTGTTGAAGACTAAATTGTCTTTGATGTTGATGAAAACATGTACATTAGCTTAATTGGCAACTTGAAATTGTCTTTGATGTTTACATTTGACAGCTTCCCTTCCTACATCCGCTGCACTGCACTCCACCGCTAATTAAATGTGCTGCAGCCTCATTACCCACAATTCCCTTTGCCGCCCGGGACACTTCCTGTTCCCGACCCCCGATTTTTTTCAAATTATTGTTATTTTTTTAAGAATAATTGCCTCTCTGATGGGTGATGTGTTTTCATCTCTCTTCCGGGACAGCAGTTAAGTGTCGTCATTGGTCGACTGCTCCAGCAGCATCGGGCGCCCCCTTCGCGTGACCCGCTGAGTCAGCGTGCATCCACACACACACACTGAAAAGCCCTCCCGAGATGTGTGTGACCCTATTATAACATTGTTAGAACCCTTCTCAGCGCGCGTCCCAATTTAAAGTAATGAGGACATCTTGGTCAATTATTGATCTCTTGAATAATTGCTTTGCGTCTACGATTACAAAAGCAACATCGCTCACATGCTTTCCATTTCTAGAACATTCTCTTCATGTTTGCTGTGTTTTTGTTGGGTTTTTTTTTAATCAAAAAGAGGCTTCAGGGGAGCCCCCGCTACCCACCCCCAAATGGCCTTAATGCTCATTTTGTGCTTTCTGCAATTTCCACACAATGTGCAGTAATGTGCTGCCATCAAGTTCATCATCTCGCTCGTGTTTAGTAATCTAATTGCCTCGTGATTACCCTTTTACTGGAATATGACTACAACAAAAGCACTGAAGCCGGTGTAATTGGGCTTTTTATTATATTTCCGACACAAATGAGAAGCGGAGTCTTCAGCGAAGCTAACGCTGCGACTCTTTTAGTGAAAGTCAAAGACAATTTAGTCCTCAATGAAACTAACAAGTATTTTTGGCGGAATGCAAAAAGTGGTCAAGGAAGCTAATATACGTTGATGTCTGCAATTGAATGTTTGAACTCAATTTTTTATACCACTGTGAAAAATAGGGTTTCTATGTGAAAAGTCAAATCCACCTTTGAAACCCTACTTTAAAACACTCATGCTTTTTTCCAAACCCTCCTAATCACTTATCAGATTCTGAGAGTTGAACTCGAACATCAATTTATTTTACACTTCACAATGGTACCCTGACATTTCGGAAAGTCTTTTTATACCTCTATGTCATGTCTTTGTTTATCGTAGTTGCTTGTTATTGCAATACTAGTGTAGCCTATGCTACCGTAGACAAATGCCTTGTGTGTTTTACATACCCAGCCAATGAAGCTGTTTCTGATTCTTAATTTTTAATAAGTCAAACATTAACATTTTTTGGGCTCATGGATGTTTGTGGGCAGTGACGTTGACCTGCTGTTTTAACATACAAGATACTCAAAAACAGCAAGCCGAACATCTGCCGATACTAGCAGAGACCAACGAACGACTCCATCTAGTTTCCCTTCCTTCACGTGGTCCTGCATTGGCCACTGCTGGATTCCGTTTTGCCATTAATTGAACTGCGTCCTCATTACCCACAATTTCCTTTGCCACCCAGGATACTGACTGATCCTGGCCTCCTGATTTTCTTCTTTGAAAGAATAATTGCTTCTCTGGTGGGTGATGCGTTTTCATCTTGATTCTTGGAATCAGCCGCACCAGTAAAATGACACAACGTTGACTGGCTGCGAAAGGGTTGAGCTAATTTGTCTTTGGGGTTTACAAAAACATCTATGTTAGCTTCATTGACCAAATTGTCATTGCTGTTTACAAAAAAAAAACATGCGATGATGTCGAATGATCAGATTTGACTTGGGTGTTTTCAAAAAACACGTTGACTAAATTGACTTACAAAATAACAGAATCTAGGTGTCCATGTGTGTTTGTGTGCTCACATGTGTGTTTGTGTGCGCCTGTGTGTGTATGTGCGTGTGTTCGTTAAGGATGACAATGGAACTTCGCTATCTTTTTGATTTGTTAAAGCTCTATTGTAGTTAGCTGCCAATAGTTATCTCTGTTCTCAACACTACACTGCTTTCACACGTCACCTCGCGCCGTAGGGTCACCGTGCCACACCCCACACCGACTTACATTGTGTGCGACCATCAAAGCCATACTGAAATCATTCCTACAGCCTCAAAACTGACTGAGGAAGTGCACAAAGTGCTTTAATAATAATTTTCATTAAAAAAAAAAAACCCAAAACGTATTTATACATTTTGTCAATAAATGAGTTAAGACTAATTTGTATTTGACATTGACAAAAACATGTACATTGAGTTCATGGATGACTAAAATGACTAAACTGTCACTGATGTTTCCAAAAAAACTTGTATACTAATCAGAAGGGTCTTTGGTGAAATTTGTTTATTGATGAATAGTCTTTGATGCTTACAAAATCACATACACTAGTTTGTTTGAAGTCTAATTTGTCTTTGATGTTTATAAACATACCTTAGATTCATTGCAAGATGAATTGTGTTTTATGCGTAAAAAAAAAAGTATACTAAGTTCATAGATGACTAAATTGCAATTGATCACAAAAAATGTAAATTGGTGAATTAAAATTGGTGTTTCCACAAAAAATAAATAAATGTTAGCTTCATTGGCGGTTAAATTGATGCTTGTACTCATGTGTGCTTGATTAGTCAAAGACCGATATCTGATGTTTTTGCTAACACAATATACGTTTGGTTCATGCACGACTAAATTGTCCTTGACGTTTATGCAAAACATTTTCATTGGCTTCACTGACAATTTCATTGTCTTTGATGTTTACAAAACCAGGTTATGTTGTTGAACAATCAATATTATCTTCGATGCCTGCACAAAACATAGTTGTTTTTTTTACACGAGAAAGAATTCACCACATTTTTGTCAGCATCAAAGAAAATTTTATCTTCAGCAAACCTAACAAACTTGGGGGGGGGGGTTCAGCTTGTTTCTGTACGCACTCGTTTTTGACATTTTGAGCCAAGCAATGGACTTTTTTTCGTGGTATGATTTTACATTACAAAGATTTATTACACCGCACGTTTTTGAATCGGTTTTCAATTCAAGCAGTCGTTCGCCACCTTTGCTCTGCATCTGATTGTCAATCAAATGCATTGGTCGCCGCTGATGACTAGCTGCGAGAGGCCGGAACCCTCAGCGGGCGTCGGTTGGGTCGGGCCGCCGAAAGCGCCAATGCCACCGGCGCGCCCGTTTGCCTCCGGGGAAATCAGTGGCGTGTGTAATTACCGTCTGCTCGCCCGCTGCTGATTGATGGCTCTTGATGAAGTGGAGGCGTGATTGAAGAGTGAAGACGCTTTGGGAAAAATGGTGAAGAGGTCTTTTCGCTGAGCGGACAGGAGCCTTGGCGATGTTCGCCGTCCTCATCTGTAGTCAGCGGTTTGGGCCCCTGTGGCGTGATGGGAGAGCTGCCTTATCAATTAGAGCTCTCAACTGGCTGAGTTCCAAACTGCATCTGACGCACATACAGAAAAGGTTTTCATTTATAAACAAACACAATGTTACTTCATCCCATGTCCATCATTTTAGCGACATCAAGGACAATTCCTCAGCCAAACAACTTGAGTGTAAACAGACAATTTTGAGTCCATAATGAATATGATGGAGGTTTTTGTTTTTTTTTAACCGGGGACTGCCTGGCGGCCTTGTTTGGGAAAAAAGTCAGCATCTAACATGTTTTATCAACATGAAAACATTTACTTCTTACACAAATAATTACAGTCAAACCTCGGTTTTCGTCCATAATCCATTCCAGAAGGCTGTTCAAAAACCGAAATTGTTCGAAAACCGAAACCACACGCTTTTTAAAATAAAAATGTTTACTGAACACGTCTGCTCACAATGGAAAGCAACACGAGGAAGCGTCACTTCCTCGTCGTGTAAGGAAGGCGAGAGGAGTCAAATGGTGCATTCAAGTGCGCTCAGTTTGTTCGAGAACCGAAATTTGTTCATCATCCAAGGCATAAAAAAAAAAAAACTCGAAATTTTTGGTCGAAAACCGAATTGGTCGAGAACCGAGACGTTCGAAAACCGAGGTTTGACTAGTTTTTTCAACTGTAAAGACCACTTTTGAGTCTCCAAAACATTTTTGTCTTTGATGCTTACAAATATGTCTTGGGTGGGTTTTTTGTTTTTGGGGTGAGGGTTTTTTTTGTTTTTTTGGAGGCATGGTTTTTCTCCAAATTGTCTTAAAATCATTTGTTTTTTTTGTTGATTTTACTTTTTACAATGAGTAGTGCTGAACAAACCGCCCTGCCTACTTTTGCCTGTAAAGGAAAAAAAAAAGGGCCCAATGTCGTAAAGGTAACAAATCGAAGTTGTTCTTTTTAATCTTTTGGAAGCATTCTCGCTGGCGTCTCGCCTTCACTTGACTTTCTTAATCAACGAGGCAGCTGCGGTCCCCCCCCCCCCAATCGCCCACCCTCTATCTAGCCCGCCTTTCATAATCGCACGCAAGCTGCCATGACAGGTAGGAATTTGCTCCAGATTACTGCTGTAATATTTTGGCATTAAGGTGAATTAATGTTGCGGTGAATATGGGAAAATGCGGGTAATTACTCAATCTGTGGCATTCTTAAGACGTTTTAGGGACACCTCGGCGGATTTTCTCCCCTTCAGAAACCGCCGTCCCTCCCCTTCCGTCATCTTTAGCCTCCACTCACGTCGTACCTGGATTTGTCGCTTGCCTGCTTCCAGGTAGAGCAAGCGTGTTCCGAAATTTGTGAATATGTAGACACAACGGAATAAAATTACTCTTTTGTCGATTTTAAAGAAACTGCACATTTTTGTGAACATCACAACTGATTTGTTCGCCAACCTTAACTTTCAACCAACCTAATGTTTTGTTTTTTTAAACATCAAATATTTTTCAGTCACGTGTGTGTTTGTTATTAACAGCCATCACCACAGTTTTATGAAAACAATTTTTGCCTTCAAGGACCCAACTAAATGTTTTCTACAGCTCAAAGACAGATTCCTGAAGAATTTAAGTCCTCAAAGAACATAGTCGACATGTTTTTGTCAACTTTAAAATCACCACACAACCCAACGTCTCAACTATTTTCTTTCCTCAATCAACTTGAACTTTGCGTCTCTGGTAACATCCAAGACAATTTAGTTTTTAATTCAGCTCGCCACAAAGGCTTTTGTAAACGTCAAAGACATTACAACACTGTTGTTGTTTTTTTGCGAACAAACACAATATAATCTTCAACCAATCTAACGAACTTCTTGATTAATTTTTGAAGGATGACAAAAATGCTATCTCAACCACACCCAATTAATTCAAGTCCCGTTCACCACTAGATGGCACAGGTTCATCTTCATTCGGAAAGAAAAGTAGATCGACGCCATGAGCATGACGAATGGCGTTTTTTGTGCATACGGAAGTAGGGTTCAATATGCAACTACCAGGAAAAGGTGTGGCGACACGTCATCATGACCTTAGCTGAGCATTCAATGGAACTTATCGGAATATTCCTGTTTTGCAAGTCATAGTCACAGTTTTAGGGGAAAAACCTGCAACCTAACTTAACCTGACATTTAATTAAAACACGCATTCAACGAACAACGGCTACCATAAATTTGGGTACAAATGCACAGAATGAGTTATTAACATTGGTTTGCTGTTAAGCAGTTTTGTGCCATCTTTGAATGGTTATCTTTATGTATGAGAGCCGCCAGCACGCCAAAATAAAAATAATTAAACTAAAAAAAATCAAAATGTTGTTGTAAGAGTGGATATTTCATACATGCATTTGACCATGAAACCGTGGTAATAGATTTTTGACACAAGAATGTCAGAGACCTTTTATGAAGACACATTTTGAATTGTGAATCAAATGTAAAAGATGCCTCCTTTTAAGAATTTTGGGGGTGAAATGTCAAAAGCAGTTCACACACACACACACACACACACACACACAAATCTGTCTCTTTCCTATAGAACTGTGTACGTGTGGACTCATTCAAACAAGCTTGATGCCATTCGGTTAACTTAAGAAGCTTGTTTTTGGGAAATAAAAAGATGATTTGGCGATACACTCTGAACTGGTCACCGATCAATCGCAGGTCACATATTGAGTGTGGTGTAATTGTTTACACTGTCTGGATTTTGACCCCAGAATGTCAGATGGCTTTTATTAAGAGGCCTATGAAATGTTTTGAATTGAGAAGGAAATGAATACGTCTGCTTTAGAGAGTTTTTGGAGGGATGTTAAGGCCAAAAAAACCCCCAACAAACTTTTACATGTGCAAGAAAGGCCAACGTCTTCCTTTTTGAAGATACCTATGCATGTGTGGCCATGATCTATGTGTGTCCACCGTGAAGGCAAAATAATCATAACTGTCAGGCCCGATGCTTCCCAGGTGGACTGTTATTCAATAAAAATGCATATCAACTGCCAGGCATCTGCCACTCTACCCGAAAATGGATTACAGCACTTCCTGTTTCTGATCCGGTGTTCCGGCTCACTGCGTTTACCAAAAGGTTGGCGATATTTTGACACCTCCCACGTCTCCCAATTGACATTTTCCTAATGTTTGTCAACAAAAAGTGCTAGATTACTTCCAGGTGGCAGAAAGGTGATTGACTCCCCCAGACCTAAACTTGTGTTGGAGTTTGCGCAACTAGACATACCCCCAAATGTGTGGCAAGACCCTACCCTACCTTGGCGCTCTGCTCACCATGCATACCCCCACCCACATTCTCCAAATAAGCAGTTTAATTGAACCTCTGCATTTTTACGTACATCTTCCGATCTGCTTAATCCTCACAAGGGTCACGGCGGGTGTTGGAGCCCATCCCATCCGTCCTCGGACAGTACACCCGAAACCGGTTGCCAGCCAATCGCAGGGCACACACAGACGAACAACCACGCTCACACTCACACCTAGGGACAACTTAGAGTGTTCAATCAGCCTGCCATGCATGTTTTGGGAATGTGGGAGGAAACCGGAGTACCCGGAGAAAACCCACGCAGGCTCGGGGAGAACATGCAAACTCCACACAGGGAGGCCGGAGCTGGAATTGAACCCGACACCTCTGCACTGTGAGATCAACACGCTAACCACTGGCCACTGGGCCGCCCACCTCTACATTCCCATTTTTCCATATAGGTGTTAGACACCATCGGCTGTTGGGAAACTCCAGTTTACTTTCAAACTCAACTTGTCATAAAAGTGCGTGCAATCAATCTGAGTAAATAGAAACGTCAAATCATTTTAGTCAATCCCTCAATGATCTTGGCAACTCTTGTCTGCATTTTCGCCTTGTCTATTTTTGATTCACTACCTGTAGTGACATAAATAACGGCTGGGTGTTTAGCCTCCCTTGGAAGAAAATTTAACCAAGTGTCTTTACGACTGACATTTCACACATTCAAATTGAGGCAGTGGAGAAGAAAATTACAACCATTTATCGAAGATATTTCAGAATCAGAATTGGCCCAGTATGTAGGACACACAAGGAATTTGTCTCCGGTAGTACAGGCTACACTACTACAGTGAAACTCCTCTACAACGAAATCCTGTTTGCAGCAAGAAATGTTTCACAACAGGGGTTTTTCACTGCAGCAAATTTGATCTTAGATGCAAACACACACACACACACGTATGTGTACTCTTTATTTTTATTCCAATAGTGCATAAGTATGAGCATACACTTATTTGACACTTCATATAGTCAGTGTAGAAAGAAAAAAAGGGAAAGAAATTGCGAAATTTACGATCAGCATTCACTTTCACTTACATCAATTTCTTGGATAATGTCTTTTATTTTGCTTCCTCCGTCTTTCATTCTGATCACTTTTACCCTCTCTTCCAGCGTCAGCGCTCTTCTTGTCTTAGCTGCTTGACATCCAAAGGTTCGTTTTGTAGCCATTTTAGCAATGCAACGTTCTTGCTGCGTCTGAAACTAACAATAACAAATACTTCCTGGACTACTGCGCATGTGTAAACCAGTGTGGTGGTTGCTGTTGCCGTTTCCGAACGAAGCAGTAGAGGTCGCTGTTGGATTAGACTTCGTTGTACTGAATCTCGTCGCGAGGCAAGAGCAGAGAAAAATATTTCGTATAATGCAACACAGGTTTTTTTTTTGTTTTAGGGGGGGGGGCAGGAGAGTGGGAATGGTGTTAATGCATGAAGATTTTTTCACACAAGGGGGTATTTTCGCCCATGTAGGTTTCATTGTAGAGGAGTTTCACTGTATCATCAATAACAACTACGATAAACAAGGACATGACAAATAAGTATGGAAAGACATTCCGTAATCTAAGGGTACCAGGTTTCTCACTCTTTCTTGGTCAACTGACTGAAGATTGTGATGCAATCAGAGAAATCTCCGTCTTTTGCGACCCGCAAGTACTTGTGACGTCACGGTGAAAAGGTGTATACACCATTTTCATCCACGCTCTCGCTGAACCCTTCAGATTTTCCAGCGTCAGCCCCCCCCCCCCCCTCCCCTCCTCCTTCTCCTCCTCCTCTTCATCCCCCTCTTGTCTCTTGTCTCCTGTCTGGTTTGAAGGCCCCGAGGTATCGGCTCGGCCTGCCGGGACGTCACGGATGAATATTAAAGTGGCAGTCTCAACGGGAGGACACTCTCTGGCTGCCGATGCAAGGAAATGTATTCGCTACAAAAAGTCATCCCGAGTAACGAAAGACGGCAGACATTTTGTGACACCACGTCCGTTTGAACTCATGTTGGTCCATGTTTTGAAGGAGGCCTCGTAGACTTTAACACAAATTAAGACAGTTCAATGGTGCTTTCTGGGCTAAAATAGCCCAAGGATAAAAAAAACTTCTGCATACTTTTCACCATTTCGAAACAGCCCTTTTCAAAGCAGACGGTTTTTGTGTGCTGTCTCAAGCAATGCAGCTACTGCTTTCCTTCCTTACGATGCAACTTTTCTTTACAAGTAGGGGGCAACCGAGCCGGAATCCTTGGGACAAGGTGATGGCTGTCCAAAAAGGTACAACGGTCAAGCCAACTACTGTATTTAACCCTTTCAGGGACAGCGATTACAACAGTGGACAACTTATTTGAAGTTACAGGGTGCATGAAAGGGTTAAACCGGAGCCACAAAGTTGGAGATGCACACTAGATCAAGATTGGAGGATACAAGATGCTTCAAAGAAGATGCTTGTTAGGTACTCCTGAAAGTCACTTTTCTATCATGCCCCCTTAAAACACTGACTTTATTCCACTTTGGCTTGTTTGAGAATCTAAGAACTTGGTGACTGGCAGCATGACTCCTGCCATTTCTTTTTTTTTTTTTTTTTTAGCCTTCCTGTACGTACTTCCTGAGATCTGTCCTTTTCGCTGACATTTGCGCAAATGCTAAAGGGTCCACGGCTGTTTGCCTTCCCGCACCCGCCCACCCCCACCCACCACCATCCGCACCTCTGTGATGGAAGACAAAGAGTCTGGCTCGGAGCGCTCGGCATATGAATTCAGCTCGGCCCTGATTCATGCCGGGGGATGAAATCCATCTCTGTGTGATGAGACAATGATTTGCCCAGCTCCATTGTGGCGGCGGAGGGCCGAATTTGCATGTAAATACGTCGGGGAAATGATTTGGCGAGATGTTGTTGCCCCGCACTCACCTCACGGCGAGTTTTTCCTTGCCGAATAAAACACATTTACATTTTAGATTTCAATTGAATCACAGGTGAGGATTGCACAAAACCAGATGACAGGGGCAATGGAGATGGGAATGAAAGGGGGAATCATATTTTAAAAGAAAACTGCATTGATTTTTTTTTTTTAGGTCACTTGTGTTATGTTAAGCGGCTGCTACCAAGTTTCGCTATCTGGGAAAATTATGACGACAGCCCAAGTATGCAATGTTATAGCCCTCTTGAAATTGTTTCCTTTCTTTGTCGGTTTCACGGCTTTCACATGCTCAAAAACTCACCAATTTGTTTCTCGGGAAAATCATTCTGGTGAAATTGTACGTTTTTTTTTTGTTTGTTTGTTTTTTATGTGTGTGTGAGGGCTAAAAATGTACCTTTTGGAAAATTAATTCCCCCGAGGCCAGTTTGTCTTGGTAATAAGGAATTGTGTAGGCATGTCTTTCTTGAGTAGACCAACAAAAAAGTCTGGAAACATCATGGTTGAAACCATTTTGATTTGAAGCTTTCATTTTAGGCATTATTAGCTCAGTTGGGCCTTGTGCTTTTTTTAAAAATTTTTAATAAAACTAGATTTTCTTACCTACCTAAAATTTGGTGGGCATGTCAATCGTTTGTACGCCCACAGAAAAATCTCAATAAGATATGCCATTTCAGAGTAATTTTGACCATTTCCAGGGTTCTTTCAAAGGTGAAGTCATCCAACAGAATTGTCCTCATTCCAAACACATTTGAGCCTTGTATACTAGAGTGGTGAGTGCTTCTAAATTGCTCACAGTTTTCAATATTGAATAGACCGAGAATAACGGCAACATATGATAAATTGTTGAAAGCACAGGACTTAAATTAGTTGAGTTTCAAAATGCAACCCCTGAAGCCACTTTCCCTCACCAACGTCACATTTGGCGGTCATGTTTATCGTGAGAAGACGCACCCAAAAAAAAAAATTCAATTAGCATTTCCCCATATTCACAGAAAGTCACCCATTTGTACAGTATTTGATGCTCTCATTTTAGGCTTGATTTTCTCAGTTGCACCCCGTTAGTTTTTGCTTGACAAGACTTGACGTTTTTGTTTAAAGACAAAATTGTCAAAACAACACATATGTACTGGTCCAAGTTAAAATTCTCGCACAGCTGACATTGGGTGGTACGACTGCACAATGGTACCCACACATTACGGAAAGTCATTCAATATTTATAATCGTTCATGTCTTTGTGTGTCGTAGTTGCTTGTTCTAGTAATAGTAATGTAGCTTATACTACTGGAGACAAATTCCTTGTGTCTTCTACATACTTGGCCAATAAAAATGATTCTGATGATGCTAACATAATTAGCCTGATCATCTCCCGCCTACTCTGATTTGAGTCGGATCAATTGAGGCTGGATCAATAACAAGCCGCGAGAGCTTGTTAGCCTCAGATGCGCTGATCCTCTATTTATGGGCACGTTAATCATCTCGTTTCAGGCGGAGGAGTTTAGCGCTTGTCTCTGGACACTTGTCATTTTCATTTGAGGATGTTATGTACGCTAAGATTGTAAATTAGCTTCAATCACAGGCACTCTTTGGAGTCAATGATCAAATGTTGGTGTTTAAGTAGTAAAAAATAAAAGCACATTGCATTCACTGGTGAAGTAAAAGTTGTTGTTTTCTCAAGATATTATTAATTAGCAGCTCACTAATGGATCTGCTTACAAACAAATGATAGACTTGCTTTGCAAAATATGTCACACCTGCAGCTGAATGCCTTTCAAATCCTGCTGAATTAAAAATACACTAAAGAAATAGTGTTAGAAAATGGATGCATATATCTGCAATATTGTAAGCTAGGAAGTCTGGTGATTGATCGTAGAAGGAATAAAACATGATGTCACAAATTGGGTCAAGGTTATACTCTGTGAACCTACCCATCTATGAGACAGCTAATGGCTATGCTAACCTATGTTAATGAATTTCATAGTACAAAGTTCACTGTTGCGGATTGTACCATGCTAACTTATCTGTTAAATATCACATCGCACAAATCAAACATGTTCACAAGCAAATATGCTACGAAACCATTTAAACTGCTATCAAATGACAATTTGAGCCTCAAACCTATAAAACCAGGGAATCCTGACCAAGGAACATCCCAAACTTCCTTCGCTGTCGACTTTGCAGCAGCAGCACTTTAACTTTGCCAAAGCATTCCCGAGAGGAAGCGGCAGTGGAGCGGGAAGGCCGTAAAAGGAAGCGTCAAAAGGACATTTCTGTAATTCACCGGCGAGGTTACGATTCCCGGCTGAGTCCGAGGGAGTTTGTGTTAAGTGTCGCATCCTCCCTCTCTCTCTCGTTCGTTCGCTTTGCATGCCCGCCTCAACATGTAAATGTGAGGAATGATCACGTTTTACGGCAGGGAGACTCTTCGCACTTCAAGAGGGAATTCTCCGGGAAACGAGGAGGCTGCTCGAGGGAGGGCAGTCGCCAGAACACACGTCGGAAGAGAGATGATCATTATAATGTGTTTCTTGATAGACATTAGTAATAAATCAAACGAACGTATGAGCCTGAGATTCAAAAAGCGTCTCTGTAGCCACAGAAAATTCAGTCTCTGAAGCGAATTTCATGTAGCCACATGGAGTTCGGTAGGCTGATTTCTCATAACGATACCCACCAAGAAGTCTCAAGAAGCTATGCTTGAAAAAACACAGGCTTTTGTGTTTTAGTGAAAATTTCGTGGGATCCTGGTCCTTGCCCGTTAAAATAATTTTCCAAAAATTAGCCCCTGAAGCCAGTTTCACATAGCAACCTGAAATATGCGAGACATGTCTATCATGAATTCACCTCCAAAAAAGTCTCAAGAAGCCACGCTTGAAAAGCTGTGCTGTTTTTGTTGCAGTTATATTAGGGATCCTTTCCAGGTATCCTTCCCCCCTGGAATTTCCTGGGGAATATTAAGCCAGAGACGAAAGTTTGACTGAGAATCATGAAATTTGGTAGGCACGTCTATCATAAGCAGACCTACAAAAACAGACATAGTAAGCCTGACGTCTTGACTTGAAGCAGCCAGACATGTAAGGTCCTATTTCAAGTGATGCAAACTCCTCTTAGAGGAAAGTACTTTAAGAAAAGTTAGATTTTTCATCCTTATGTGTGGTTGTAGCATGTTGGCAGAGTTTAATGACTCAACTCCACAAGGTCAGAGCTTGACCACGTGATGTCTTCGCAAGCATTTTAGAGGTCCTCCAAAGTGTCTGACATTTGGTACGGTTTTATGTACTCCTGGAATGAACAGAGGAGGTCAAACCTTTTTAAAACTGTAAATTGTAGTTAATTGTGTGCAATTTTCTGTTGTGCCTGAGCAGATGACTTTGACTTTTCCACCAGACACGTATTAAATATTCAAATCTCGCCGTCGTCAACTTGCTGGGAATTGTGCCTCAGACCGGCAGGGCAGGTGTCAACTTCCCTCTGCGACACCAGTGTACAAGAACCCCCCCCCCCCCAAAAAAAATTGTTTGGCATAAACAGGGATGAATATAGATGTACGGCACCTTCTGTCGCCGACTGCCTCGTCCATTTGTCTCCATTAGAGGTCCGCGGGGTGAATTAGGCTGTGCATCTGTTGCAGGTCATGTCTGCAACAGTCAACAGCAGTATTACCGCACAACGGGGGATTGTTGTTTGAGGTTGCCAGCCAAGTTGGACGCCACTCTTTACACCTGTGCACCATTCTGGATGTCCTTCCACCTTTCATTTACTTTCATGACTTTTGGTCTGTTGACATCAATGCAGGATGTAGGTGATGTAGCCTCATCCAGGGATCGATCAATGGATCCACTCAGCCATACACTCTGTGCCTGTTCTTAACCTGCTGCTCAAAAAAACAACAACATGCCTTTATCTTATACATTTTAACTACTTGTATTCTATTAATTTTTTATTTTCATTATTCCATACCATCTGCGCTATGCAGTATGCTACTTAACTCTGTACTACTGTAACACTTGAAATTCCCTTTAGGGAATCCAAAAAGGATCACCGTTATCATAAAATAAGGTCTACTTTTTTTTAAATCCAATTTTAATGTAATATCATTCGCTTATATATAAAGCATATGACAATCGAATTATTTAAAGGAAGTTTTGCCTCTTGTTTGTTTTTTGTTTTTTCCTTCTGGGGTTTGCTTTATTCCTCCGGTTATCAAAGAAGCTTTGAAACTGTTTTCTTCCCCAGCAATTTTTTTCCCCAGTATTACCTTGTGTCAACTTCCACAGCATAGATTTCAAACGAAAAAACAAACAAACCACCAACAAAACTCCAGATAATGTGAAATAAATGGCTTCCTCTCAGGAATATGTCCCTTTTGTATATCAGCACCAAATCTCCAAACTCTGGCCATTTCTCTCCTTTCCTGCTGCAGAGAAGCTTGTTTGTGTCTTTGTCTTCTCCAGGTTGGACTACGGTAACACACTCCTAATCGGAATTAGAGCCTCCAAAGGCTACAATATGTCCAAAACAGTGGTTCTGATGCGAGTGCGTGAATGTGACCGCATCACCCCAATCCTGCGCACTCTGCACTGGCTTCCCATACACTGAATATAAATCTGCCTCCACACCCGTCACTGTCTACACAACGTAGCCCCAACTGACCCCACCAAAACTCCTGAACCGACATAGCTCTGCTCGAACACGGTCAGGCCAATTGCGCTGTTTGCCCCCCGCGTGGGTGGCAAGTACTTGGAGGGTGCTGCTCCCTGTCTGTGGAATGCCCTCCCTGACCACCTCAGGGCTCCACAGATGGTGGATGCACTCAAAACCTTTCTTGGAAAAGAAAAAAAGCTTTTCCTGGCTGATTTTATCCGATTTTATCTGTTGACTGGTTTTATTGATTTTTTTTTCCCTCTTCCCTTTCATCTGTTGTCTGATTGTATTGCTTTTTGTTGTTGCCTGCAGTTGGAGATTTGTGCTTCTAATGTAAAATGCGTTCCAAATACATTTCTTCTTCGTAGTGGTAGTATTAATAATACTCATAATAATCTGAATCTTAATTAACATTTCATATGTTCAAAACAAATGTTTTTAAATGGGCTGTAAAACTGGAAAACAAAAACAAAAACAAAAATCCTTGGTTGACTTGGGCTACCATATTCTCTGTGTACTGTTAATTGTGTAGCTTCCCGACCAGTGCAAACCTAAAAATCCACCCATCTCTTTTCCGATCCGCTTATCCTCACAAGGGTCGAGGGGGTGCTGGAACCTATCCCAGCAGTCGGAGGACACCCTGAACCGGTTACCAGCCAATCGCAGGGCATACAGAGACGATCAAGCATCCACGCTCACGCTCACACCTAGGGGCACTTTTGAGTGTTCAATCAGCCTGCCATGCATGTTTTTGGAATATGGGAGGAAACCGGAGTACCCAGACAAAACCCTCGCAGGCCCAGGGGGAGAACATGCAAACTCCACACAGGGAGGCCGGAGCTGGAATTGAACCCGGTACCTCTGCACTGTGAGGTCGACACACTAAGCCACAGGCCCACTGGGGCGCTAAACCTAAAAAAAATATAATATTTTTTTAAAACATTTTTTAATTTTCAATAAAGACAACGTTCCTTATATTTTATTCATTTGAACCTGTTTATGTATGTTGTTTTGTTATGGCATATTAATTAGCGCACGATTGCTGTATCGTGACACCATCTTTACCATTGTCAAAATACTGTGAGCGCCATTTGTGTTGTTTGAATACTACAGGATGCAGAAAGCCATACCGTTTTAATATCAATTGGGGGGGGGATCAACTTCTTGATGGTTGTCCCATTTCAGAGAATTCACGTATACCTAATCATCTAACTTCCACTAACACCCAGGTCGATTCCGCCTGCATCTTTTTGTCTTCTGTTCGTAGACTACAAAATGTTTCTGGTAATAACCTCAGTCAGTGAAAAAAAAAAATCTCAATTTTTCAACACATACTCAAGTTCAGTCAACAGAATGCTTAAAGAGTCACTCTTATTTATTATGCCGTCAAAGTGTGCTGGGACGTTGTTGCAAAGTACTCTCTTATTGCTTAGTCAGTGCAGTCGATACGCTAGTGCAGCGTGGCAATAAAAAGTAGTAAATCATCCACATAATTAACTCAAGTCGAGGCGCTTGAAGTCGTTAAAGCTCAGACTGCTTTCACACCATCGGGTAGTGGACTCGCGAGATGGTCCAAATCGCCCTGTGCAGATCCCATTTCAAATTCACTTCTCAAAGCCCGATTCACTGAGCAACATGAATTTTGGTCGAAGTAATAATAAAAATTATAACAACACCCCACAGCTGTTTTGAAACAGCAACATGGCATTTGGTAGGTTTTGTGCGTAGAACCACAAAAATGTCTTGAAGTCGTCCCAGAAAATACAGAAGAAGTCAGCCATTTTGGTTTCAAGCACCCATTTTCAAGGTTCATTTCCAGACTTCCTTGCCATTAGAAGTCTTGTAAAAAAAAAAGTCAATTTGAGTCAGGAATGTCTACCATGAGTAAAATGACAAAAAAAAGAACCCAAACCTTTTTCAAGAAGGCTTGCCCCAAACTACAAAGAGACGTCTGCCATTTTGGTTTTAGGCAGCCATTTTAAGGATCATTTCCAGATGTCCCGAGCAAAATGAAAATTGGTAAGCATGTCTACCACGAGTACATACACTTTTTGGTGTATGTACTCGTGGTAGACATGCTTACCATTTTTCAAGTGGCAGCTATACCCGAAAATATCCAGACATGCTGCCAATTTGGTTTGATGAAACCAGTGTCAGGATAATTACCAGAGGTGTTTGCCCCTCCATTTGGGACGGGGGGAAGAAAGCATTTCCCCCCAAAGCCGGTTTAACTCTTAATCATGGAATTCAGTAGGTATGTCTATCATGAGTTGAACCACAAAGAACAGTTATTAGTCCATGCTCTCAAAGACACCGGAAGTCTGTCGTTTTGGTTTAAAGCAGGCATTTTCAGTTAGCTTCTAGAGATTTTTGAGGGGGAAATTCAGCCGCCAGTCATTTTGGCATAGCAGCATGAAAATTCTAAAGTTGATCATGAGTAGACCCACACAAAGTAAAACCATGCCCAAAAGCTGACACAGGAAGTCTATAGTTTGCTTTGAGTCATCTTCTGCATTTTCAGATGTCCTTCTAAGACGATATTTGCCCTGTTGCCGAAACAAAAATTGTAAGCGTCGATTCCTGCTGCTGTCTACCTTAAATGACAAAACCCATGGCACATTAGTTTCTCCCTCAGTCGAGTTCATCTACTCCAAGCTGAACTTACGCCGTCTCTCGGCTTCTGGTTCGAAACTTTTGACACGGATGACCTCTCCTTTCCATATGGATCTGAGGCACCAAAGCCGGGGAAACGGAGCAATGAACTCTGGGAGCTTGTCGGAGCAGGAAGGTGGGAGTCGTTTTCGCTTCGACTAAAGGCAAATGCCACTGAGCTGCCAGGCGGGTCATAAATACTCTCAAGGACCACTTTACGACAAGTCAATAGTTGCTGTTATTACACACACACACACACACACACACACACACTGGCTTAAGCAAATAAAAATGGTACGTCAGCAGTATATGCAGATGTCTGCTGTCAAAGTCTAAATCACCAATCGGGGCACGACATAAACACGATTGCCAGCCCAGCAGAAAAGGCTGCCGGGATGCGATGCGATGGCCGACAAACACGATGTTCATTTTAAAGAAACAACACTTTACCAGCAGTGCTTCTTTAAAGCGTCGTTCCATCAGGGCCAGTTTATCCCCTCGTCTGCTCACCGAACCGTGAAGGGAAACGTGGAACTTGCCATTATTTACTGTGACATCATCATTCCTCTTCATGCTGCCCGCAACAAACTCACTGACGTCTCCACAACTGGCGCAACCAAACATTTGTTGCTCTATAAAAGCCACACAGGGGAAGACAATTTTCACCTTGCAAAATGAAATTTGGGAGGATTTCATTTCTTGACACAAATTCAACAATTCAGCCCTTCAAAAGATTTGAATTGAGCAAGATGGAATTTTGTAGGCATGTCTATCATGACCAGCCCCACAAAAAAATCTGAAGAAGTCATGCTTGAAAAAACGTACTTTTCGAGGTGGAAAAATATGAAATGTATAATTAAGTGAGTTAGAAAATTCAGCCCCCAATCCAGTTTCACAAAGCAACATAAGAGTTGGGTAGACCTGTATTGCAACAACATTTGGGTTTCAAACTGCCATTTTAGAGTCTTTTAACCATTTCCAAGGGTCCTTGCAAGATAAACTTGCCAGAGCATTTATCCAGCTGATTTCTGTTATAATCCTGCCTGTGTGTGCCCGTGTGTGTGTTTACACATGCCGGTGTTTTATATTCCTCCTCTCTCCACCTGTGGAGAAGATGCCTCTTCCTCACCTCGCCTCCATTTTTAATCTGCTACTCTCGCTCATCATTAATGCAACAACTGAGGGAATTCTCTCTCTCGCTTTCTCTCTCTCTCTCTATGTCTCTCTCTCTCTTTCTCTCTTGCACACGCCAAGAGATACACAAAGCACAATGTCATACCCGCATACGGCGACATTCATTCTTACAGGCTGGATAGTAAAGTCTCGAAAAACAAGAGTTGTCTTTTCACTCTTTGGCCTGACAAATTTTAAAGTTAATGTTTTGAATCCGTGGTCAGTGCTTCAAACAATATGTTTAGGCCATAAAAATAGTGTTAGAAGCCTCCGATTGGGTTTCACATAAGGGTTAGTTTCATAAGTTGTTGTTTGATGCCATGTTTTAGGTTTCACAAAAAGGTTTGGAGCAGGGGTTAGGGCAGCGGGGTCAAACTCATTTTTGTCGCTTTAAGAGTTACGTTTTCCCTCGGCGGGCCGTGACGACAGTGAAACAGAATAAGTGTTTCATCATCTCTTCGCATAACTTGTACACAACCAATTGATGGATGACTAGTTTTGAAATCACTCAACTATTTGTTTGTTAGATTAGGTTTAAAGTTTTTTTTGGTTTATTTTTTTTTCCAGACAATCGTCTTTTTTGGTGAAGTTTCTCTTCCAACTCTTACCTGGCTGACAGTTTCGGCTGTCACTTCAGCCTTTATCAGAACTGTCACTGCTTCCTTGTTATTTGTTTGTTGTTTATTCCATTATTGTTGAAGTGAGTGTATACAGGCTAACCAAATTATTGCGAAATCGCAACGTCATTTATTACACGACACTTTGACTTTTCAGAACAGATTTTAGCAAGGATCATGCAAGTTGACACGCATGATTTTCTTTCACGGGGCACATAAAATGATGTGGCGGGTCGGATCTGGCCCCCGGACCTTGACTTTGACATCTTTGGGTGAGGGTTTCACTTTCACTATCGTATTCAATAACGTGTTGTCGTTTGAAACCAAGATTAAACGTTGCAAATGGGGCTTTCGAGTCCGGGATAGGATTTCAAACCAAAAGTTTGCCTTTCATATTAGGTTAGGGTTTCAAACACGAGGGTTTTGCCAGTCCCTGAGGAATCAAAACGACTTTTTCCAGCTCTCGTGTAGGTTGCGTCGTGTAAGTAAAGACATCGTATGTTCTCCCCGAGTGAGGTCACTCCTCCTTATCACCACTTGCATCTCCAGTGCCTAATTTTGAAAGGCAGAGCTTTTATTTTTGCTTATTTAGCCGCGAGACGGACAAGGACGGCCTGTGCCCGTGTCTGAGACGACAACCTGGACTGCGTCTGAGTGCTCTGCAAACGCTAATCTGATTTGGACGTCATGGCCGGTCCATCCCGCCGCCACTAAATTTCCGGGCTGCAAATGGAGGCTAATGGGGAGAAGGTCTATGTAATTGGCTCTCCATTAGCCACTCCGCCCGCACCTAATTGGCCGACCCGGCCCGGACAATTTAGTTAGCCGTTGCCGAGGTAATTACGCCAGCTTTTGGATAAGAATAACAGCTGCCCTGAGTCGACCGCCCAACGTTGTTTTTCGATGTTTTGTCCGCATGGCGAATTGTGTCGCTGTGGCAACAGCGATCTTGTGTTTCATTTAGACATTCGTGACTGCGAGATTTAGAACAAGTGCAAACAGCAGCTGTTTCTTTTTTTTATTTTTTATTACGGTTTCAAGACGGGGCCAGGCTTTCAAAATAAGGTTTCAAGCCTGGCTAATGGTTCCAAAACAAAGACTTAGATTGTGGTACCAAGTTTAGGCCACATCTAGGTTGCAAGCAATGGTTAAGGTTTTAAAAATGGGTTCTGAAGCAAAGTTTCAGGGTTAAAGATTTCAAATAAAGGATTAGGGTTTGAAGCAATTAGGATTTGAAAATATGAGTTTGAGTCTTGCTCATAGTTTTAAACAAATTGTTAACATTTGCTGTCAAGTTTACGGTTTCACAAATTGGAGGTTTGAGCCAGGCTTATCATTTCTAATGGAAGTTTGAAGCCAGGTTAAGGGTTTGAAATTAAGGTTTCAAATTGGCTTAGGGTTTCCAATTTGCATTTGAAGCCAAGTTTAGGGCTCTGCATTTTGGTTTCAGTGCCGGGATTCGGGTTTCTGTTGAGGACTTGACGCCACATTTATGGAAAAACATTTGGACTTCAAGTTTCGGTTATCGTTGTAAATTAGGGCTTGAAGGCAAACTTTAGGCGTCCACAATTGGCTTCCAAATCAGAGTTAAGGTTTCAAATTAAGATTTGAAGAAAAGTTTAGGGGTTCCAAATCATATTTCAAACCAAGTTTAGTGTTTGCAACAAGAGTTCATTCGGGTTTGATGGGAAGGTTTCAAGCTACATGCAGTAAAAAGAAAAAAAATATACAGTTTAAGTGCAATTTCATCCCCTGAGCAACCCTTGTTTTTTGATGCTTTGTCAGCATGCGTCGGTCTGAAGCGTGTCGCTGTGGCAACTGTGCTGAGGCATTTTGTCTGGTCCTTCATGGCTGCGAGATTTACATCCATCCATCCATTTTCCGAACCGCTTCATCCTCACTAGGGTCGCGGGGGGTGCTGGAGCCTATCCCAGCAGTCTTCGGGCAGTAGGCGGGGACACCCTGAATTGGTCGCCAGCCAATGGCATCCACGCTCACACTCATACCTAGGGACAATTTAGAGTGCCCAACGAGCCTGCCATGCAGGTGGGAGGAAACCGGGCACCCGGAGAAAACCCACGCAAGCCCGGGGAGAACATGCAAACTCCACACAGGGAGGCCGGAGCTGGGATCGAACCCGGTACCTCTGCACTGTGAAGCCGACGTGCTAACCACTGGACTACCGGGCCGCCCGCGAGATTTACAATTAGAGTGAAACAAGTGCATATAGAATCGGTTGGGTCTCACCTGCCGACAACGGCCGATTCTGCTTCCATTGAGGCATAACACGTTCAAATAGATGCCATATTTCTCATCGAGAGACCAATTGGACTCATTTGCGCATCCTGATTTCTCCCAAACAACTCGGAAGACAAATCAAATTCAATACAGGAGAGAATCAAACATTCTGCTTTGGCAAAAACGACTTGAAAGATTCTTGAGGTGGGGAAATCATGGATATTATCCCTCTCTAACTTTTGAAATGATGATATTCTGATGGAGTGGGGTGACTTTCGTTATCCGTTGCAGAGTTTCCTAGCCGTTTAGGCAGAAGATTGAACAGACTTGACTCCCCCCAAAAAATAGTGCGGCCTTTAGAAATGATGATGCTTATCAAATTGCCCGAACGGAGCGTGCGGGTGGTGGTATGCACGGCGAGCAGAGAGTAAAGAGAGGGTGTGTGGCGCCAGTGATGTGACACATGGAGCTTCGTCTTTAAAGGTTTGTTCAAAAGGGTACGAATTTAAAGGCCCTCTTGGGCAAGTCAAATCTCCAAGCGCCATCCCCTTAAATCACAGGTGTCAAACTCAAGGCCCAGGGGCCGGATCCGG
Organism: Hippocampus abdominalis; assembly: GCA_018466805.1. Taxonomy (NCBI): domain Eukaryota; kingdom Metazoa; phylum Chordata; class Actinopteri; order Syngnathiformes; family Syngnathidae; genus Hippocampus; species Hippocampus abdominalis. The sequence goes on from CM031695.1 coordinate 24,139,645, forward strand.
CGCAACAGGTCATGTGGCCCACGAAAGCAAAACATGTGCGCCAACTTGCTAAAATCTGTACCGAAATGTCAAATTGTCATGTGTAATAAATAACGCTGATATTTTGTTCGCCTGTTTACACTCACTCGAACAATAATTGAACAAACTATTACAATTGACTGATTTCGAAACTCGTAATCTATTAATTTGTTGTGGACAAGTAATAATTTTGTGGTTTCACTGTCATAACAGCCGTCTGAGGGAAGACATAACTCCAAATTGCCCCATCCATTTTCCGAACCGCTCTATCCTCACTAGGGTCGCGGGGGGTGCTGGAGCCTATCCCAGCAGTCTTCGGGCAGTAGGCGTGGGACACCCTGAATCAGTTGCCAGCCAATTGCAGGGCACACAGAGACGAACAACCATCCACGCCCACACTCACACCTAGGGACAATTTAGAGTGTCCAATCAGCCTGCCATGCATGTTTTTGGAATGTGGGAGGAAACCGGAGCACCCGGAGAAAACCCACGCAGGCCCGGGGAGAACATGCAAACTCCACACAGGGAGGCCGGAGCTGGAATCGAACCCGGTACCTCCGCACTGTGAAGTCGACGTGCTAACCACTGGACTACCGGGCCGCCCTCCAAATTGCCCCGGCGACTAAAATGTATTTGACACCCCTGCTTTAAATTGTGTAAAGTACCGTACGTCATCACCATAAAGGAGAGATAAAAAAAAATACTTCCTTTCAAAGAATGGAAAGGAAAATTTAGACTCCACTTTTCCTTACTGGCATCACGTGAGACTACTATTTTCCAATGATGGACGAAAAAAAAAAGGCTCCTGTGATATATGCATGCTTGATGTATTTACTTGAATCAGGTTGCCGCCAACTATGAGAATGATTTAAGGGGCTAAAGTTATTGCTTATCTCAAATCCGTTTTACAAACCTGACTGTCACAAACAAGCTGAGCAAGACCCTCTCCCGCGCATACCCACTGAAAAACGTACCGAGCGAATATATTTATTGGAAGTCGTAAAAGTTAGGATTCCAATTGACGAATATAAACGCTCGTGGCAGTGAATGATTGAAATGTGAAATTGGCATTTTATTGTCCTGTGGCGTGAATTGTGTTAACTGTTATCAAATACGACTTTCCTTAGAATTGGTTACATATTGTTGCTTTGTGGATTTGGGAGGAACATCTTACAGTCATGGCGGCATGGTGGTCGAATGGTTAGCGCGTCGGCCTCACAGCGCAGAGATGCATGGTTCGATTCTGGCTGCGGCCTTCCTGTGTGGAGTTTGCATGTTCTCCCTGTGCCTGTGTGGGTTTTCTCTGGGTACTCCAGTTTCCTCCCACATTCCAAAAACATGCATGGCAGGCTGATTGGACACTCTCAATTGTCCCTAGGTGTGAGTGTGGGCGTGGATGGTTGTTCGTCTCTGTGTGCCCTGCGATTGGCTGGCAACTGATTCAGGGTGTCCCCCGCCTACTGCCCGAAGACAGCTGGGATAGGCTCCAGCACCCCCCGCGACCCTCGTGAGGATCAAGCGGTTCGGAAATGGATGGATGGATGGATGGATCTTACAGTCATGGCGGCATGGTGGTCGAATGGTTAGCGCGTCGGCCTCACAGCGCAGAGATGCATGGTTCGATTCTGGCTGCGGCCTTCCTGTGTGGAGTTTGCATGTTCGTCCCGTGCCTGTGTGGGTTTTCTCTGGGTACTCCGGTTTCCTCCCACATTCCAAATAAACATACATGGCAGGTTAATGGAGCATTTCAAATCGTCCCTATGTGTGAGCGTGGGCGCGGATGTTCGTCGATGTTTGCCCTTTGATTGCCTGGCAACCAGTTCAGGGTGCCCGAAGACAGCTTGGATAGGCTCCAGCACGCCCCGCAAACCTTATGAGGATAAGCGGATTATAAAATGGATGGATGGATCATATAGTAATGGTTGGGGTTTAGGAGTAACCTACTATATCTTAACCCTTTCATGCACCAAAAATGTAACCTGATAACCTGATAATCCATCCACTGTCGTAACCGCTGTCCCTGAAAGAGTTCAAGGTTTTGTGCAGGCACTTTTGCCAAAGTAGTTTTTGAATCCCGGACAGCTCCTCAACATAAAGCCACAATTCGTAAAAGGTCCAATAAGTACAGCCTCTTTCCTGAGGGGACAAGTTTAAGATAATACATGACAATTTTATAGAATATAATAATTTAGAGCATCACTGGATCAAATAATTAAAGGCTTTAAAAAAAAAGTGATTTTTGTGCTTTTGGGCATGTTTTGGGTGAAGAGCAGTACAGCGCGTCTTCTTCTCCAAATGAAGTATTAATATGCGATATGCATAATTGACCAGCCGTCGCTGTGAGTGCTCTTCAAGAAACTGGTGACAAGGTAGGAGAGTAAATAAACTGGACAAAAAACAAAAAAAAAAAAATTTGAATTAGCTCGACCTTTTTTCAACCCATTTAGAATTTGATAATTTTAATGAATCTTTTCTCACCGGTTTGATGAGTGATTGGCTGTTTTTTCTTTTCTTGTTTTTGCGATGATTGATTTGTAGCAAAAGGTTATTGATAACGTCTGACGGAAGCAGCCAAAGAAATAACATGTCGATGGAAGCCAAGGTTTTTGAAGGTTTTAAGTCAGGGGTTAAGGCGTGAGATGAACGATTCCAATCTGGGTTCATGTTTCAATAAAAAAGGTTAAAGTTTAAATTTCGATTTCAAAACGAGTTTGAGGTTTCAAATTAGGCTTTCAAGGCAGGATATTTTTTTTAATGAGAGTTTTAAGGAAGGGTTACAGTTTAAAATACAGTGTTAGGTTCTGAAGCCATTGGCGGGGTTTTGAATGTGGTTTAAGGTTTCAAGATATGGTTTGAAATTAGAGTTTCAAACCAAGGATATGGTTTTAAACATGGTTTAGGGTTTCAAGTTATGGTCTGAAGCCTAGGTTGGCGTTTCAAACCAAGTTTAGGGTTTCAAATTTGAGTTTCAATATAACTAAGTATTTAAAAAAAGGGGGGTTAGGTTTCAAGAAAAGATTGGGTTTTAAACATGGGTTAGGCATGGATATTAGGGTTTCATTCTAGGGTTGTGGTTTCAAATTAAGGCTGGATGACAGTTTTACAGTTAGAATTGGAACTGCAAACGAAGGTTAAGGTTTCAAGACTGGGTTATGGTTGCAACTCGAGACAAGTTCTTAAGTGAATTGCCCGCATTTGTATATGTTCCCACTTGACAAATACGATTCAATTCAAATTCTAGTTTTATTTCTCTGTCTGTCAATCATTCTCAGCAAACAGAACCAGTCTCTCAAAACAAAAAAACGAACAAAAAAAACCCCCTCCAACTCCCATAATGACTCGTAACCCTACTTCACTTCATCTTGCGATTGGATGCCAAGAACAGCAAAGTTGCCACGACGACAACATACTGTACTGTAGTGTTCGTGCTCTCGCCGTGTTTGTACTGTATCAGGAAAGGACAAGTTCACCTGTCATCCTTCTCCTCACCTTGATCTTGCACCCACAGCCCCCCATCTTCACCCTCCTCACCCTCCCCTAACCGCCAACCACTTCTCCCTCCTCCCACCCAAGCGAGGACGGATCGCTGCTGCTGGCGGAGAGGCCGTGTTAAATTTTACATGGATTCTCTTTCAAGTGTCAAGAGATAAAAAGAAAGCTGCCTCGTGGTATTTTTTTTTGTATGTGTTCGCTGAAGAAGTTGAAGAAGAAGAGGATGAAAAAAAGGAGGAGGAGGACAAGGAGAAGGCCAGGTAAGATGAGATGATGATGTAAGACCAACAAGATGAAGAGAACATGGGAACGATCAAAGTGGCTCATGTGATGGATGCGTCAGCACTGATTAGCTCTTCAACTTTGACCCCGAGACCTGAAATAACCCATGGCGCTCTATCAGTCAAAAGCCAAAGGATTCTTGCTGTGACGTCTGACAATTCACTCCAGACCGTTGCGGAGATGGTCCGCTGAGAATTACGACAAGTACAAACAGAATTGCAACCAAAAAGCAAGAAATGGGGTCATAAATCATTCACGACCAATAGGATTATTTCAAAGCGTTGTAGACTGTTGTGGAGAAGGTATGCTGAGAGCTGTGACATGTTGGCCTATCAAAAAAAAATCTCCAAACATAAAAAAAAAAAAAGATCATGGGTTAAAAATCATTTAGTGTCAGTAAGATTTGTGACCTCTAAAAAAATCATTCCAGGCTGTTGCAGGGATGACACAGACAAAAATGACAAATGGCAAATAAAAACAGAAATGCTCATAAAAGGTTAAAAAAAAAACCATCTGTGGTCGTACGTCATTCAAAATCAATAGAATTCCTACGAGGAGAAAAAATTCAATTGTGGAGATGGGTCGACTAAAGTACAGTATTGAAAAAAAAAATCTCTAAAAATCAGGGGTCATGAGCTATCAATAGGACTGTTTTGTGATTTTGAATGACTCTCATCCTTGCCAAAACATTTGGACAAACACCTCTTTGTGCGGGGAGCTGTTCCTTTGAGCCCCCCACAATTTCCCAGAACTTAAAAGTATCCCCACATGATCCCTTTCAGGTACAGCGGTTACTACACTGGCCAGCTTATCATGTTGTCAGGTTATATTATTGGTGCATGAAAGGATTAGGTTTCCTCACTTTTCTAGCAGTGAAATCGCTCGTGTTTTTCTGTCCTGTCAATGGGCCAGGACCTTAACTGGAAACTCATTTGCTGATCATTGGCGAGAGTGGAAGAACGTCACGAACCTGGTGCACTCAGGCGAGAAGGATCTGGACAGAATTTACAAGTGGAGCTCACAGTGTGAAACGAATCCTGAAAAAAAAACGATTTGAGCCCTGAATCATTTTAAATCAAGAGAATCCTGAGTGGTACTATTGGTTTGTTGTATAATGCGCAATAGAAGCACTCAGAGGCTGTCCTTGTCATCTTTGATGGCTCATCTTGGCCTCAAGAGTTCAGTTTTGACAGAAGGAAGAAGCCAATGGCGTCACGACGCCCCTTGGAGAAGAAGAAGATCCACCTCCTAAGTCCCCCTGGGCATGGCTCCCCACCTGAGCCCTCGCAGGGTTTGCCTTCCTGTTGCTGGATCGCTAACGGCGGCTAGTGCTCAGCTAGCGCTCGTCTTGCCAACCGCTTGCATCATTGCCTGTACGATCATTGGCCTTTTCCTGTTTTTTTCCCCCCACTCTCTTGCATGCAGATGATCCTGACGAGAGAAAGAAAGGATGAAAAGAGGGTTGAAGGAGTTGACCCTGACCCAGATACAATCACACCGGGTCCTTGACCTCCTTGATGAAGTCAAGCAGGGAGGATTACAGGAGACTTTGATGAAAGCCGCCAAAAGGAAAAGTCATTATTCTTTTCCACCACATACGATCAAAGAAACAATGTCTTCAAGGTCGCAAACAAACATCAATATGGATGCGTCAAGAAATGATACGGGTGTATTTAACCCTTTCAGGGACAGCGGTTACTACAGTGGACAGGTTACAGGGTGCATGGAAGGCTTAACGTTTGTGCAAGGATGCCAAGAGTAATTTAGCATGTTTGGATTAGATGATTTATTTGCCATGTACCTCCTTATTTGACATATATCGCAGGGGGCGGGCGACTTCAATTCCCAGGGAGCCGTTTGGGTTATGAGTGCCTTGCTCAAGGACACCACAACCATGTCTGGGCAAGGTGGGCTGGGCAAGGTGGGTTTTGAACCTGGGTCACACACTGCCAACGTGTTTTCTGGTTTGTTCATGTGACGTTCCGCATAAGGCCCAAAGTGAAATGGAGGACTGAAAATGTTCTTAGGAGCAAAGGTAAAATGTGTAAAATGAATCGAGTGCTGTTCAACCTTTGCAGACCACCTCCACTTGGTTAGCTTAATTCCCAAAGTGTCTTGTCTCGCTTGTACAGAAGGTAACAATGGCGGCAGTGCTTTTGTGTATGACTGGAAGGCTGGTTGGACTCATGAGGTCAATCAAGGTTCTTCTCAACGTTACTAACAGACCAAAGTCGCCGGTCCAGATCCACCAGGACCTGGACGTGTTGGCTTCCTGTCAATTAAAAGCCGCGGTGTATTCTTCTCCAGTCTGCCATTTTGTTTTAACGTCCAAGGTGACGGCTGACTGGGACGATCTGCAAGCCTGAGAGTAATTTCCTGGGAAAGGACTTCACCAAGGAAAAATGTCAGATTCACATTTATTGGATAATATATTGGAATATATTGGAAGTGTATTTCCACTTCCTTTATATATATATATGTGTGTGTGTGGGGGGTGGGGGGTTGGGGGGGGATTGGAGGGGGCGGGAATTTGGGATATATTTATCATTTGCGATTTGGCTGTAGGTCTATCCCGGGGGTCGGCAACACGCGGCTCCAGAGCCGCATGCAGCTCTTTAGCAACATCTAGTGGCTCCCTGGAGCTTTATAAAAATGTTTGAAAATGGAAAAAGATTTTGATAGTAGACTAATATAGCTCAAATAGATATCGATACATGTTGCAGCTCCGAAAAAGGAGAGCTGCGGTGTTGTTTTTTTAAAACGTACACTTTATTTATGCTTTTAACAGTCTCGACAAACACGTCTACTTCGGACTCCGTGCCTCTCTTCTCTTCAACTCGAGAGGCGTTCAAAGACAGCTTCCAAAAAACGGAAATCCATGATCACTTCACTGACACTAAGAAAAGCGAAAATAATGCACCAAAACAAAAAAATCAAGCAAGGAAATCACAAAATAAATTCTATGTGGGCGTTTGTGAACACACAACAAAGGAATGAATAACATAAACAATTCTGAGACAGTCCAGTCTCCTATACATACAGCATCTGTTTCCTTCATTGTAAGTTTTAGAGAAGGCTTTTATTTTTTTGCGGCTCCAGACATATTTGTTTTTTTTGTCCTATATGGCTCTTTCAACATTTTGGGTTGCTGACCCATGGTCTATCCCTATTACAAATAGACTTGACTGTGTGTCCCAATAATTTGGTCTTCATTTTCTTTCTTTTCTCATTTTTGTGGTTGCCCCAATATTTTGCTGTACACTTTCTTCACGTTTGACTGCTCAATATTTTTGTCAAAACTTCACATTTCCACACAGATATCGTTTTGGGCATTTTCTTCATAGTTCTCTTCTTGCCCCAATACTTTTTTTCTTTGCAACTCACTTCCCGTAAATGTCCCAATAGTTTTTATTCATATGTTTTACCCACATTTTACCCACATTACACTTCCTATCAGTATCTCCCAATTCTCGTGTCTTCTCTTCTTGGCCCAGTGTGGAAAACTGGCGTTTCTCCTCCAGGGTTCTGCAGGCATGCAGAGTTTGGGGGACGGGAAGCGTGCGCGTACAATTGCGGGGCGAACGGCGGCGGTGCGGCGGCGAGGCGGATCACAGACGACGCAAGCGACGCCAAAGAGGCCGATGGCGCTAGCGTAGCGACGGATGGCAGCAACTTGTTCAAAGGCAGCTGATGAAAAATGGATGTTAAATGGTGTGGAGAGCCGTCGGGGCGCCTGAGACAGTCGCGGGCACATCAAACACCTCTGCTGTATCTGCGTCTTTTTTGAAAAGTGCTTGCAAATCCTTTAGAGGCGAGCCACACAGACGCATTAAAACCACTTTGAACTGTTAAATTGTTCCCAGCGACGTGGACGAAGCGAAACATTTTTTTTTCTCTGACTCCTCCGCGTTTGAGAGTAGATAAACAGCGACAATGTTAAATTCATGTCTTGTTTTACTTTCTGAAAGGGAGCCGCATCAAAGGCAGAGCGTCCCCGCTGCGGGACGCAAATTAATGTGGAGAAGGAACGCGCTGTGCAGACATTTTATTTCTGTCACCAGAGAATCACGCTTTGACCCTCTCGTAACATGGTCTAAATATTCGAAACGTTCTCGGTGCGACGAGAACAGTAATCCACACAGTGATAAATTTAGGGAAAGTGAGCTTAATTATACAGTCAAACCTCGGTTTTCGTCCATAATCCGTTCCAGAAGGCTGTTCGAAAACCGAAATTGTTTGAAAACCGAAACCACGCTCTTTTTAAAATCAAAATGTTTACTGAAGACGTCTGCTCACAATGGAAAGCAACACGAGGAAGCGTCACTTCCTCGTCTACCGGAGAAAGCGTCACTTCCTCGTGTAAGGAAGGCGAGAGGAGTCAAATGGTGCATTCAAGTGCGCTCAGTTTGTTCGAGAACCGCAATGTGTTTGTTATCCGAGGCATAAAAAAACTCGAAATTTTTGGTCGAAAACTGAATTGGACGAGAACCGAGACGTTCGAAAACCGAGGTTTGACTGAAGTTGTTATTAATATGGAATGTAAATTGTCCAGCTGGCCAAACGAAACAAAAAAAAACCAAAACAATCTTCCCAATTAAGCGCTGCCCCTCTCTATGAATTCCCCCAAAATGGCTTTTTCAAACCAAAATGTCACACTTCCAATCCAAAATGTCACAAGTACTTGCCACTGGAGTCGATGGTTCCATCCATCCATCCATTTTCCGAAGCTTCATCCTCACTTTTAGCCTAAAGTCTTGTAGGCGGGGGACACCCTTTGGTAGCCAACCAATCGCAGGGCACACAGAGACGCATCCACGCTCACACTCATACCCAATTTAGAAAAGACAATGTGGGAGGAAACCGAGCCCCGGAGAAAACCCACGCAAGCCCAATTCCACCAGGGAGGCCGGAGCTTGCGTCTGATTGCTAAACTGGACTGGAGTCGATGGTTGATAATATCAATCCCCGCCAATCTTCAAAACAAAATGTCCGACTTTCATCTTGATTCAAGGCATCGGTTTTATCGACTTTTTGGTGTGTCCTATTATGCCAGACTGGTAGGGAGTTGAGTTTTCGAGTAATCTTTGACGTGATCATGATCAAAACCAAACTTTGACACCAACATTCAATGGCTTTGATATTATCTAGGTGCGGCGTAATAAAAATCTAAATATCATCCATCCATCCATTTTCAACACCGCTTATCCTGATCTGGGTCGCGGGGAGTAGCTGAAACCTATCCCGGCTGACTTTGGGGTGGAAGGCAGACTAGACCCTGAAATGGTCGCCAGTCGTAGGGCACCTATAGAGACAAATTCACATCCACATCCCACACTGCCCGCACACAAGTCAGGCGAGTTTACCACGACACCATCAGCGACTATTCTAAACATCTGTTTTCATTTAAAACAGGGGTGTCAAACTTATTTTTGTTGCAGGCCACATTTGGAGGGCCGTTATGACTGAAACCATCTAAAGAAGTCACGAATAACTGTTGACTCAACTGTTTTTAAGTAACAAGAAAATGCTTAGCATATCTCTCGTATTTATTACATATGAGCATTTTAATTTTTGATAGACATTTTAGAAAGCATCATGGAAGTTGAGGTGTTTAATCTGATTTTGTGGACCACATAAAATGATGTGGCGGACCAGATTTGGCCCCCGGGAATTGAGTTTGACACCTGTGATTTAAAAGATACGAATGCCCCTTGAATTATATTTTTTTTAATTCAGCCCCCAAAGCAAGGTTGACTGAGCACCGAAAAATTCATGCGTATCATGAGTAGCTCCACAAAAAAAAGGCTCAAAAAGCCATCCCTGGAAAAAAAAAACGCAGGAAGTACGGCATTTTAGTGTCAAGCAGACATTTTTCAACTCAAATCTCAAAAATGTCAACTCCCCAGATCAGATCTTGAGCAAATATCTAGCGTGGGTTGGAGATTCGCTCCCGAAGCTCTAGATTCCTTCAAACTCAGTTTAAAAATCCCCGTCTGTCACCCCTCCCAAATCTCCCTTGTCCAAAATGAGCTTGTGGCTACTCTTGTGTCTCTTTGATTGGCTGTGAAAGCAGCAGATATTTTCCTCCGATGATCTCGCCAAGTGGCGCTGCGAAAGCCCCCCGGGGCCCCGGCAGCCTAACTTAGACCCCAGCTGAGATGGGAGTGGGAAAAAAGGAGGCTGCAAAAATGCCTAAAAGCTTCTAATCTCCTAAGAAGTTGCTGCTGTTTGCCGACTTGGAGGGGGGGGGGGGGGGGGAGAGCGAGAGAGAGAGAGAGCGAGACACACTGCAAGTCCAAAGACAAATTTTCTTCTTCTTTTGCTGCCGTGTCTTTATCTCAGACGGGCCACGCGCCCCAGGCTGAGCGTTTCTTGGCAAGAGAGCCCAGTGGAATCATGGGAGGCAGGAAGAATGTGTGTGCGCGCGTGTGTGTGTGTGTGTGTGTGTGTGTGTGTGTGTGTCAAATAAAACAACACTAAATATTTCATGTGCTGAATTTTCTCTGGAATAAAGCGGCTTTTGTTTTCATGCACTCTACCCCGCACCGCCCCCACCCGGCAACCCCGTACCCCCGGCCGTTGTCAATATTGAAAGGGTACGGAAGGAGGTAGCACACAGGCCACCCGGCACCCAGCACCTGTGACTCTCACAGGCCGTTATTTTTATTTTATTTATTTATTTAAATGACCCGTTTTTTCTTCCTCTGATGTCACACGAACGTCGGGTGGTGCTGACATCCATCCATCCATTTGCTAAACTGCTTATTCTAACTAAAGTGTGCGAAGCGTAAACGAGGACGTTCTCCACTGGCTTTAAATGCATTTGTCTTCCTCATAATGTGGGCGGAACAAGGTATCAAACTGTGATGAGGTCTCTCGGTAAGAAGAAAAAAAATAACTTGCTGCAGCACCAGTTTCAACTATCCTTGTGGAATTCAGTGGCCATGTTTGTAATGACAAGACGCGTGAAAAACTTTTCATGACCGATAGCCGTGATTGAACTGCGTACTCAAGCCAATTAAAAAAAAAATACCTGTGACAATTCTTTTTTTAAAATTCTCTTTTAAATTATATTTTTATTTGTATATTTTGGTTTTATTGTTTATTGTTGTGTACATGATATTTGCCCCATGTACAGTACATTGTATACAGCGGTGGTTGTTTGAAAGTGCTCCATAATTACAGTTGAGTTGAGTTCTTAACCAAAACGACATTGGTTGGGTGTGTCTATCATGCCAGGATGCATGACAAAGTCTCAGAAAAGATGCCTGAACTTGACTTGAAACAATAACGTTCGGGTCAGTTTGGTCCTTTAAGCAAATTGGAAAAATTAGCTTAAAGTCAGTCATTTTGGTTCTGGCATTTTTGGATAATTAAGTCATAAATGTGAATTACAATTTTTAAAAAAAATCCATCCATTGACAGTAAATTGAGTGGAGAAGTCTATCATGACAGGATGCACGAACAAGTGTCAGGAACCCAGGCGCTAAATAGAACAGGAAGTCGGCCATTTTGGTTTGAAGAAGTTTTGAAAAATGTTTGGATGCTCTGTTTGGTACAACATTGTTGGTAGCCTCCTCCTCACATTCTTCTTCTTTTTCTTTCTGCTTTGGCTTGTAGCCCCTCGACTCGATTTTCATCTGCTTCTTTTGCCCCACTTGACTGCGATGATGATGATGATGATGAGAATTTGGTCGCCATGGCAACCGGCGGGACTCTGGTAGGCCCGTCGCCTCTAATTCAGCCCGTGTTCATTTGCATAGAAATAACATTTGGGGTGGGGTGGGAGGGGGGAAGGGGATGAATGAGCTATCCCCCTTCGGTCCCGACACATGTCCCCCCCCCCCCCCCCGTCAACAGCGCCGTTTAGCTCGTGACGGGAATGATGAAGATGACACGGAAGATGTGATGCCATCTCCGGCGGTGCACCGCGCCTCCTTTTAATACGACTTTTATTGCGCTCATATTTCATCAAACAATCTCCGCAACAAGCGGCTGACGGTGTAATTAGCCTACGCAAGGGGGAGGGTGGGAATGGGGTTCAAAGGGATGCAGGTTTATTCCGGTTAATTGAGGATGCTTCAAAGCTGAGAAACGGCTGAATTGGCGAGATGGCAAGAGGGAATCAGCTGTTCACCACATGGCAAGGCTCATCTCGTCGAAATCGCCTGCTTTGATGCGGATTCTACTTCTTGAGAAACAGTTTTGCATTCAGTTCGAACAAGCCAAGCCATTGTTTGCTCTCTTGTTTCCAGTTTGATGAAAGAAGGGTTGCTTAATGCGGATCGTTGCTCTTGGTTATCTTTCATTTCAGAGTCAAAGGTTATCGTCGGACACCAATGATTGGAAATCTATCCTAACCTTGTCTTCATATGGTTCGCTTTAATGCAGATTAGTTCTTCAGAAATCACTCGGGGTGTCTTCCTTTAATGCAGATTGTTCTGAGAAACGGTTTTTATTCCGTTCAACTATTAAAAGTCATAGTTTGCAAAAATGAAATCTGCCACATGGCTCGGCTCGTGGTCGAAAATCTGTGCTCTCACACTGATCATTTTTCTTGACAGTTTTGCATCCGGTTCATATAAGTCAAGTTTGCTGACTTGTTTCCTGTGAAAATAGTTTGCTTTGCTGCAGTTGTTCACGTGGCTTTTTGTGAAAGCAAAACTTCAATGTGGAACATTCCAGTCCTGAGCTGACCCCCACCAGTCTGTCTGTGCCTTGTGTTCTGATGACATGAGTTTGCTTTTGTGCCGATTATCCTTCTTGGAAATTTTTTTGGGTTGAATTAAAGCCAATTGTTAAAAGTCAGAGTCGGCTTTAATGCAGGTTATTGAAATATGTGACATGTAATGTTGAGGGTTCTTGAGAAACAGATTTGTATTTAGTTGAAGCAAGTGCTTGGGAGTTAAGTTTGGTTGAAACCAAAAAAACGGCAACGTGGCTCTAACTCATATATTAGAAATCGTATGCTTTAATGCAGATGATTCTTGAGAAACACTTGCCCTTAGTTAAAACAAGCAAAATTCATTTTAGACTTGATTTTAGATTGACTGTTTTTGTGCTTTTTACTCTCTTTGTTATTAATTTATTGTTTTATCGTGTGTTGTTGTCTTATTTATTTTTGCTCATATTGTTCTCAAGAAACATTTTTCATTTTTGCCATTATTTGATTTTGAATTGGCAATTTCCAAGACTCTCATGGGGATTCTCAATCCTTTGCTTGCCTGTGAATGCATTCAACTTATTGATTTGGATCAGAATGAATCTCGACATCCTGTGTGACATAAGCATGCCGAGTAAGCACCGCTGTGACATCATCAAGTATTGAAGCAGTTGGGCGCAAATCCGGCTTTAAACAGGAGTGCAGGTCAGAGCCACCGTTCGGAAAATTAAATCCCGCCAAGAAGGGCCTCTCGGAAGGAACATCAATTGTCCATTATCCTCCCGCTCGGTCAGCGGGAGTTACGCAGCCGCTCTCGCTTGAGCCTGACCAGAGGTCTGCGGTTGACGCTCAAAGCCCCGCTGTGATGAAAATGGCGGCAGCGTGAACGACAGCTCCTATTTTTTTTTTTTTCAAAAAGAAGCGGCGGTATCCAACGGCGGTCGACTGATGCCCGGCGTGGCCTACCTTAATGGCCTTGCTTTTCTATTTGTCGCAGGTTTGTGTTGCGCTTTTAACCCCCATGCGGTAATTATCCCAAAATTGGACATTTCGGACACTTTGGACGAATTTGGACTGTTGGACAAATGGACACCACAGACAAAACAGTGAAAAATAAGTCCACGAAGCTGAAATTTTGCACAGGATGTATATCTATGTCTTGGCCAATTCCCACTGAACATTTTGAGGGGTTGAAAGTGAAAAAAAATTAAAAGTGGAAAAAGTTGTCGTACATTGGAAGAGGGACATTTTTGGGACGTAATACCCTTCATGCAGCCGCTTAAAAATACTGCATGAGGGTTAAGCGTCACGCCTGTGGACGATAGTATGACATACGCAAAGGCAAAAGGTGGAAAGCGGCATGTGTACAGCTCTCACTTGGACAATCATCAATGCCAGCATTCCCCAACCTTTTATGTCCCACGGACAGGTTTAATGTCAGACAATATTTTCAGCGACCGGCCGGATGAATAGAGCAAAATACAGTCAAACCTCGGTTTTCGAACGTCTCGGGTCTCGACCAATTCGGTTTTCGACCAAAAATTTCAAGTGTTTTATGCCTCGGATGACGAACAAATTTCGGTTCTCGAACAAACTATGCGCACTTGAACGCACCATTTGACTGCTCTCGCCTTCCTTACACGAGGAAGTGACCCCTCCTCGTTTTGCTTTCCATTGTGAGCAGACATGTTCAGTAAACATTTTTATTTTAAAAAGAGCGTGGTTTCGGTTTTCGAACAATTTTGGTTTTTGAACAGCCTTCTGGAACGGATTATGGACGAAAACCGAGGTTTGACTGTAATATGATATGACCTGCATAAATATTGAGGTATTTTCTAAACATAATAATAAACACGAGGAACGTCCTATCTGGCCGCATCACTCTCTGGTCGCTATGGTCACACTTAAACGTGCCTTCAAAATAAGATACAACGCAAATAAAAAGTGCATGAAAAATACGACTCACCATCGCCGCATATGCATTTAGCTGTAACGTATCACATGACCGAGAAGCGGTCAAGAATGACCTGCTACGGATATGCGGGAATCCGGGAAATTTTCAAAATAAAACATCTCTCAGATTCCGAAATGAATAAAATGGAAGTAATGTAAGCTATTAATCTTTCTGTGTGGACCGGTACCTAATGACCCACGGACCGGTTCCGCTCAGCGCTTCGGAGCAACGATAGCAAGCAACGTGACCGAGCCCACGGTGCCCCGCACCAGCTTGAATACACATGTAAAACACGGCTGTAAACATCCCGCCGCTGCTGCCTTCGCTAGTGCTGCTGAATACACATTGAAACAGATAAACAACACACCAGTGTGGCTGTCACCGGAGCTGGGTGCTATGAAACAGCAGACCTGACGTTACACACGCATAAGAACGGGGAAAATGAGTGCTAAGATGCTAACACGGAGCTAGCACTATTACATACGCACAAGCGTTTTAGGTGTCCGTGTTAGCATTAGCTCCATGCTAGTTACTAGCCAAACTTTTCAAACGTTATTAAATGTTTTTATTTAGTTCATTTAACATTAAGTGGCCACCACAAAGACTTTGTCTTTCCATGGTTTCTGACCTTCAACCAATCACTAACTGTGCCGTGCTCGACGTCATATGCAGGTGCAGGACCTCGACCCGATCTGGTACCAATTGAAATTCCATTCTTTGATTTGTTTATCTATTTATTTTTTTTCATCTTATTTTGTTTAGAAAACCAAAAATGAAGATACTTGAGAACAGCGGAATGTTTCCTCAGTGCTTTTCATGTCTCGGCTATGTTTTCAAACTAGGTTTATGGTTTCAAGACTGGGACACAAGCTAGGGTTTGGGATTCAAACAAAGGTAATGGTTTTGATAAAGGGCTGCAAGCCATTGTTGGGGTTTCCAAGTAGGGTTGTAAGCCATGATTATGGTTTCAAAATTTGGTTCTAAGTCAGGGTTCAAGATTTCAGACTTTGGTTGAGGTTTCAAAATGAGGTTTTGAGAAGTTTGTAAGTAGCATTTCAAGCCCAGGTAAGGTTTGAATTTCTACTGGTTGTAAATGCCAAACGTAATTGCCGTATTCCTTTTCCATTAATTGTTTTCATAATGAAGTCTATTTGGTATTTTTAAAATTGCGGTGTGATTTTGCACTGAAAAGTATGGCTTATTTAAAGTTTTTGAGTGTGTGTGTGTGTGTGTGTGTGTGTGGTGGTCCGTGAGGGGCGCACGCAGATGTTTTTGTCGTATTTCCGTTCTGTCTTGCTCCCGCTTGGCTCCACGTTGGCGATAAACACCGCAGATGCATGCTGGGAGAATTTAGCACAGCTGCCACGCTGACGCCATCTGCGTCCACGCCTTTTCATTATTCATCCTCCATTTTGGGACTTGTGGCATGGGATGCTTGTCAACGTGCCCCCCCCCCCACCTTCCATCATATCCCCCAAGTGAACGCTTCCTCACCACATCGGCTTTCCTTCACTTTGAGTTCCTGACGCGGATACTCAAGTTTGAACGCGACGTATCAGGAGGACGCTTGTCACATTGTCACATTTGACACGCAGGAACGTAACAACACGACAAGAACAAAGCAATATTCAAAACAACAGAGCAGAAACATAACTATAACACCAACATGAACAATACCCAAACACAACAGCGTAACAGAAACAAAGTACAATAAGAAAATAACAGTCGAAGATTAACAAATTAACATTTTCCGAAACACATTTTAACGTGTCACAATTTTTTTAATTTTTTGGGTAAATTAACATCTGCACATTTTCTCATCTTTCCTGCTTCAGCACGTTCCTGCCTAGTAAAATTTGGATGACTTAAAAAAAAAGAAAAAGAAAAATCAAAGCGCAAGAAATGTGTTGCGTCCTGCCGATCACGTCGTCCATCCATCCATCCATCCATTTTCCGAACCGCTTTATCCTCACTAGGGTCGCGGGGGGTGCCGGAGCCTATCCCAGCTGTCTTCGGGCAGTAGGCGGGAGATACCCTGAATCGGTTTCGCAGGCACACAGAGACGAACAAATCCAACACTCATACCTAGGGACAATTTAGAGTGACCATCAGCCTGCCATGCATGTTTTTGGAACGTCGGGGAAAACCCACGCGCCGGGGAGAACATGCAAACTCCACACAGGGAGGCCGGAGCTGGATTTGAACCCGGTACCTCAGCACTGTGAAGCCGACGTGCTAACCACTGGACTACCGGGCCGCCCCACGTCGTCCATGTTCAGCAAATGTAATCAATGGCCTTCTCCAGATGGCCGTGTGATTGGTTGCCGCAGAAATTGTACTCCGTCGCGTCGACAAGAGCACTTTTGACTGGCGACTGTTTGCCAGCCAGCGTTTTTGTGCGTTTGTAGCGTTTCCTCTGGTCTGTGTTGAGAAAAAAAAAGAAGCACCTGTGAGCTGGCGGCCAAACACTCGTTGATGCCTCAAACGCTCGCCAACCTCCGCGTTCCCTCTTCCCCTGTGTGCTTATAATTACATGCGTATGTGCGTGCGTGCGTGTGTGTGTGTGTGTGTGTGTGTGTGTGTGTGTGTGTGTGTGTGTGTGTGTGTGTGTGCCCGCTGGCCCTTTAAATGCATGCATATGGACATACTCTGTTTTATGTTTATTGTACAACAAACCCGATAAATCAACGTTGCACAATCTGCCAACGTCAGGCTGACAGATGGAGCCAGCACGTTTGCTATGGCAACATAAGTGCAGCAACCTTCTCAGGTTGATTCTTGAATCCTCAGTTGCCTTTCATCCCTCCTCAAAACATTTTATCCAAGAAAATATTTTTTTTCCAATCATAGGTTTCAGCTTTTACTCTGGGAACTACTAAATTTGTGCTTGTACATGTTATTATTATTTTATTAGAAAACATGTTTTCTAATATAATCCAGCAAAATCTCCAAAACTAAACTCAACATTGTTATTGATTTATTGTTGGAATATACAGTCAAACCTCGGTTTTCGTCCATAATCCGTTCTGGAAGGCTGTTCGAAAACCGAAATTGTTGGAAAACCGAAACCACGCTCTTTTTAAAATAAAAATGTTGACTGAACACGTCTGCTCACAATGGAAAGCAACACGAGGAAGCGTCACTTCCTCGTCTACCCGAGGAAGCGTCACTTCATCGTGTAAGGAAGGCGAGAGGAGTCAAATGGTGCATTCAAGTGCACTCAGTTTGTTTGAGAACCGGAATTTGTTCATCAGCCGAGGCATAAAAAAACTCAAAATATTTGGTCGAAAACCGAATTGGTCGAGAACCGAGATGTCGGAAAACCGAGGTTTGACTGTATCTCGTTTCTTAAAAAGATAAAAAACAAAAAACTAGTATGTACATTATTCCTATATTGCACATTTGTTTCTTAAAAAGGTGACTGAAATCATTTTGCCTCTTGACAAAATACCACTTCAGTCTTGAAATACTGCTTTTCTTCCTCTTTCTATCATTGACAACCCCGCTCGCCCCCCAAAAAAACAATTTTTCTTTTTAAACCTTTCGGGCACAGCGGATACTACAGTGGAGATCTTATCATGTTCTCAGGTTACAGGGTGCGTGAAAAGGTTAATTTTTGTACAACATTTTGTCTTCTCTCGGTAAAAAACCCAAAAATTATCGACATCATTTTTTTTGAAAAATACTGCCTTGTCGGCTCACACACACAAAAAATAAAAACCTAGCTTCTCAGATATTTTTTTGTTTCCCAAAGGATTTATTCTTCCATCTTATTAAACCATTTCACTCAATGAAATGTGTCCTTTTTCTTGATTGTTTTTTTTATTGCAGTATTACGCATTTTCTTTCCTCTCAGTATTCCTTTTTATCGAATAAAATTATATTCTTCAAGTCGGATGTCTCCCCCCCGGACAAAAAGTACACACTTGAGCCTGAGGGGTTATCTCCTTTCTATCTTGAGGTGCGGTGAGTGTTTTTTCACGGTGACCCCCCCACCCCCACCCCTCCCCCGCCCCCATCCTGGTCCGGATAATGTCAGCGATAATCATCAGCGGATGCGAATTGACCACGCGGCCAATAGGAATTCCCATCTTTTCTCTTGCCGATAAGGCCGGTCAGCGGCATGATGGATGGCACCGCGACAAGCGCCCCGTTGACGCGCGTCCACCAAAAGGACGTTCTTGGAGTCTCCCGCACCTTGCGGACGCTCTGATGAATCCTGGGTAATTCGTCATCATGTTATGGAAGAGTTGGTCTTGAAGAAATGGAGCTATCTTAGCCAGCTGCCAACTGTTCCGGATTGCCCGTGTATTGTTCCTGAAAGTGTTGCCGTGGAAGACACGCGGACGCTAGCAGAAAAGTCCAAAGCTAGCTAAAAGCTAACGGCTTGACTTGGCCTTTGTCCTCGAAAAAAAGACCTGTAACATTAAATGTCATTCACTCCCAAAGACGTATTTAGATGTCTTTTCAGACGCCACACATTTAAAAGTCTGAAAGGGTCTAAAAATGGCCGGCCGTTTTCAGACCCTATTCACGTACAGTCAATGTAAAATGAGGAGCTGGGATTAAATGCGTAGCGTCTGGAAAGACATCTAAATACGTCTTTGAGAGTGAATGAGTTAAATAAAGACTAATCGCATTGTAGTACACTGTAGTACTCTTTAAAAAAAAAAGTACTTGTTTAGACATAACCCCTCAAAAAAGTGACTTGATTCTTGTTCCATTGTCCTCTCTCTATATCCTTTTTTTTTTTTTTTCAAGAAACATTTTCAAGAAAAAATATAATCTCTTCGGGGGGAGATTATATTAAGGCTTTCTTTTGTTTGAAGAAATCACCAATGCACTAACAACTCAAACATGTGTAGCACCTTTGTTTATCAGCGGATGACTCCCTGTTGTGGCAACCTGTTGCTAGGCAAAATTTGTCGTCTAAAAGACCGCAAAATGAATGAAAGGCAAGCAATTTACGCTCATGTGTGGACATGGTCGTGTTTCCATGTGCTTATTACGCTCCACTTGCTGAAAGTTTTCTGTTGTGGCTTTCTTGTTTTCTCGCTGTTCCAGCTCCCGACCCCCCTTACGCCCCCCTCCTGTCGCCCTCTTCTAGTTCATACAGCACAGTGGTCGGACATACATTTGCTTTTACAGTAATGTGAAAAGGTTTCCCCACGGGAGGGGCGCCGTAATGGCTCTTCACGTAACCGAAGATGATCTAACGTGACCCGCTCGGGCGGCGGCGGCGTCGTCATGCAGATGCCGATGCACGCGTCCGCATTTAATGGCAGCAACACATGAATTATTTGTTTTTTGGGAGCTTGGCAGATGCGAAAGGCTTGATGAAAGGAAATAAATCAGGCGGCGGCGGCACAGAGTCATCATCCCCGCTGACTGAGCCAATCAGCGACAAATAACTCGCCGCTGGTGAGTTTGTCGCCCCTGTTCCCCCACCGGGCCAATCAGGAGCCTTTCAAATGTGCCCCACTCAGGATTCAACCACGCACACATCTTAACGAAGGGGGGTGGGGGATGAAGACCCGTTTATAGTAATTCTACTGATATCTGGCTCTTTTTATCACATAGGAGCCTCGCTATTTTCTGGGCGTATATACCAGGTCATCCCGCGAAGAGAACAAATTGATTCTATGCACAGACCATTTGCGTATTTAGGTTATGGCAGCACGGTAATTTCGGTCATTAGTCGTAGCGGATATAATTGATAGCATCCAACGCTTTAAATTATACTCACAGTGTGCCGGGATGACGTCAGGTTACGGTATTACCTTTCTGACTGCTCCAGTTATCTAATTGTCGGCGAAGCGATCGAAGCACCGTGTCTAATTAAATTTCACAGTACTCGCAGGTCCCTGTGAACATTAACTTGCACTGCTTTTTTTTGGGACACACTCAACTTTGTTCACAGAGCGCAAAAACCACCATAACGTGGAACATCCATCCATTTTCTAATCCGCTTGTCCTCACTAGGGTCACAGGGCATGCTGGAGCCTATCCCAGCTGTATTCAGGCAGTAGGCGGGGGACACCCTGAACTGGTTGCCAGCCAATCGCAGGGCACACAGAGACGAACAACCATCCGCGCTCACGCTCACACCTAGGGACAGTTTAGAGTGTTCCATTCACTTACCATGCATGTTTTTGGAATGTGGGAGGAAATCGGAGTACCCGGAGACAACCCGCACAGGCACGGGGAGAACACGCAAACTACACACAGGAAGGCCAGAGCCAGAATTGAACCGTAGGGGTCCATTCCGGTTGAGGTTATGAAACGCAAAGACAACCAATAATCAAATACAGTCAAACCTCGGTTTTCGTCCATAATCCGTTCCAGAAGGCTGTTCAAAAACCGAAATTGTTTGAAAACCGAAACCACGCTCTTTTTAAAATAAAAATGTTTTCTGAACACGTCTGCTCACAATGGAAAGCAACACGAGGAAGCATCACTTCCTCATGGTAAGGAAGGCGAGTGGAGTCAAATGCTGCATTCAAGTGCGCTCAGTTTGTTCCAGAACCGAAATTTGTTCGTCATCCGAGGCATAAAAAACTCCAAATTTTTGGTCGAAAACCGAATTGGACGAGAACCGAGACGTTCGAAAACCGAGGTTTGACTGTAATAATAATGACAAGGATATGCTACCAAGTGCACGAAGCTTCGCGACGAGGCAGCTGACATCATCGCCTCGCTCGAGCTGGCTTGCCTTGCGGGGACAGCGGGGGAGAAAGAGACAGAGTGAAAGAGCGCACATTTGTGACACACTGGGTAGGTGAGCAAAGGGAGAAATAGAGAAAAAGACGGTGGCTATAACTGCATTAGCGTTCCATCACCTTTGTAGTGGCGGCTCATAGGGAAACGTGTTCCAATAAAAACGCCGAACATAATAGCCGGCACACCACAGAGTTGGCTGACGTAGAAAGCTATTCCTTTGTCTTTAAAAAGTCCCGACTTTGGATTTCATTTCCACCTTGAAATGCACCACCTGCGAGCTCTTGACTCGACCTATTACACAAACCCACGTTCACAAAATTTGAAAAGGGTTATTTTTCGTCCCAAAATTGCTTGAAATAAACGCAAACCCCCGTAGGCCTTTGAATTTTTCCGCTGCGGTCCATGTAATCTGTCGACGCCATGGATTTCTAATATGACCGGACTGACAATTGGCCCCTTGTGGCTGAAGCCAGACGACAGCCATCTTACTTTGCCACTGGTGCTGACAATTTCTGTTGGCTTTAAACTGAAAAGACTGTTTATCAATGTGTGTTTTATGCTAGTATGGACAAGAGAGAGCCTTTCAAAGAACACGCGTCACCGGTTGAATCAAACATTCAGAGTAGACTATCTCAATGTTGTGAATCGTGATTTACAGCAGTTCGATTTACATTCGCCTTGGAAGAGAAAAGTTCCAATTGCATTCTATCGAGCGAAATGTTCACGTAGCGCTTCTCCCAGACTTGTCGTACGCCACAAACTGGCATTTTGGCCGCCGAAACAGAAAACTGTGTGAAAAACACCGCAGAGAAATCAATGTATCCAGGTTAGGTGCGAGTAGCAGGTGGCGTCGCAAGATGGCGTCGCAAGATGGCGTCGCAAGATGGCGTCGCAAGGTGGCGTCGCAAGATGGCGTGTTAGCAGCATTGTTAGCCCATTCATATGCAGTCCATTTCTGTGATTGATATGCGCTGATGGATTAAAAAAAAAACTGATAAATATTCATAATGTGTTTTCTGTGGAAAAATGGGTTTAGTAAATTTTTAAAAAAAAAAGAAAAAAACAAAGACAAGAAAAAAAATCAAGATGTGAAAAAAATATGTGTATTCTCGTATGTTTGTTTCGAGAAAAAAAAGATTAATCTTTCCTATTTTATGAGGATGCAAATTTATTTTTGTCGCATAATGCTTATTTTTTGAAAGTAAATGCAAATTAGCAAATGTATTCACATGATATTATGCTTTTTTTCTCCCCCCCAATTTTTTTTTCTACTATCACATTATACATTTATGCTCTCACATCCTACTTATAAAATATTTTTCCTCTTTTTTTACTTATTTTTCTCCCAAAATATGTGTACCTTTTTTATTCCTCCTTTTTGACCCCCCGAAAAAAAAAGAAAAACGAGTGATTGGATTTTTGAAAATCCCCGTCCAATTGACTCCCACAACTTGTCGGCACACTAAATCGTTTTGTTGACAACGCGGCGAAAATAAAATAAAAAAATCCCGTCAAGTCAAATTGAGGCCTGAATGCTGTTTGTCTGCAAGCGCGTCACGCGGTGAAAATGATTTGATCCCGTCGGAGACGTTTGCGTAGACGTCCTCTAAGGAGAGCTGTCAGCTTGTTCCTGCGCCAATGAAGAGAAATGAAGCCTCGCCGTTAAACGCCGGCCTGGAAAATTGCGTGTGACAGACGGACAAACAAGGCTAAATTTGCTGTCTTTCAACCGGTTTCATCACACCGCCGCGAAAGCAGCGCTCTCGACACAGACAGCATCCTTGTTGGCTTTGACTATATGCACGACAACGACCCTGTTCAGAAACTATTCTTTTTATCTTTGCATTCAAATAAAAGGGAAAAAAAAACAGTTGCTCAAAATATTCCGGGAGATGCATTTCGGCCAAATAGTTCTCAATCTTATCTTTCATCGAGACCACTAAGCCCAAAGCTTAAACCTTAGCCCTTACTCTAACCACCAATCCATCACCCTAACTGCTGAACCTGAACCCCGAAATCCCCCCTACCTATCTCTTTCCAATAAAACATTAAAAAAAATGTCAAGTCTCACGTTGGGTCGAAACCCATCCATCCATCCATTTTCTGATCCGCTTTATCCTCACAAGGGTGGCAAGGCGTGCTGGAGCCTATCCCAGCTGTCTTCGGGCAGTAGGTGGGGGACACCCTGAACCGGTTGCCAGCCAATCCCAGGGCACACTTCGACAAACAACCATCCACACTCACACTCACACCTGGGAACAATTTAGAGTGTTCAATCAGCCTGCCATGCATGTTTTTGGAATTAGGGAGGAAACCGGAGTACCCGGAGAAAACCCACGCAGGCACATGGAGACACGCAGACTCCATACAAGGAGGCCGGAGCTGGGATGGAATCCGGTGGGTCGAAACCCAAATAATAAAAATATGATGGAAGACGTGGCACAGTGATCGTCTGGTTAGTACGTCGGGCTCACAGCGCCGAGGTGCAGGGTTCGATTCCGGCTCCGGCCTTCCTGCGTGGAGTTTGCATGTTCTCTCCGTGCCTGCGTGACTTTTCTCTGGGTACTCCGGTTTCCTCCCACCTTCCAAAAACATGCACGGCTGGTTGATTGGGCACTCCATATTGTCCCAAGCAGTGGTTGTGACTGGGAATATTTGTTTCTCTATGTGTGCCCTGTCTTTGGCTGGTAACCAGTTCAGGGTGTCCCCGCCAACTGCCTGAAGACAGCTTGGATAGGCTCCAGCGTGGAAAAAACGGATGGACGGATGTTTGTAGATGAGTTTCAAAGATAGACAGAGAGGGGGCAAGGCTAACATTTAATATGAGGGCATTCCAAAGGGAGGAACCGGCAAGAGAAAAGAGGTCAATCCCCTATGAGGCACCGCTTAGTCCTCGGTACCTCCAATAGATCCCCTGAGCCTTAAACCTCAACTTTAACCGTAATCTAGAGATCCAAAACCTCTGCACAAAATTTATCGCACAAATCTGAAACCAAGACCAAAACCTTTACCCTGTACCTACCCTCAACTCTGACTAACCGATGAATAAACCTGAATCTGAACTTGAACCATATCCTAAAACCCTAAACCCCGAAGCTCAAACGTTGGGTCGTCTGCAGTCGTGAACTCCCAATTTTTTTTCAAGCCAGACACACGAAAACAGGGTGCTTTGGATTATTAGCAGAAATTTCTGCCTCATTTTGTGATTGTGTGATTCAGAACAAGGCCACGCTTAAGTCATCCTGAGGATGTGATGTTTGTGTCTATGATTTGGTTGGTAACAAAGTGGAACATTTGAGGACAAAAGGAAATGTTGTTGCAGTGCTGTAAACAAATCAGCGGAAAGGTCAGAGGGTGTAATTGGTCAGATTTGTCTTGGGGATAACCGACGCTGACATTTGTTAAGATTGGTTACAGATACCGATTAACGACGCTGACATTTTACCCTTGCCAATAAGCAGCGGGGCGGGGGGGCGTTTTTGCCATGAAGCGCGATGCGATTTTGAACATCAAGCCAAACCAAATTGACTTTGTGACATGAAATCTGGTGACCTCAAAGAAGCCATGCCTGAAAATACACAGAAAGTCTACTATATACCCACACGTATTTCTTCGAAAATCCAGTCCCTAAACCCAGTTTGATATATATATATATATACAAGTTGACCCACAAAAAAATTGTCATGCCTGGAAAGACAAAACACTGTTTTCCTATTTTTAGGTTCCACTGACTTTGTATCCGACGGCACTGTGGTTGACGTGTTAGCACGTCTGCCTCACAGTGCAGAGGTGCAGGGTTTGATTCCGGCTCCGGCCTTCCTGTGTGCAGTTTGCATGTTCTCCCCGGGCATGCGTGGGTTTTCTCCGGGTACTCCGGTTTCCTCCCACATTCCAAAAATATACATGCAAGGCTGATTGAACACTGTAAATTGTCCCGAGGTGTGACTGTGAGCGCGAATGGTTGTTCGTCTATGTGCGCCCTGTGATTGTTTGGCAACCAGTTCAGGGTGTGCCCCTCCTGCTGCCCGAAGGAAAGGCTGCCGAACACCCGCAACCCTCGTGAAAATAAGCAGATTACAAAATGGATGGATGAATGGATGACTTTGCACTCAAACCACATTTTTTGTTTTTATACACGGCCCGCAAAGACTGTTTGATTCAAAATTGGAGATCGTGAGTTGACTAAGTTTTTTTAATTTTTTTTTTTTAGGCTTGCCTATCATGAGTACGTCTTCAAACAAGTGAAACAGAAAGTCAACCTTTTTAATGTAAAGAAGATCATCCCCTATAGCCAGTTTCATGTTTCCTCTGGGAGCGTAGGGTTGAAAAAAAAAATCTAACAGAAAGCTGAATAGCTGATGACCATGGGAAGTAGTCGACCTCTTTCAGACTTGAAGTTCTGCACTTGTATAATGGCGTGTCGCGTTTTCATCATTTCGTCAGGGCAGAGCACAAAGCAAATTTCGACAAGTCGCCATAAAAGAGGAAATTCCCAAATCATTTCAGCTCTGCAAGGTCAGATGAGCTACAACCTGAATCGTATCGGGGGCCCGAGTGTTCTCACAGGTACATGCGAGGTCTGCAAATAATCATCCTCAAACTCTTATCGTAAAAGTGTCACCAAAGATGACATTTGAGTGTTTTGGGGTCGCCGTGTCTGAGAGCGCATTGTCATAACAGCTGCAGAAAGACCAAAATTCGAACTGCGTCATAAATCCTGCCGACAGGAATGTGCTTCAGGGTTGCGTTTTTCACCATGGGGACGTTTAAAAAGCCAACAGCATCCCTCCCGTAGAAAGAAAGAACAAGTTAACAAGTGATGGACAGCATATATGTGTGTGTGTGTGTGTGTGTGTGTGTGTGTGTGTGTGTGTTTGTTTACCTTTAGGCTGGATGATCACGATTACAGTATCGTTATATTTGAAGGAAGTCAATGCTAATTCAACATTAGCATGTCAATGGGATTTTACAGTGACTTTAGCATTAGCATCGGTGCTGTTTTTAAAATGAAGCATGTGTTGCATTTAAATATAGATTGCCTGTAATTCTTTTTGTTGTGTGTTTAGTTTTCCATAAACACCAGCTGGGATGTGACTAAACCGCTTCAAGCACGCTCAGGGAGGGCAGACTCACGTTCAACGCGTTACATGCTTGCTGCTCCGGCAACATGGTGCATTCAGGGCACTTTCACAGCATTGGGAACTTGCAGAAATTTTTTTGGCGCATTCATCGTTTTTCTTTGACGAGAATGTTTTTTCAGATCATGAGATGCCAAAATCACAACTACATTTCGATTAATTGCCAGGCCCTCTGTTGTGTGTGTGCGAGGGGGGTGGGTGAGTTTGTGCGTCTGTGTGTTTCCATGTCAGTGTTTAAGTGGCTTTTTGTGTGCTTAAGTGCGTGTGTCTGTCCTTTTTTCATGTTGATTTTCGTGTGTGTGAGTGTTGTGCATGTCTGTGTGTATTTATGTCACTATGTGTCTGTGTGTCAATATTTGTATGTGTGTCTGTGTTTATGTTTGTGTTTTTGCAGATGTCTGTATGTCTTTGTGCGAATGTGTTTTAGGGTGTTTTGGGCATGTCGTGTGTGTTTTTGTGTCTCTTGAGTATGTAGTCTGTGTGTGTGTCTGTGTTGTTTGTGTCTGTGTGCTGTGTGTGTCTGTATTTGTGTGTGTGTGTGTGTGTGTGTGTGTGTGTGTGTGTGTGTGTGTGTGTGTGTGTGTGTGTGTGTGTGTGTGTGCGCGCGTTGCACGGGTGTTGGGTCCGCATCCCGAAATAATCCAATTCCACGGAGAATGAGTCAAACCTGCTTTGAGCTTCAGAGTCGAGCAGCATGAAAACGAGCCGGAGAGTCCGAAGAGCTGAGGTGCGACCTCCCCCAGGGAGAGTCAGCTCACATCCCTTCCGGCTGGATTCACCAGACTTTTTTTTTTCTTTCTTCTCTTTTTTTTTTTGTCTTTGCTGGGACATCTGGTCTCTGGCATTAGAATTCCCACAGAGTGCGGGAAAAGTGATGCAAGCGCAGAGCATCTCCCAGTTGTCTCGAGAAAACCCGAAAGTCTTTCATCCGACCATTTCTCAGCCTTTTATTATTTATTTATGGGGGGGGGGGGTTGTTTGACTCACTGGCTACTCTCTATTAATCACAACGATTGAAGGCAAAACTCTTTGACGGTGCACAAGTAAAATTGCTCAGACAAACAAGGAAGTGACCTATGTACTCGCTTCTCCTGCTTTCAACATTTATCATCGTCATCACAACAAAAAAAATACAGTAGATGTTTTATTTTTCGACTTTGAATGCAACACAACAAAGAAAGTTGGAAATGAAAATGCCCTGTTTGAGTCGTGACTCATTTGAAATCGTACTTTGCAAAACTAGCCTTGAATTGAAACCCTAATTTGGAAACCATATCCTTGCACTTGAATTCATCCTTTGAAACCTGAAATAATGGTTTTGAAACCTTAATGTGGGATCCCAAACCTAGTCTGAAGCTCTGCACCTGACTTGAAACCCTATCTTTGGCTCGAAACTGTAATGCCAAACTCTTACGTTACCTTCAAACACTTAATTGAAACACTGCCCCGTCCCCAAAGTGAAGGCCATAAAGCAGCTGTTTTAATGGACTCCAACTATGTTGCTGTCTATTCTTGGAAAAGGATGAATCAACTTCTTCCAGTTGGTCTTGCAGCAGCTGTTTGAAAAAAAAAAAAAAACTGTGGTGGCGGTGGTATAAGTGGGCGTCGTTTGCATAGCTATTCAAACTAATTTTCTTCTTCTTCTTCCTACTTGATTGGGGCTCATTTGCCACCTTTTCACCACCAATCGCCCAAGTGTTTGTTTGACTGGAGGGGCTGCTTGATGATGATGATGATGATGATGATGATACCTGTTGAAGCCTTACTGCTATGGAGTGAGAGCTTCTAATTTGAAATCGTAAACCCTCCTTTTAAGCACTAACCTTTTCTTGAAACCCTATTGTGAAACGCTACCCCCCATCTAAAACGCGCATATTGAAACCCCAGCACTGTCTTGAAACCCTAGCCCTGTCTGAAAACTATCCTTTGAAACTCTATCCCTGGGCTTGAAACCCTTGTCTGAAACCCAATCCCGGTTTAAAAACCCGAATTTGAAATGTTCACCACACCTTTAAAGCTGGAGTTTTAAAATCTAAACTTGTCTTCAGACCCCACTTTGAAACCCTCCCTTGAAATCCTACCCCACCTTTAAGGCTAAACCCTAACACAGTCTAAAAATCCTTCTCTACCCCCTGTCTGAAAACCCTACTTTGAAATATGAATCCTTATTTAAAGCCTAACTGTTAAATTCCAAAACTGGCCTTGAAATTATGCCTTGAAAACCTAACCCTTGTTTGAACGTCTTCTTTGAAACCCCAACCTTGTCTTAAAAACCTAATGTGCAATCTTAAACTTGACTTACAGCCCTACTTTTAAACTTTAGTCTTGTTTGAAACACTGTATTTGCATTCTTAACACTGCCTTAGAACATTTTTAAAAAACTCCAACACTAACCCATTTTTTAAAGCCCTATTTAGAACACTAACGCTGATTTGAAGCCCTACCTGGCAACCCTAACCCAGACTATAAACCCTTATTTAAATCCACCCCTCGTTGTTTGAAACTTTATCTCGGTTTGAAAATGTGAATTTGAAATACTGGATCTGATTTAAAACCCTAATCTGTAACCTAAACGTTACATTTTGAAACCCAAATGTAAAACCCCAACAATGGCTTGAAACTCTACTCCACCCTCCATTTTAAGCAGTTCGGTCCGAGGAAGCTGCCAACCTTTGTGCTGTCCCGCCATCCCTTCACTTCAATTTTATGTTTTTCAACCCACTCTCGTTCCCGACACCTCACCTCCAGTCATCCTCTGCCGCATTCTCCTCCTCAACTAAGCTGCTTCGTCTTTCTCGCGTGGCGGGGTTCCCCGCCCAAACATGTCCGGCGTATTACAGCCGACAAGGGAGTGTTGAGGCGGAGGTGACCTATCAGAGCCAATTAAAAGCTGACATAGAGGCAGTGGCGGCGAGCGTGATTTTCGCGTCGGGTCTTTGATGACACGACCGAGTTCTGTCAGCTCGGCTGAGTTTGAGAGTTTGTCTCGCAATCGACACGCTACTTCATGAATGCTCGGCATCTGGCATCTTGTTGGGGTTTTATGAGGGAGAAGGTATCCTCTTTATGATCTCAGAAGCGCCGTAAAGTTCACAAGAACAGCACATTGCTCGTTGGCTTGCGTCCACTCACCAAGAATAAAGTGGGCTGACAGTTTCAGAATAGATTGTTGACGTTCCCACCGATGATCACTCGACTGCAGCTGATCGTTTCTCTTTTTAACCAATGCTCAGCACAATGGGAAAGGAACAAAGATCTCAATGAAGCACAATTAATTTCCCCCTTTCCAAAAACGTTAAGGTCCAGTAAAGTGAAAATAAATGTTTTGTAAATGTCACTTTGAACAGAGAAGATTGTTGATGAAACCTTAAGAATTTTTAACCCTTTCATGTACCCTGTAACCCGATAACATGGTAAGCTTTTGATTGTTGTGACCGCTCAATCACAAGGTATGTAAAATGAATCTTGCTACATTGTGAAAAATGTCCCCGCCCCCAGAAGCGGCAAATTTCACTTCTCCCACCTGGAAAAATGGATGCTACTTCCTTGTATGGTATTGTATTTAGCATATTTCTATTATATATTCTATACCACGTTTGTGCAGCAAAAATATATCTGCTTAAAGCCTTTGGCAGGTGGACTATATCCCACCAGGTCAGAGCAGACCTTTTCCATGCCGTAACAATGAGGAACTAAAGCGATCACACCAACCCAAAGCTCCTGTTCACTCTTTGCTGGCTATCACGTCAGTCTTAAATTACTAATCATTAACCTCAGACTTCTACCTTCTCTCCATGATGTGCACACACTTAGTGCCAACAGCAAGGCTCTCTAACCAACCACACTAGCGGACTATTCAAAGGGAAGATGCATTTTCAGCGAGCAGGCACAGCTAGCTAGCTAACTAGCTAGCTAGCTAGGTCCTGTTTCAGCCACACACCCCAAAGAAATCTGGAAAACTGAAATGTTGAAAGACAATTTAACATTATATCTCCACAATTCAGTATTATCTACTTCTCAGTCTTTGTGTTTTTTTCGCAATTTAGCCAGCAAGCATTTAGCTTGCTGAAACTCCTGCAGCGAGCAAAAAGGGGCTCAAGCTCTTATGAACGAAGGAGCTCAAGTGTTCATATAATGGGAAAGGGACAACTGACTGGGCCCTGTTTCAGCCACACACACCCCCAAAAAAATCTGGGAAACTGAATTGGTGAAAAACAGTTTAACGTTATATCTCCACAATTCAGTATGACCTTGTTCTCGGTCTTTGCATGTTTTTAGCAATTAGCTTCAAATGTGTCTGCAGAAACAACTCTCTGAATTCTCTCGGCCTGCATTCCTAAACCCCTTCCTTAGTAACCCCAAAACCTGAAACTAGCAACAACCCTCTGACCCGAAGCATAGCATCTTCGGCCTAAATCTAGTTCTAACATTAACCTTCGTCATGATTCTGTTTTTGTTTGGATTACGTTTGTTTTTGTTTTCGCATGTCTTTTTTTTTGTCTCCACCTGTTCTTGTCATCCTCGTGTTAACCAATCAGCTCCGTCAACCCTTCCTGTCTTGTCCAGATGTTCCTTGTTGTCTCGTCAGCTCACTTGTATTGAATTCCCTGGTTTTTGTCAGTCTTTCACTTCCCCACACAGTGCTCGACATCACATTTCAACATTTTGTGTTGTGAAATGTGAAGGTATCATCCACAACAATCACAACGCAGCCTCCAGACTGCGTTTGAGTGACAGATGTTTGGACACGTAGCGCAACATTCTTGGGTGGTTGTCAATCGCGACGATGTGCTTATCCAAGGAGCTGTCAGCATTTGTTTCACGGTGAGAGAAAATGAAGAACATTGCCCACCTATTTACAAAAGAACAAAAAGGCACATTTTCAGGTCGGGCTTGGACCCAGCTGGATGTGCAGACTGCTAATATGATGCTGAGCATTCACACTGCTTTGTAATCTTGAGAAACATGTGACTTGTTTTATCTTTGAAAGAAAAGATGCTGCGTAGATGAGCGTTAAAGAGGTCCAGGGTTGTTTTCTCGAGTGCTGCTTACATGATTAAATTATGAACAGTTGGAGGAGGGAAAGTTCAAAGACACAACTCCTGCTTTTTTTCCCCAGTTTCTTCCTTGAATCTTGTTTCTCGAAAAAAAGAACGAGCTTTGCTGTGCTTGATTTCTATCAGATCATTCTCACCACAGTCACCTCAAATTAACCGAATATCTGACATTGTCTAAGCATATCCTGTAACTCGAAACCACAAACATCAACCAAGGTCTCAATCCTTAACATAGCTCTGATCCTCTAACCCTCTCCCTAAATCTAACCCTTGAACCAAACCCTCTAACCCTAAACCTGTAAGGTTCTAACCCTGAATATAATGCACAACTTTAACCATCTCTTTGCAACCCCAAATCTCCGAACCCTCACCACCACTTTTATTACGAATCCTCTAACTGTAAACCTAACTCTAATCATCTGACCCATAGTCTCTTGGGTTAAGCCTTCATTTAAGAATCGAGCCACTCAACCCTAATCTGAACCAACAAACCTAAATCCAACTGTGACCCCCTTTACACAAGTACTAAATCTAACCCTCAAACCCCAACCTTAGCCAGTAACCTTCACCCTAAATCTAAGCCTAAACACAAACCCTTTCAGCATAAATACAACCCCTGAACCCCAAAGTTTCCATCCTCACACCAAACTTTACCACCCAACCCTGATCCTAATACGCCTAATTTAGAGAATCTAATCCTGAACACTGCTGACCCGAAATGTATGTCTAACCTCCTCACCCAAACTCTCAAATCATTACCCAAACCCTACCCACCTTGTCCTAGCCCTTACTAAGCCCTTTCAGGGACAGCGGTTACGACAGTGGACAGCCTATCATATTATCAGGTTACAGGGTGCATGAAAGGGTTAAACTAACCCGACCACCTGTGTTCCCTTGTGAAGGTTTTGGTCCCCCCCCCCTCCCCCACCCACCTCAAACGTATTTTTTGGAGGTTTTCATGGTTTAGATCATAGAGTGTCATTAAGGTCAATTAATGGAATTGACTTGGCTGACTGGCGGCCCGGTGATCAAGTGGTTAGCGCGTCGACCTCACAGTGCAGAGGTACCGGGTTCGATTCCAGCTGCAGCCTTCCTGTGTGGAGTTTGCATGTTCTCCCCATGCCTGTGTGGGTTTTCTCACACATTCCAAAAACATGCATGGAAGGCTGATTGAACGCTCTAAATTGTCCCTAAGTGTGAGTGTGAGCGAGGATGGTTGTTCGTCCATATGTGCCCTGCGATTGGCTGGCAACCGGTTCAGGGTGTCCCCCACCTACTGCCCGAAGACAGCTGGGATAGGCTGCAGCACCCGCCTCGAGCCTTGTGAGGATGAAGCGGATTGGAAAATGGATGGATGGGTGGGTGGACTTGGCTAACCGATTATCAGATTAATATGAACCCTTTCAGGAACAGAGGTTACGACAGTGGACAGCTTATCATGTTATCAGGTTTCAGGGTGCATGAGAGGGTTAAATAATGCACCTGGAGATTGGAATGTTAAATGGTACAAGTTTCATTTTTTTGTCCCTAATTTTCTCCCTGAAAAAAAGGAACTCGATTAAAGATGCTCTGCAGTTGTTTCCCCGGCTGGATAATTGATGCACCTGCAACTTTTAATCAACCTTCTCATCTTTTATTAACGCCTTCAGCCTGAACGTGATACAAGTAAGCGACTTCACCGGCGACCGGTCGCCTCACAGCGACAGCACATCTTGTTCAGGGCGAGACGTCGACATCTGGCGGTGGAGCCGAAGGCGGGGTATCGGAAGGTGGGGGAGAGGAGGTATTAAGATGTCCCGTGACAATACATCACCGTAAGATCCTGCGCGGCCATATGCTGCTTTTTAAAAGCTGTCTCTTTTGCCCACTTTGCTTGTTTAAAGAGAGCTGGCAAGATACTTAAGGAAGTGCTCGTTAGCCAGCATGTTTGGGAGGACTGCTGGGGGGAGAGGGGGTTTTTGCCATCTATTTTTTTTCTAGTTCTCAAACTGCTGACCAGAGGCTCCCTTTGCAACTCTTCTCATGTGGATTTAGTGTTTGCTTACCAGTCAGATTACACGATAGTATCGCACCATCTTCCGGTTGCGTGAAGTTGTCTCAAAACCCCAACGATAGACCCTAACAGGAACCCTCTAAGGTTAATCACAAACCCTAAGACCATCCTAACTTTAACCCCAAATCTAAAATCCCTAACGCAACAATAACTCGAATCCCAACACCCACTTTAAACCCAAACCTAACCCATAAAATGAAATCTAATCATAATCATCGGTTTCAATCTAAATCACAAACCTAATCCTTAACCCTTTTGGACCTGACCTCACCTTTGCTTGGGCATACCTTTTGGAGGGAGGTTAAAGATTTTGGGGGGAGGTTAACGATTTTTTTTTTTTTGGTGCTTTCACCCTCTAACATAATTCTCAACCAATGTCTCCGAACCCAAATCGCAACTCCTCTTTTTGATTACTTTGCGTGGCGGGGACTGAGATATCCAAAGAACACTGGCTGGCTACTTTAAGTGCTTGTTAGTGAGCATGTCTTCGGGGAGGGGGCCGGCGGGGTGGGGGGGTTCTCAAACTGCTGACTACAGCCACACTCCCCACCCACTTTTTCCCTTCCCCGGCGACAGTTTGAAGCTTCCAGTTTGAAGACTGTCCCCACCACCGCCGCCGCCGCGCGACGCGTCTAACCAAAGATGCTAAATCCGCAAAAAAGTAACAAGAGCCAATTGTCGTTAGCGTCTGGATAGAAGCCAACGCTGAATTAAGTGAGGCTGACGGCAGCGAGATCGCACAAACCCTCCGGAGAAGTCACGTTGATGGATGTCGAGAGGAGTCTGGTTGCGCTTGCTAGCAAACGAACCCTCCAGGAGTTTTCGCTCACGTCGTACAAAAAAAAAAAAAAAATGTGTCTCTCTAATCCTAATCAAATTGAAGGCCCCCAACCCGAATTCCCATCTTCTTACCTCCTTCTCCCTGAAGCCTAAATTTAACCTCTTGCCCAAACTCTCGCCTCGTAATCGCTGATGCTCACTTGACCCACAACCCTGGCCATTTACTCCAATAACCATTACATTTACTTCTAAATCTACCCTCTCAACACATAATCCCTAAAACTAGCCATATTTCCTTTTTTTGTAATCACCTTCTCTCTAATCCGTAAATCAACACCCTGACCCAAATTCTAACGCCCTAAATCAGAATCAGAATCATCTTTATTGGCCAAGTATGTAGAACACACAAGGAATTTGTCTCCGGTATAACATGCTGTATTAGTATCATCATAAACAAGGACATGACAAAAACCTTCAGTGGGATATGGGTTTAACCACTAAATCTAACCCCAAATCCATCCATTTTCAACACTGCTTCACCTGAAAGGTCGCAGGGAGATCCCATCTGATTTTGGTCAGAAGGCAAACTACACCCTGAACTGGTCATCAGTCAGTCACCAGGTACATAAAAAGCCATCCACACCCACATTCAGACCGTCACTGAGTGGGAACCGATCCCACGCTGCCCGCACACAAGTCAGGCAAGTGTACCACTACACCATCAGCAACCTAACCCCAAATTTGAACACTAATTATGTATTCTAATTTATAAAATAACTTTAACCTTAAACCCTTATTCCAAAAGCTCCTATCACACTGAACGGCAAACAATTATTAGTATTTGCGAAGGCGACAAATGTTGCATTCTCTTCAGGGTCCTTCAAGGCCCCAAAAGTTTGCCAGACATTTGCCAACAGTGAAATACGGGCTTAACCTACTGCTTTCTGACCCTTAAACATAATGTAACCACCTAACCTGAACTAGAACTCAATAGTGTATCTAACGCTCACTCTTGACTCTAACCCAGCCTCTAACTCTGACCTCTAGTTTCCCCAGCCCTAATCTACCACGAACATCCTAACCATAAACCCACGAACCTTAACTAAAAAAAAAACTATGCCCATATCCTCTAATCCTAATGGTTGAATCCCGAGCCACGAATCTAGCCCGGACCCAAATTCCAAAAACCGTAGTCCAAGACGTTGGTTTTAGCTCCACCACTGACTTTCTGCTGGCAATGGTACCCTGGCAGGGTTTCCCACTGTTTTGTCGAGGAAAAAGTTGCACTGCAGTCAGTCGATTCACAGACAGGCCTCTTCATCGTTGGAAGGGATCTGTCGGCCGCTGATTGATGTGAAGTGATGTTCCTTCCCTTTCGGGGATGACGGCGTGGAGCGGTTACGAGACAGATGGAAATAAAAAGGAGACTTGAGAAGTGCTCCAATAGCAAAATGAGTCTCGGCGGTGCACTTTGGGGAACGACTCGGGCAACCTCCATGACCTCCGCTGTCAGGACAACGTGCTTCATAGTGGGATGTGACACTTCCGTCATATTTATGTCTATAGACCTCAAAGACCAAAATATTTTCATAATGTTTCATGCATCTACCGTTGTTACATTTTTAACTTTATTCCATCATCCGAACCGCATCCTCTACGCGCCTATGTTAGGCGGGGGACACCTGAATTTTTCGCAGGGCAAACTTTAATGTACCATATGACTAAACACTGCTAATGTACCCTAGCCTTAATGAAGCCGGTTCACGCCACATTTAATATCTGTACACCTAATGTATCACATTTACAGCCTATGCAATATCAAACACCAAAATGTATCTTAATTGCAACATAGGCAACATCTGAACAGTACAAATGTACTTTATCGATATCATATGAAATTCAGCCCTGATATACCATATTGACAAAATCTTTTATTCAATGTTGCATATATATATATATATATATATATATATATATATATACAGGCAAACCTTGGTTTTCGTCCATAATCCATTCCAGAAGGCTGTTTGAAAACCGAAATTGTTCGAAAACCGAAACGACGCTCTTTTTAAAATAAAAATGTTTATTGAACATGTCTGCTCACAATGGAAAGCAACACGAGGAAGCGTCACTTCCTCGTCTACCCGAGGAAGCGTCACTTCCTCATGTAAGGAAGGCGAGAGGAGTCAAATGGTGCATTCAAGTGCACTCAGTTTGTTCGAGACCCGAAAACCGAATTGGACGAGAACCGAGACGTTTGAAAACCGAGGTTTGACTGTATATATATATATATATATATATATATTTTTTTTTTTTTATATATATATGTACACACACACACACACACACATACGTGTTTTATTATTTGATGTTCCACCCACCTCTGAACCAACAAACCGAATTGAGTTTTTTGGGACGTTCCCTGTTGATCTGAGAATTGGCACACTCCACCATGTAGCGTAAATTCTGCCTTCAAGCAACCCTCATTTAAAAAAAACTAAATTAAAAAAACAACAACAACAGCAGCTGTGTGCTGTCACTCCAGCGACTGTTAGCAGCGACTGCTTAGCAACGGGAAGCGAGAAGCAGCTCAGCGGCCGTCCTCCTCACGGGTACGTGCGCACAGGGCGTACAAAACGGTCGCACCTGCGTCACTTCACCACATGAAATAGAGTCTGAACCTTAACATCTGTTTGGGTTTGCGGTTGCGAGGAACAAGTGGAGGAGGATCAGTGGGGGTGGGTGCAACAAACTGCAGGAAGGCAGAGGGAGTAAAGCAGCAAGTCGGTGTGGGAGGGGGTGGGGGGGGGAAGATGTACTTTTTGGAAAATTGTTTGAGGACGACAAAGCAAGAACAGTCACGAAAACTGATACCGGGTGTGCAAGCAAAGGCGAGATATGTTCCTCCATCTCAGCAACACTTTGTTTTTCACTGTCGGTCGCACAAATCAGCAGGCAATAATTTGATATTCACCAGGTTGTTGTTTTGGGATTAAGAGCCAGACCAAATCATGAAGCTCGAGATCAGATGTCAAGATCCCAGCAGGTACAAATATGTGAAAATAGCAAAATCCTTCATTCTACGGCAATATTTATTTGGTCATGTCCAAACTTGGTGTTCATGTAAGACACAGTTGTCAAAGTCAAGGCCCGAAGGCCAGATCATTTTATGTGGCCCGTGAAAGCAAATCATGTGTGGCGACTTGCATTACCCTTACTAAAACCTGTACCAATATGTCAAATTGTCATATGCAATAAATAACGTTGAGATTCTGCAATAATTTTGTTACATTGTTTACACTCACTTGAACAATTAAAAAATATTTAAGAACAGAGCAGGCCAAACTTGGGCCACCCATAGTTTAGCCCTTACATAAGGTTTTTATAGAAAGAAGTGATTATGCATGAACCCATAAACACTCTCTGGATGGACCTCAATCAAAAGCAGGCAAGTG
This sequence comes from Hippocampus abdominalis, assembly GCA_018466805.1. NCBI lineage: Eukaryota > Metazoa > Chordata > Actinopteri > Syngnathiformes > Syngnathidae > Hippocampus > Hippocampus abdominalis. The sequence goes on from CM031695.1 coordinate 24,177,256, forward strand.
GCTGGAAAGAACGTCAGCAGGAATTGGGCAGAGAATGCAAAAGAATGTCGCCGCTCTTAACTCGCTGGCACAAAACTGCAATTTCACTTGAAAAAAATGAATTCCCAGCTCTCCACTGAAGCCTTTTCAGTTTCTATTCCACTTTGGCCCGGCCCGTCCTCGCAGGTAAATAGTCCTCACCAAATGCTTTCTGGGCCAAAACGCTTTTGGTCGACCGCTCCATCGCCTCCGCTCGCTTCTTCCCATCAAGTGGAAATCTGTGGGCCTCGCACCTCAGACACCCAATCCCGGCCAGACAACTCCAGAGGGTATTAAACAAACATAAGCCGCAGATGGAGTGGCGGCTGGAGTGTGAGATGGCTGCCGTGATAAGATTGCAGAGAGAGACGACAATCTCAAACGCGGCGGAACTGACATGAAGTGGAGAGAGGGGAGAGGAGAAAGAAAAGACAACTTTAACACAATGATACTGAAACGGTGAAACAAAGGAAATTATGGCTGCAGCTATAGGGAAAAAAAAGCACAAGAACATGGACCATGACCAGGACTCGTCCTGTGATGTGTTTGACTGGAGTCGATAAAACCATGAGAATAATTAGAAATGTTTTCCGGGTGTTGGTGGTTTATGAAATGGTTTGAATTGCAGGCATCTAACTTAGTCCTGATATCGACTGTGTGAACCCGGGTGCTAACATGACCTCAAGACAGAGTCAAGGCCAAGACTTTGAAAGGGTGAGACCAAATCAAGGCTAAGACTTTCATGACCAGTAGCCAAGACTTTAAGGACCTAAGAATAATGCAAGACCATGGCTTTGAGGGGAAGAGACCACATCTTTAACCCTTTCATGCACCCTGTAACCTGATAACATGGTAAGCCGTCCACTGTAGTAACCGTTGTCCCTGAAAGGGTTAAGCAGAAAGGACCAAGTCACAACGAAGATTTTGAATATCGGAGTCAAGACCAAGACATTGGGTTGCGGTAGAGTTAAAACCAGTACTATTAGGACACAAGATTCAAAGACCAAGATTTTGAGAGATTGAGACGGTGTGAAGACGGTCAAAACCAAGACCCAGGGGAATGAAGACAAAGACTTTCAGACTCCAAGACCAAGATTTGAGGGGATGAGACTAAATAAGTAGAATACTTTTAGGAGATGAGACAAAGTCACAAATAATATTTTGAGTGGGTGAAACTTAGGAAAACCTTATTAAGGCTCATATTGTCACCACGAAGGCATCAAGAAACTACGATTAGGTCAAGACACAGATTTTGAGGGGTTTAAACAAAGTCAAAATCAAGACAGAGGGTTCTGAACAGACCGAATACAAAGACTTGAAGGGACTAATACCGTGTCAAACTAAGACACAAGGAGCTCAAACTACCCTGATCCCTAAACCTAACCCCAACCCAAAATCTACCTCTAACCCCTACTCCTAATGGTAACCATGACCCTCTAACCCTAAATCTACCTCCCTAACACTGTCTAGAAGGGTAAACTATTAGATTTCGTCTCAGCCCCTTGCCCACTAAATACTATCTACCTTCCCAACCCCAAATAAAATCACCCCTCACCTTTATACCTGACTCCAAACCACATCCCCAAACCGCACCAATAACCCCGTTCCAAAAAGACCAAGTCAAAAACAAAAACTGATGTTGTTGAGTCTCAAACAGAAACTGGAAGCCGGGGAGAAAAAAAAAGCAAAGGAACAGGACATTTGACTGGAGTGCAAAGAACTACATGATGAAAAGAATTAGAGACATTCTTGGGGTGTCGGCGTCTGATGAAAGCTTTTCAGTGAGATGACATCATCGGAGTTGCGACTCCCCTGGCGGACCCGTTGGATTTTCCCTCAGACGAGCCAAATCTTGGCCGAATCTTGCAGAGGTGCCCGGCATGGCCGCATCAAAGGCGGCCGGTGTGTAAATAATGAAGACGGCAAAGTGTAAAATGTGTTGATGAAAGTGTTGTGCGGCACGAGGCAAAGTGCGGCAGACGTTCAGCTTTTAAGAGCATGCTGAGAAGCGCAAGCTCCGGGGAACGTTTCTCCTCTCTGGGTTGCCGCTGCGGAAGCTTGCTTCTGATTTTATGGCGGCCTGAAAAGGCTTTAAAAAAAAGCCTCAAAGAAGACCGCATACGCACACGCATAATTTGTGATTTTTTTTTTTTTTTTTACACCTTGAAGCAAGCAGCATCAAGGAAATGTAACATTTGAAAACCAGAAACTATTGAACTTTAATACCGTCAAGTAAATGGCATTACACTTAAAATATGTAAATATAAATCATTTTGGTATACACATTACATCTAATGGAAACGAGGTACATTAGAGAAACCTCGTATCTCCAAAATCATCACTTTTCGCCCCTAAAAAACGGAATGTTTTTGTTCAACCGTGAGCATTGCATCATCACAGCCATTGTCAACACTTGAGATTGGTCAACAATAGGTCAAAAAAATAACACGTACACGTGAGCAATGACCAATAGTACAGATTTTTCAAAAAACATTAAAATGATCAAATTGTGAAATAGGAAGTTTGTGTGTGTGTGTGTGTGTGTGTGTATATATATATATATATATTGAATTTGTGGTACACACAATGAATATGATGTAGACATTGGATATTAGTGGTACATGCATTCAATAATATTTAAGTGTGTTCCAATTTTGAATGAACTCTAAATAAAGCCTATTAGAGGGAGCATACAACATAAAATATCCCATGACTACATTAGAAGAAGGGTTGCCGCTAACTGCACGCTGCGTACACGTGTTCCACGGCGCTCTGCGTGAAACCGAAAATGTAATTTTCGGATGGGCGAAAGCTTCCATGCATTTTCATGGGCCATAATTTGGGACGTCACTGCATTGTGCAAAAACATTTTAAAATCTGAATCATTGCAAAACCAGTGGCCAAGATTCTTTCACTCATTAAATCTGGTGGCAGAACCCTGCACACTGTGCAATTGCCGCATAGCTCAATGTGCATCATCTCTTGGATGTAAAAAAAAAACATGTGCTATGTCTGGAGGAACAGACATAGCACATAATTTTCCGTAAATTTCGGTAATTTTCAGCACACCTGCGACCCTAAAAAGGATAAGTGGTATTAAAAATGGATGCATTAATGAAGTAAGTATGATACAGTCGAGCTGGATAGAACGTTGAATACAATATATACATGCCGCATTACAACAGTGTCGAACATGAAGAGGAGGTTTGGTGGTAATTAGCTCCTTGAAAGTTGATGCTTAGCACAACGAAGACTATTTAGTCGGCGCGTAAATGTTTGATGGCATTGTGATTCATCTTGGCACGCCGCCGCCGAGCCCCGCCGAGGACGCACATGTGACTGCCAGAGATTTTCCAGCCGTGTGCCTCCATTTTCTGGTTGACGTCAGGTTAGCGCCGTGGTCAAATTGGGTTTGTTTAGGCGTGACAAAACCTCCAAACACGAGCCGGCGCAGGTAGGAGAACACCCGTGCTGGTACAGTGAGCAGCTCAAGCTGCCATGTTGCGCTTCACGTTATCGATCGAAGCTGCTGGGATGAAAGAAATCTTTGCCAGCAGCGTCATTCCCTGAAAGAGGTGACGCGTGGCTCGAGCACCGATGCAACTTATCAGTTTTGTTGATAAGAGTTAGCAACTTTTGGACTGACATCGTCATCTCAGGCAATGGTGATGTCATTTAGCAACTTTAGCAACAAATCGACCACCTTTTAGCAACATCTCTGGAAAATGGCTTGTCAATAGTGAGCCAGGGGCCACATAGGGCTATGTTTTCCCCTTCTCATTATCTGCATACACCTGGCTAAGTACATTTTGGCTCCAATTCCAGGAGAGGCTTGAATGTTTTATGAGTTTAAACCATCTCGCCTCGGCCCGATTGGGCGTTGGTGTGGAGCTGTTAGCGCCACTTCGCTCCCAGTAGGTCTCACTCTAAATGCTTGGAAGACACTGATAGCAGGAGTCTATCCAATTCTTTTTTTTTCCCCCATTCAATTCAATTTGCTGTACACAAAGATCTGCTTAGTTATGATTCTGCTGAGGGAAACAGCAGTCACATCACGCCAGAACGCCTAATTCTTAGGGTACGATGACTCAAAAAATGAGTTTAAGAACTGTCAGGGGCCCACGGCCAAATCAAGACTGTGACCCGGTCAAGAAAATATAATTTGAGTGAATGAGACCAGAGCAAGACTTACTTACTTACTTACTTACTTACTTACTTACTTACTAAATACTTTGAGGGGCTAAGACCCAGCGACCCAGTAGAGCCCAAAACCTTGAGGGTTAAAGACCAGCCAAGATGACAGACAAGTCAAAACCAAGGCTTGGAGGGGTTGAGGCCCAGTCGAGACCAATACTTTGAGGGATTAAGACGAAGTAAAGCCTAAAACCAGATACCGTAAAGACAGAGCCTAAAGGGTTGCGACTAAGTCACAACCGCGACTTAAGCCCAGTTCACATTGGAGGATAATTAGTCCGATTTCATTACTGGACGGATGGACCGTTCCATATCAGAACTAAGTCAAATCCAAGACTGGAAGGAGCAGAGCTTTAATCAAGCCGAGATTTGGAGGGATTAAATTTGAGTCAAGACTCAGCAATATGAGACCAAGTATCTCATCCAAACGGTTGCTGCTAGCTTGTCGTGATTTTGGAAAATCAACAAATAGAGCTCGGTTCCAAGTTGACGTGATTCTGCAGTGGAGAGAAACATTAAAAAAAAGAAAAACGAAAGCTCATAAAAAGATGAAAAAGTTTATTGCTGGTGTAGCTCATAAAGAAATACACGACACAGACTTTACTAGCCAAACTCGGCAGTGAAGCCCTGCTGATAATTATACCGCACAGGACGCATCATTAAAACAACTCACTGAAAGCCAATAACATTTGTGGCACTCGGCACCATACCTCAATAAAAAGCAGTGGCGGGCTGTGCATTTGGTACGTGAGCCTTCAGTGGGTCTTATTTGATGGGATACGCCACCATCACATGAACAAAATTAGACAAACTATCAAAATGATACAAAAAGGCAATAGAACAGCATGGTACGCAACTATACCGTGTGCATCATCGAGAGCAGTTCACAATCAATATTTGTCCAATGATATAACAAGAACATATTTCAATTAAAATAAAGTGCGGTGATACCTCTACTTATGAACATCTCTTCATACGAAATTTTCGAGTTATGAAGCCCCTCAACAGGAAAACATTGTCTCTTGCTACGAAAGAAATTTCAAGAAACGAAAGGTAAAAATATAGCATGGGTTGCTACTCGCATCTCCGAGTTTCCTAAACGCAACATACCTACAGCTACCCTGCCATTGGCTATTGCCGAGCATCATCCTGGCATCCCATTGGCTAAGAGGGACTTCTACCTATGTGTTTGTGTGTGTAGATAGATAAATAGATCGATATGTGTCGCTGCAGCGTCCTCGTCATTCCCCCTTGGGTCATGAGACGTTCTGATAGTTTTACGTAGATATGAATCACCCAGAAAAAAGTGTTCACCAGTCAGGCGATCGCTTACTATGCTAATATTTGCCTTGGACATTTTCGAAGGATTGTTAAAAGCCGACAAAAGCGAACGCCCTTGGATCAGTCCTTAACAAAACAGCAAGCCAAAACCACTTCTGAGAGAGAACATGAACTAAAGAGGGCAAAAACCGATGAGGACGCCGTTAAAAGTTATATGACCATCATTTTTATTCTTTCCTCTATTCTTTGTCTTTTACATTATACACAACTCTCATTTATTGTGCAATAATCTAATTGCAACATGTATTTGTTACATATTTTGACGCATTTTTATGCTTTAGGAAACTTTTTTTTGGTGGGGCATGGGGGGCTTGGAACGAATTAGGGCATTTACATGGAAAACACGTCTCTACTGACAAAATTTGCTAGTTAAGAACTTTCCTCCAGAACCAAATAATATCGTAAATGGAGGTACCACTGTATGTCATATTACCAATATATGCTGATTATTAAATGTATTATGTGTTCAGATTGCTACAGATAGGTTTTGCTTGTCCAACTTGCATTTCAACAAGTTTCTGAGCAACCAATCAGATTATGGAAAAATGCTGATGTTATTGTCGTCAATTTGAAATCTGACCGGTTCAAGAAAGAGAAGAGTTTAAATCAAACAAGTCTCTCATTGACATGGGGAATTGACAGAGACACCAGAGTCCCATCCCGCCTCCATCCACCCCCCCCAAAAAAAAAAAAAAAATAGAAGAATGTTCCAGATCCTCCTCTCATTAGGCCAGCCGCCACATTCCCGAGTACGAGACGACTTTGGGGTTGATGAATTAGAGATGACACTGGTGACAGTCGGCCAGGGGTTCCGCTGGTTAATGATGGTGGCGAAACAGGAAACAAGAAGGGGGCTCACATGCCCAGCTACCAGGCCACAGGAAGTCTTCAGATGGCGAAAACAACAACAACAAACAAACAGCAGCATTATATAATAACGGACAGAACATGACATCATTAGCAGAGCTAGATTGGACGCATACTGCTCAGCCGTTTACATGTGCCTTCACTTCATTATTCAAGTTTCCTGACTGGGGATTATTTGTAGTCGTTTATTTCTAATGTCCAAGGTGCCAGATATTCATTATTATGACAATTTGTTATCTCTGTCCGCCCTATTTGTTGTCTTCTCAGGACCTCTTTATGCTCTCTGTTCCAAACATTCAAACAAAAATTGAGAGAAGGGCTTTCGGGCACTGTCAGCCTGAAATCGAATCACAGAACGAGCGAAATCTCAAAAGGTATTGGTGCCCTTAAATGTTGTCCAAAAAAAAAAAAAAGAATGACTTGGAGGCATTTTCTATAGGATGTTTTGACATTTTAACTGTGATGCTTGAACAATTGATCCATAGCCGAGACTCATAGAGTAAATGTTGTCCTTTGTGTATTGTACGTTATCTTTGTATTTCTGTAACTGTGTTTTTGCTACTGTCTGTCTTGGCCAGGTTTCCTTTGAAAAATCAATTTTTAATCTCAGTGGGACCACCCTGTATAAATAATGGTTCAAAAAAAATAAATAAATAGAAAGAGCGAGAGAGAGAGATGGTAATGGTGAACCAACCAGATATCATATATAAAGGGCAGAGGCAAGACGTTGTAGTGGATGTAGCGATCCCAAGTGATGGAAACATCAGAAATAAGGAACACAAGAAACTCGAGAAATACCAAGGGCTCAGAGAGGAGCTGGAGAGAGCCTGGAAGGTAAAGTAAAGGTGACAGTCGTGCCTGTGGTGGTCAGAGCACTCGGGGCAGTGACCCCCAAACTAGATGAGTGGTTGCAACATATTCCGGGAACAACATCGGACATCTCGGTCCAGAAATGCGCAGTGCTCGGAGCTGCAAGGATACTGCACAGAACCCTCAGGCTTCCTGGCCTCTGGTAGAGGACCCGAGCTGAAGGGGGGACGGACACCACCTGAGGAGTGAGACATGGATTTTTTTTTTTTATTTTAGTTAAATTGTCATACGATTGCTGTAGTCGATACAAACATCCAGTTGGCCTATACAATTGTATTTGCTTGAAAAAAAAAATGCAGGCAAACCTTGGTTTTCGAACGTCTCTGTACTCGACCAAATCGGTTTTCGACCAAATATTTCGAGTTTTTTTATGCCTCGGATGACAACCGAATTTCTGTTCTCGAGCAAACTGAGCGCACTTAAATGCGTCACTTGACTCCTCTCGCCTTCATTACACGATGAAGTGACGCTTCCTCGTTGTCGTGTTTCATTGTGAACAGACATGTACAATAAAGATTTTTTTTTTTTTTAAAGAGCGTGGTTTCGGTTTTCGAACAAATCGGTTTTCGAACAGCCTTCTGGAACGGATTATGGTCGAAAACCGAGGTATGACTGTATATAAAAAAAAAAAAACTACAATTGTATCGGCCAACTGGTTGGTGGAATCGACTACGGCAATGGTCTGACAAGTTTACGTACATTGCCAGGCCATGGCCATGTGAAATGAAACAAATGGGAGTACGACTGCATTAGAATCCTCACGCTAACCACTCGAAGAGTCAAGTGTGTTCGATTCTTCTCGTTTCTCAAGCACGGTGAATGGGAAGGTTCTGCAGGGCCAAAAGTGCTTTTCATAAAAATCATGGGGAGAGTCAATGATTTCCTTCATTGACAAAAAGATGCAGGGCTCTCAATCACTGTCGGCATCCTCAAAGCGCCACCGCCGATGACAAATGTAAGTGAAAAGCCTTCTGACACGAGTGTCTGATGGCTTTGCCGCTTTGCCGCCTGTTGGGAATTCATCCCAATCAAACCTGACAAGTTGGTTCCTTCCAAGTTTCCTTGGTTACGCACCTCTGAGCCGGATTTTTTGATGTGATGTTAGCTTGTGGCTCGCGGTGCATTCATGCTAAGCACCTCTGCCTTGCAGTTCGGAAGTTCTGGGTTTGAACCGCAGCTGAAAATACAGTCAAACCTCGGTTTTCGTCCATAGTCCGTTCCAGAAGGCTGTTCGAAAATTGAAATTGTTCGAAAGCCGAAACCACGCTCTTTTTAAAATAAAAATGTTTACTGAACACGTCTGCTCACAATGGAAAGCAACACGAGGAAGCGTCACTTACCTCGTCTACCCGAGGAAGCGTCACTTCCTCGTGTAAGGAAGGCGAGAGGAGTCAAATGGTGCATTCAAGTGCGCTCAGTTTGTTCGAGAACCGAAATGTGTTCATCATCCGAGGCATAAAAAACGTGACATTTTTTGTCGAAAACCGAATTGGACGAGAACCGAGACGTCCGAAAACCGAGGTTTGACTGTAGTTTGCATATTCCCACCGCGCTTGCGTAGCTTTTCTGCGGCTTCCTTGCATGTCGCCAAATAACGACTCAAAATATGAGTATGAATGGTTATCTACACTAGTACCTCTACTTAACGGACATCTCTTCATACGAAATTTTCAAGTTACGAAACGTCTCAACAGGAAAATATTGCCTCCTTTTACGAAAGAAACGTCAAGATACAAAAGGTAAAAATACAGTTTGGCCCGCTACTCGCAGTTCCTAGTTTCCTGAACGCAACACACTCATAGCTGCTCTGCCATTGGCTATTACCGAGCATCATCCTGGCATCCCATTGGCTAAAGTCGGCCTCTACTGAATGTGTCTATGTTTGTAGAGAGATAGACATGTGTCTATGCAGCGTCCTCGTCATTTGCCCAGGAGGTGTTCCGAGAGGTTTACATAAATGTGAATCACCCCGAAAAAGTGTTCTCCAGTCGGGCGATCGCTCACTCTGCTGATGTTTGGGGGGCTTGGAATGGATTACTTGTAAAACGCGTCTCTACTTACAAACTTTTCTAGTTGAGAAATTTCTTCTGATTAATTTCGGAAGGAGAGGCACCACTGTATATGTTCCTTCTGATTGGCTTATGACCAGCTCATTGTTTGTCTCCATGTGCCCTGTAATACGTGTGATTGACACTTGCCACCTGAAGAGAGACGTGTCGTGTCACGCTGTTTTGATTGACATGTCGCAATGAACAAAGAGTCTGTCGACCGGTCCCAGTTTGTCTTTTCCTCATCATCAACGGGAACATCAGTAATTTCCATCAGGACGACGCCACTGTAACCCGACAGGCTCCGCGCATGAGCCGACATCCAACGGGGGAAATGATGGAATTAGGCGTGAGGCGCACTCACGGGGTGTCGCTCTGTGATGAGAGTGAGGGGGCGGTAGATGAGGGGGTAGGTAATTAGCCTTTTATTACCGGGGACCCAACTTGCCGTCCCAAAGGGCCTCGTCGGGCTCTTTTCTAGTCGTGAGCGCTGTAATGTGTGCTGGATGGTCTTCCCTCGATGACACCTGTCACATTTACAGCCGCCGACTCTCGGCTGCCATCAGGGAGGCATTCTCCCGCGTTCTACTCTGCTCTGCTGCGCTCGGGAGATTGCTCGTACAAAACTACAAAAGTGTTTGAGAGAGCACAGACGCCCCCTGTAAGGTTACATGGGATTTTTTATTTAACACTGCTCTGTTGTGTTTGACGCTTGGTAATGGGTTTGACACATGGTAAAAGCTGTTCTTAGCTTCTAAAGCTCTTTCTCGACTCTCAGGAGTATGTGACAAAGACCAAATTCAAATACAGTGGTACCTCTACTTAGGAAATGAATTGGTTCTGGAAGAAATTTCTTAACTAGAAAATTTGGTAAGTAGAGACGCATTTTCCATGTAAATGCCCTAATCCGTTCCAAGCCCCCTCAAAATTCTGAATTTTTTTTCTAAAGCTTACAAATGCATCAAAATATGTAACAAATACATGTTGCAATTACAGTCAAACCTCTGTTTTCGAACGTCTCGGTTCTCGACCGATTTGATTTTCGACCAAAATTCTATTTTTTTATGCCTCGAATGACGAACAAATTTCGGTTCTCGAACAAACTGAGCGCACTTGAATGCACCATTTGACTCCTCTCGCCTTCCTTACACGAGGAAGTGACGCTTCCTCGGGTAGACGAGGAAGTGACGCTTCCTCGTGTTGCTTTCCATTGTGAGCAGACGTGTTAAGTAAACATTTTTATTTTAAAAAGAGCGTGGTTTTGGTTTTCGAACAATTTCGGTTTTCGAACAGCCTTCTGGAACAGATTATGGATGAAAACCTAGGTTTGACTGTAGTTTATTGCACAATAAATCAGAGCTGTGCATAATGTAAAAAACAAAGAATAGAGTAAAGATTAAAACTGATGGTCATTTAACTTTTAACTGCGTCCTCATCGTTTTTTGCCCTCTTTAGTTCATGTTCTCTCTCAGAAGTGGTTTTGCCTAGACACATATCTTTACTATTTACCTATCCACACACATAGACACCCACAATAGAGGTCCCTCTTCGCCAATGGGATGCCAGGAAGATGCTAGGTAATATCCAATGGCAGAGCAGCTATAAGTATGTTGCGTTCAGGAAACTCAGAGTTACGACTACCAGCCCATACTGTACTTTTTACCTTTCGTATCTTTAAATTACTTTTGTAACAAGATGCAATATTTTCTGTTGAGACGTTTCGTAGCTTGAAAATGTCATATGAAGAGACGTTCGTCAGTTGAGGTACCACGACAACTGATTTTACACTAAACGCTACCAAGCTCATAACATGCGATTCGTTCAGCACTGTGCCACGGTCATTTTGGCTCTTGTTCATGTGTTTGAGACATGATAAAAGTCTTTGTCTTAGCTCACTCTTAACCCCAAACACAGTCCTCAGTCCTTGTCTTGACCTGATCTTAGCTTATCAGAGTCTTGGTCCTGACTTGGTTTCAATGTCTTGAAGTCAGGTTTTATTTTTCCCATTGATTCCTTTGATCTTTAACTTCACTCAAAATTTCTAGACTGATAAAAAAATAAATAGCTGACCATCCTCAACGAGATGTGCATTGCAATGCTTTCAAGTACTTCAGCATAATTTTGAGTTACTTCTGACCCAGTACTGACAGGAGAGTTTCAGTATCTCTGTGAAGATTATACTGTCTAAGGCATGCGAAAATGATGAGTCGTCTTTGTCTGATCACAACTCTCACACCAGCCCGCCGATGTGCTGTTAGCTCCCCAACACATGAAATGATTTCCTCAAAAGATGCTCCGTCGACGTGTGTAAACGTTGATGTACGTCCAATCTAAAACATAGCAACGCTAGATGATTTTTTTTTTTTTTGCGGTTTCAGCCAGCGTTGGGCGGCTGATGCAATTTGTTGGGGAAGGCGGAGGTGGTGGGGAGGGTTTGTGGGAGTTGTTATTGAGGGCAAGAGCTGACACGACGCAGGAAAACAAGATGAATAAGAGCAAGCAAAAGGAATTAGCCAGTACGAGAGGCAGACTTTGTATCTGGAGGCAAAGAGAGCGCTCATCTCATGCTACATCTCAGACTCAATCTGCACCCGAAACTCAGCCATTGCGGAGCGTATATGGGGGTAATGGGGGGAGGCAGTTGCCCCAGGCGCCAACTTTTGTGAGGAGCAACATTTCAAGAGACACTGAAAAAAAATGAATTGTAGTAGAATAAGAAGCTGTCGTGACTTGGAGGGATGCAAATGGGCTTAATCCTTGAAAAATGGCTGCTTCAGTCCTAAAAAGATGACTTCCTGTTTGATTCCAGCCATGAGTCCTTTTGCGTCCGATGATGACTAGGTATATATCTGCCTAGTTTTGTGTAGATCAATGAAACTAATGCCCTGGGCTTTAATAATGAAGATTATCAATACAGTGAACCCTCGTTTATCACAGCGGTGACGTTCCAAAAAGAACCCGCGATTGGCGAAATCCGTCAAGTACGGTGGAACCTCTTTTCAACATATCGTGTTTATGTTTCCACAATTCAAAGTCCTAAGATGATATTGAAAACGTACTCAATTTCTAATCGCTATGTCAGTTTGACCCAGCGGGAAGAATCATAATCCCAACGTGTCAGCACCATTGTTTTTATTCGATTATGACTCTATTCATAATTGGTACTCTCATTATAATATTAAAATCGTTGGCCATACAGCAACAGGAGGGTTAAAATAAGTTAGAGGTTGTTTCAGTCGAAAACATTAACATCAACGCTGACACTGAGATATGTATGTTAAACATTTACTGAGTTAAAATGTAAAACAAGCTGGCCGGCCGGCTTTGACAGTGAATCAGCACCCAAGTGGACCCTCATGCATAAATGCATAAATGCATGCAGACGGAGGTAATACGCCACAACACTGGCTCTTGAGTACATACAAACACGCGCGGTGATGCTACATTAGCATGCAGCCGGCCCTCGGAGCCACTCAGTCGAGGCAACCCCCCCCACTACTCTAAAACCCCCGCCACCCCACCCCGCCCCACCCCCAAGTCCCCCCCACCCCTCTAGCCTTTCAAGCTGCTTCAATTTCATCTGATCTCAAAGATTTATGAATTTGGAATTGAGCAGATAAGGCGTCCGCTCATATCGCCGCTCAGCCTGTCACGCCGCAGCGTTTAGAGGCCGGGTGGGGGTGCGTCGAGCGTGCCGTGAGCTAAGAACAGGGGCCAATCAGGAGTTAGCGTTGTCGCCAACCTTTTTTCCACCTGATGCTTCAAAAACAAGTGCGTCAGCCGGAATGTCAGGAATGGTGAAAAAAGACATTGCGTTTCTGGTACGCATTAAATAAATGTATGGCTGTATGAATGTACTTCATGTGATATTTAATGTGTCCTGCATGTGCCTCTAATGTAGCATTTTACCTACTCAGGTTGCCTCTAATGTGCCCTATTTACATTATATTTAATATCTGGACTTATTCAAATTCAAAGCAAGAGCTCCATTACATCTTCGCTAATGTGACTTTATTGGTACTTCTCCATTTTTTTTAGCATTACATTTGGTTTTAATCCATTCTAAATCCATCCATCCATTTTCTGATCCGCTTCATACTCACAAGGGTCGCGGGGGGTGCTCCAGCCTATCCCAGCTGTTTTCGGGCAGTAGGCGGTGGACACCCTGAATTGGTTGCCAGCCAATCGCAGGGCACACAGAGACGAACAACCATCCACGCTCACACTCACACCTAAGGACATTTTTTTTTTAGTGTTCAATCAGCCTATCATGCATGTTTTTGGAAAACCCACTGAGGCACGGGGAGAACATGCAAACTCCACACAGGAAGGCCAGAGTCAGAATTGAACCCTGCACCTCTGCACTGTGAGGTCAACATGCTAACCAGTCGATCGCCGTGGCACCCCCAATTCTAAATCGCTTCACATAATTTATATTATTTCCGTTGTGCCCATTTTTTTTTTTTGGTGGAGAATATCAGTGGTTGTTTTTTGCACCTGTCGATCTGTAGCTCACTTCCGTTGACATTCTCCCCCTTGCATTTCCAAACTCTTTTTGTGTGGTGTTAAACCATTTGCACGACTTGCAGTATTTTAGCCGCGATGTTCTATTTTCATCTCCGAATATCGGCATTTGCTGGGATTGGACACCATTTGCACGTTTACAGGTTTATACACAATTCTATCCATAATTTTATTTTTTTTTTTAGTTGAGAATATCCACCGTACATGACCTCTGGAGAGACGAGAGCCGGCGTCAAAATCAATCTAAGTGAAGTGGGAGACAGGACTAAATGGCACAAAAGATTCAGAAAAGGTGTGTGAACTAATTAGAGTGAATCGAGTTCACTGCCAGCATGCAGCACTCACATCTCAGGTCTGCGCTCGCGTGTCAACGCCAAAAATCAGCCGAATGACGCCTTGTATCTCGAAAAGCTCACAAGCCGGGTCACTCGTGTGACACAGCTTCACTGTACCTCTAATGCGACTTGTTTGCCATTTTGCCGGCACACACTCAGTCTGCCAGTACGCCAGAACTTTGCCGCCCACCCAACTGCACAACTTTTCCCGCGAGCTCCCGAGTGAAATCACAACGGCGCTTGGTTCCTGCTGTCCCGCCTCAAGGTTTGCCGCCGCTTTGATGGCGGTCTGACGCCTCCGTTGCAACCGCTGTCAAAGCGGCAAAAGGCTCTGCTCCAGAAAGCTGTCAGCGACGCCCCAGCTCTACTGTGGCCGCCGTCGTTTTGACCTGCCAATGTTTTGACACTTCAAAAGCATCCCGGTCGCTTGTTCTGAGCTCCACGGGCCTCCTCACCTTGTCTCTTCACCTGCGTTCGCCTTTGATTCCTGCTCAGTCTTACAGAAACTCGGCGCCCCGAGACGAGATTCGCACTTTGTCTGCACGTCGTGCCATCAAATATGAATGTGGACCATACAATGAGGCGGTTTGACGGTCTGCAGGAGCCACCTTTGGACCATTTCTACTTTATTTGATTTTTTAACTGGAAAAGCGTTTTATTGAGTTAGCTTTTGTTACTATGCTCGACAAATTCCGGACTGATGTGTTTCAGGTCATGATGGTGTTAGGTTTTGTAACTCATGTGGTTCACGAATGACACAGTTTCATCTGTTTTGTGACCGATGTGGTTTGTGTCTGTTGTGATACAGGATTGATTAAATCGGGGACATATGTTGTCCAGGACTGATACGGTTTGAAGATGGTTTGTGGTTATTGTGTTTCAGTGGTGATATGGTGTGCATGAATGTGATTCAGGACTACATGGCTCAGAAATGTTGTCATGCACTTATGTGATTCATGGGTGATGTGGTTTGGTTATAAATTCAAGTCAGATGTATGTTGCAAAGGACTGACGTATTTCAGGACTGAAGTGATTTATCTTGGTCTCTAAAATGATTAATCGATCCTCAAAACCAAGCATCATTTGATGTGATGTTCGATTAATCGTTGCACTTCTAATCAATATAGTATAGAGATATGCACAGTATTATTTACTTAAGACTTTTTAGTTGTTGTTTTTTAAGTACCATATTTTCCGCACTATAAAACGCACCAAAAAGCATTCAATTTTCTCAAAAGCGAACAGTGCGCTTTATAATCCGATGCGCCTTATATATGGATCAATATTCAGATTTCTTGGACGTAGTATTTTAAATGTTATGTCAAGCGCTTTGTACCAGCTGCAGCGGTTGTGAAAGCTCGATATAAATAAAGCTGTATTGTATTGTATTCCCTTTAACAGAGCTCCATCTAGTGGATAGATAGTGCAACCACAGCCACTATTGTAGCTTCTATTCGATGCGCCTTATAGTGTCAAAATATCAAAATACCCTATATATCAAAATACTTTTAAAATAGGTCATTCATTGAAGGTGCGCTTTATACTCCAAAGCACCTTGTAGAACAGAAAATACGGTCGTCTTTAAAATTACTACTACTAATAATAATAATATGAACAATAACATTACATTTTATTTGGAGATAAACACGTAGAAGTACATATTTTTAAATGTTAGTTGCCATTAAATCCATTCCTGTTCCCACAAAAGATCAACACTTGGATTCTGTTACTGTGAAGGTACATACGGAACATTGAATTTTAGCATTCACACTTATAATTTAGGTGGGCCTGTTTGTGAAGACTAACTAATGCATTTATAATGAGGTCAAAGTGCACTTCATCATTTATTTAATGACTTTGATGACACGCTGCCAAGTAAATAATAATTATGGGACTGTCAC
This sequence comes from Hippocampus abdominalis, assembly GCA_018466805.1. Taxonomy (NCBI): domain Eukaryota; kingdom Metazoa; phylum Chordata; class Actinopteri; order Syngnathiformes; family Syngnathidae; genus Hippocampus; species Hippocampus abdominalis. The sequence continues at coordinate 24,193,354 of CM031695.1, forward strand.
ATGACACCTTGGCAAAACTGAGCTCATCTGCCCAGGTTGGTCCAGCCATCGAAGCAGCTTCGGTACAATCAGTGTGGATGCTTCTCTGTCTTTATGTGATTGACTGGCCCTCTGTTCAGGGTGCACCCTCCGCTCTCCTCAGCCAAAAAGAATGTCTTTGTTTTTTAAATCGACCATCTTTAGTCTTTGTTTCGTCATGAAAGTAGACGCAGTAGTACATTTGTCTGTCTTTTGACTCATAGAGGGGTTTGTTGGTGAAAATGAGAATTCAAATTTTCTTTATGTTGTCATGTTTCACTGCTCTTGATGGCATAGTTGGTTTGAATAAAGGTTTTGTTAAGAAACAGCAAGTCAACGTGCTTTTAGCCCAATCTTGATCACAGAGTGCCATCTAGAAGAGTCAAAAAGTACAACTGTTTCATGAAGCAAATTTGAAGCTTCGTTTTTCCAATCGGTAGCATTTGGTGAACTGCCTGATGGCAGACATGCAGATTTAAGTTGTCCTGATCTGATCGTGTGATTGGAAAACGATGGAGACAATGTGATTATCATCTGATTGGTATCGCCTGAAAAAAGGTTGGATTGTTTGATTTTACTAAATTATAAATTCAAGAATAAAATGTTATTTATTTACTTGATTCTAAACACTTCTCTTTTACAGCTACATAAAAAGTTATATTATACCTATTTTTCAAAAACAAAAAAAGAACAACAAAAAAGTGCAATATATTGCTGAGGTAACGGATTGAGAATCCTTAAAAACAAATTCGGACTCAAACTTCGGTGCAAAAAATGTATTCCGGACATCTTAAATATAAAGCTGCTCGTCAGCTAGCGTTAGTGGGTGCCAAGCACTCGTGATTTTGTGAAATCTAAAGATAGACTTGCATATTTTGCAAGTGGCGATGCTTCCAGAGTTATTTTAGTGAAATTTTGCCACACGCCAAAGGCAATATTTTGCTGCATGAACCCACACACTGTTCATTTCACCAAGACATCTGTGCTGATTGCTCATTCTGGAGTGGTCAAGCCAACGTGTCGACTTGATGATCAGACGGTTCAACCACTACTATGGTTTATTGCTATTCAGCGTCTCCAAAGTGGAAATCAACCCAAGTCCACTCTTATATTTTGAATTTCTTACACTCATTTGAATCCTTCAAGGGAAAATTAGAAACTTCTCAATATTTGAGTCCGCCTTCGATTCAGAGTACAGCGAAGAAAGGGAACAATGGCAAGCAGGAAGTGCAACAGCGAGGCCATTCTGTCCAACGCCGCTGCCGCTAATGGGTTTACCGCCGCTGAATAATTACAGTCCCACCTTGCTAATGGACAAACCAAAACACACAGTTAAAGACACAGCGTCACAGTAAATGAAATGTCAGACAAAGACACAAGCAAACACGCAATCCTTGCAGTGCTTAACAAATGTTTTAGACCATCACCCAGCGTAAGGTTACAGCATCGCTAATGCCTCAAATATCCACATTAAAGCACTTCACAACACTGAATGCTCCTGTCTCGCTTTTAATGACAGGTGGTCTCATAAATGTGCTAGTACACACAAACACACACAAAAATGGACTAGACCAGAGCACAGTGAAGGTTAAAACGTTGGCCATTACCCAAATCATCTGGATTAAAGCAATTCATGATGCTTCTTTGTTTTTGAAAACAGGTGGTCTAATAAATAGTTAAGCGCTGCATATGGTGTCTTGCGTACAGACACTCGCGCACACACACACACACACACACACACGCGCACACACAGGCATGTACATTGCTTAACCGACTAGTATAATTAACAAAATCATCCGCATTAAATCCCTTCATGATGGTTCTGTTTTTTAATGACAGGTGTTCTAATAAATGTGTGAAACTCTATACACAGTACGGAAGCACATACACACACACACACACACACACACACTAAGATCTACAGTGCTTAACAAATGTATTAGTAGATCAGCACCCAGTGTAATTGCCAAAATCATCCGCATTAGAGCACATCATGATCCTTCTCATTTCTTTAATGACAGGTGGTCTCAAAAATGTATGAAACCCGCACACACTCACACACACACATGCAGTGCTTAACAAAAGTATTAGACCACCACCCTGTGTAATTACCAAAATCATCCGCATTAGAGCTTGTCATGATGCTTCTCGATTTTTTTACTTTTTTATTTATTTTAATGACAGGTGGTCTAATAAATTTGTTAAACACTGAATAAGGAGTCAAACACACACGCATACGCATGCACATACATGGTGCTTAACAAATGTGTATTAGACCAGCGTCCTGTGTAATTACCAAAATCGTTCGCATTAAAGTACTTCACTTCACAATGCTTTTCACTCTTGTTCTCATTTTAATGACAGGAGGTCTATAAATGCATTAAGTGCCATATATGGAGTCATACACACACCATCCTGTCTTAGGTTACATCATAGGTAATTGCCAGAGTCATCCGCATTAAAGCACTTCACAATGCTTTTCACTCTTGTTATCATTTTTAATGACAGGAGGTCTACTAAATGTGTTAGACGCCAAATATGGAGTCAAACACACACCATCTAGTGTAAGGTTACTTCATGGATAATTGCTAAAGTCATCCGCATTAATGCAATTGGGAATGCCAAATGCACTTTTCTCAGTTTTAATGACAGGTGGTCTTGTAAATGTGTTAATGCACCAAATATGGAGTCCCACATACACATTCCATATCTGTAAAATTGAGGCTTAAATGAGATTTTATTTTCCTCTCTCACTCCATCTCACACACACACACACACACACACACACACACACCACACACACACACACACACACTTCCTGTCGGCGAGTGAAGTGTCAGGTTAAACAGAATGAATGGACTGGCTGTGAAAACACAAATTGCAGAGTAAACAGATTACAGTGAAAACAGACTCCTCCGCCTCCCTAAAACCTGAGCACCTCGCCATCATTCACCCCCCTCTCCTGCATCCCACCCCTCCCTCATATCTACCACACACACACACACACACACACACACGCACACACACACACACACACACACACTCACATCACCCCCTCACAACACCCTGCCATCCCCAAACTCCCCCATCTCCATCTCACTCTTCTTCCCCTCGTTATCTCCACCCGGAAGCCACGGCAGCGTTTATGAAGTGCAGCGTTTCAGAGCGCGGACGCATCCATCATGCGTAACGACCAAATGTACACACGACCACACGCACGCACACACACACACACACACACAAAACGTTTGTATAGACACACATAATAACACATATGTTTTATGAACTTTGCTTTACGTTTTACATCGAATACAAGGACATTTTATTCTCACCATGAATCAAGCCACTGGACTGGATTATGTACATAAGACTTTTGATTTTGATGGGAAAAACAACAACTCATAAACGGGACTCGTGTGGCTTAAAGGGAAACTAGATGCGGAAATGTTCTTAGCAAGAATATTGTGTTCGGTGGTCCCACAGATCTAAACACTCTATTCTGATTAATATTGCATTTGTGGAATAAGAATGAATCAATTAGTCCATCATTTTCTGCCGTCGACTGAAATAGTCATCAAAATGCCCTCGGGTTTGCATTGCGAACATCACATGACCAAACCCATTAAGCTTCATTGTATATCTGTAAAGCAAGGTAAGGGCAGGCAGCTTTGTTTATAAAGCATATAATTTCATACTTTGTCCACAAAGCAACTCAATGTGCGTCACACAGGCAAGATCTACAAGCATTTAAAAAACACAACAGTTCATTACATTCTAAAGCAAAGCAGAGAAAACAAAAGTAGCATACACAATTACTAAAAGGAAATGCATTGACAACATTTAAAAGTAAAGACATAAGACTCGATTTCTAAAATAACTAAAAGAAAAAAAAATGATTTAAAATGTTGAGTGGACCTGAATCAAAGCAATGCAAAAAATATTTTAAAACATTTACACGCAGAGCTGACTTCACTTTTGTTTGCATCGCATTCCATTTGCGTGCAGCATAACAGCTTTACTTTGAACTCTGGGCTCCACTAATTGACCGAAGCCTATAGATTTCAGACCCTTCTGGGTTTATTTTCAATCTGCATTTATTTAATGTATTCAGGACCAAGGACTGACCCTTGAGGGACCCCACAAATCATGCCCATTCAATCAGATTCAAAAAAGTTCCAATGGTCACACAATCAATATATGAAAATCAGTCTTAATTTTGTAGTTTTATAGTTAGGATGATGTAATTTTGGCCTGATTTGGTTCGGGGCTGGTGTGGTTCAGGGATGATATGAACCAGGACTGATTTGGATCAAGACTGACCTTGACTAAGGACTATTGTGACTCAGGACTGATGTGATGTAGGTGACATTAGAACACAAATGAGTATTTCCTGTAAATTAGCACTGGTGAAAAAAGTCTGTGTCTTTTCACACGACTCTCCTAACTAGACGGGTCTGTGACTCCTGGTGCTAGGAGTCCACAATGTCATGTAATAGCACATCCACGCGGAGCAAAGATTCTGCGTCACATCCAGGACAACAGGTGTATTGAAACAAAAGAATCGCTTTAGACACAATAACACAATGCTAACCACGGCTGCCAAGCATTTATGCTAATGCGCATTCAGAAAAAGAATGGAGGATTAGCGCGTGCTAGCGTGTTAGCTGGACAACATCCATACCCGAGGCTTTTGGCGGGAGGGACGGGGACGCAGGGGTCACGATGTACTGGGATTTATGTAACATGCTAATTAGCGACAATCGTTTTCGTGAATTGAAACAATAGTTTTACTTTTCTGAAGGTTAATTTTCAGGCGTCCGTTTTTAATTGTGCTCATAGTTTTCGAGGGAAAAGTTTGTTTTTGTTTTTGTTTTGTTTTTTTGCAAGCACATCACTGCACACACAACTCCAAGTGGTCCAGTGTAAGTGATGAATTTGAACACTTACTAAGTGCTCTGATTGTACATTTGGCAATGCCATGACTTGGTTGGTTTTCTGCATTTTTTTCTATTGGGGGGAATCAGATGGAAATTTCATCCAACACTTTTTTTGGGATGATTAGTTTGCATACTGGACAAAGTACTATTAAGTGTTTTCCACTTTGATTTGAAACTCTCAAAACCGTTTCAGGACTGGCGTGCTTCAGGACTGATGGGGTTAGTAACTGATGCAATTGAAAACAGTTGAGGACTGATGTGGTTTGATTCCAGGCTGATATCATTCAGGACTCACACAGTCCAGATCTGAGATAGACTGATGTGATCCAGCACTGGCATAGTTCAGGACTGATGTAGTTGAAAATAATTGAGGATGATGTGACTCCATACTGATGTGTTTTAAGATCAGTGTGGTTGATACGGACCGATATATTTATTTATTTTATTGTAACTTTATTTGACCAGGTAGGTCCCTTGAGAACCATTTCCCATTTACAATGACAACCTGGTCAAGAGGCATCTGGTTCAGGACATTTGAAGACTGATGTGACTTGCAACTGACGTGACCTGGGACTGATGTCAGGGCTGATATAATTCAGGCTTGATGTGATTTGAGTCTAATGTGGTGAAGAATGATTGACGACTGATGTGGTGCGCAACGGATGTGACTCCAGAGATTTATGTGTTTCAAGACTGATTCTGGGGAGATGTACTTCCAGGCTGATGTGACTCGGGGCTGACAAATATGTTCAAAGTCTCATGTGATTTAGCACAGTTGAGTGCTGCTGAGGCTTGAAACTGATGTGGTTCTGGACTTAAGTGTTTTAAGACTGACAAATGTAGTTCAGGACTGAGGCCGTCCAAAGACTTGAAGGCCTTGTTCACATTTCGAATCTAAACAACATCCTAAAATAACAAATGATGAGATCATGGTCAGCGTCTGGATGGCGCCATTAAGCAACGTTTTATGAGGTGGTTGTTTTATTTTCCTGCTCATATTCCTGGCGATGCGGACAGATTGTCACTCTGCCGCTCCCCAGCTATCCTCGTCGCTCTTTGTTCAACAAGGCACAAACGCAATTACAAAGCGCTACACGCTGACACTTTATTAGCATCATCGCCACTAGAGAGGCGGCAAAGGCAAGCGCGCATGTGCTTCCTTGTTTGAAGTGTCGGGGATGAAAGATTGTCCTTTTCCGAGCCGGCGTGGCAGGTCATCACTTACACTTCACATATTATGCGTCGGGTTTGAGGGGTAAACAAGCTAAATGCCGCAGGTCAGAGTCTAATGGCATCATATTTCAGCGCGTCGCATCTGCGCCTGTGATCTCTTCATTAAGGCGGCGGTTGATGAATGCAAGAAGTGGGACGATGCGTCTTAATCACGCCACTGCTGCCTCGCAGGAGAAGAAGAGGAAGAAGTAGGTGCACTCAGTCAGTCACTTCTCAGGCGCCTTCATCCAGCGTGTAATGAGATCCGACGCTACGCTACGCACGAGGACAAGTGATTAGCTTAGCGACCACCTCTTCCTTCATTTAGACCACGACAGCATCCTCCTAAAGTCAAAGTACCATGTCTCAAGTGGTTACTATGACAACAGTGGTTGTACAGCCACATCATGATAAATACTGAATGACTAAATAGCTTTCTAGCTAACTAATTGACTGACTGAATTAGCTTGCTTACAAACAACACAACTAACTGAATGACTAACTGAATAACTCACGTACAAAGTCACTAAGTTAATGGCTTACCAACTATTTGACCGACTGACTGATTGACTGAGTAGCCTTCTATCAATCTGATTTATTGATGAACAAACTAGCTAACGAACTGACAAAGTGGAGTGCAAAGTAACTGGCTGATTGGCTAACTAACTGCCTGGATAGCTTACTAACTGACTGACCATTTGACTGACTAAATGACTCACTCGCTGGCTGCCTCACTCACTAAATAATGTTACAACCTGATAAACTGATTAACTGACTCAATTCTTCACTAACAAATAACCGACTGATTAGCAAACTAGCCGAATGATTGACGGACTGTGTGACTGCCGAACTGACTTGATGGCTTACTATTTAACTGGCCAACCACCTCACACATTAAATAGCTCACCGACTGACTGACTGACTCGCTCAATGACAATTTCTCTTTTTGAATCACAAAATTGCAAGATAGCTAACTAGCTAAATTGAATCACTCACAAAGTAGCTGAATGGATACCTAACTAACTGACTGAAAAAAAAAACGGATAAAAAAACTCCCAAGCCATGACAGAATGATGAATGGAGCACTGTCGGAATTGTTGCATCTCCAGCAAAGCATCCTGGGAGAATCCACGTTTACCTCCTAGCCGGCGGACAGCTTGCTTGGGAGACTTTAACGTCACGCTGCCAGAACCAGAATCAGAACCACAGGAACAAATACGCACCATAAATCAGGCATCTGGTACGCCCGGGGCGGCCCATGACTTTACAGCCACTCTAGGGGGTCCCGGGGGTCTGGGGGCTGTGTGTGTGTGGGGGGGGGGGGTTGATTGTTACAGTACGTTGTGGGCTGGGCCAGTCATTAAAATGGACCACATGCCATTAGAGTGGACACAGTGGTCCATAATGTTGTATCATATCCTTCCAGACATTCATTATTCATCCGCCCTCCTGCGGTACAACTGTGTACATCAGGGGCGCACTACACACCACAGGATGCTGATGGATAAGTGCGTGTGTCTGTATGTGTGTGTGTGTGTGTGTGTGTGTGTGTGTGTGTGTGTGTGTGTGTGTGTGTGTGTGTATAGTACAGTCACACATTCAAAAAATAGGAATAAGTTAACTCAGAAAAATGAAAACACTAGCCAAGCACTCCATTTATGAGGAGATCCCGATGGACACGGTCCAGGTCTGCTTCGCATCTTTGCCGGAAGGACAAAGATGAATAATCACCATTCCAGCTCAGTCAAGAGATCCCACTTCTGATGCCACGTTTGTTGAGGCAATTCCCTTTAGGAGATCCCAGGGTAGATGGTCGTGGATTCGGAGAGAGTGGCCTCAGTGTCTTTGCTGGAATACTAAAGATTAAGTGCAGTCTCAATTCAGTCTTAGTCAAGAACCTCTCATTTTCAATCGTGTACTATGTGCTTCTGATTATTGTTCCGCAATGGTGGCAAAAATCCTGTTCCTATTCCACAAAATGTGAACCAGTGTGCTTTAAAAAGCTAAAGTCAAAATCCATAAGGCGGTAGGATGTTTCACACCACAATATTCATCCTGTGTAACGGCTTGGTGTCTATTGTTCATTATGCTCCTGAACGTTTCTTTAGGTAGCTAGTGTTAAAATTCTTCGGACTTTCCTGTTACAAATTTATCCTATCTTGTGATCTGTCTAGTTATATTCACACGTTGATGTTATTTTTATTGATTTGTTTATTTATTTATTTTGGCGAAGTGATTGTCAGTCCAATGTCGAACAAATTTTAATGGTGACCAAGCTATATTCAACGTACATCTCCTTGGTGGGGATAATAAGAGAAAAAGAATAAGGTTGATTTTCAGTGGGTTTTTTTTTTCCCGCCGGTCCTGCTTTAATCCTCCTGGGAAGAGAAGACGGAATATGCCGGATCAAACAGCCCCCTCCACTCCTGTCAGACATCCACAACAAGGACATAGTGTATTTCAGGGGGAAACACAGGTAACCTGAGTGGCCACTTTCACTCGACCAGATCCTTTTTCCCCCCCACCTTGTCCCGCACTAAACGACCACAGTGTAATTAGGCCAGACCGCACAAAAGGTCCCGGCCGCCCCCACTGGCCCTGCACGGGAGGGGGCGTTTGTCCAGCCGACTCATTAGGAGACCACCGATCAGATAAGAAAGGTTTAGGGTGTCCCCTGTCTCGGCATCCACCTGCTCGACTCTCCTGTTACCTGACAGGTTTGAAGTTCAGGGAGCCTCCCACGGGATCCCCTTATGGGGCGGACCGTTAAAAGCTTCCAAACTCTCAACTTTTTGGACTTTTCCGATTGATTTTGAAAAAAAAAAAAAAAAAAAAAGAAAGAAGGATCTGGAAAGTTTCAGGTGCCTCGGGGCGACATGGTTCTTGTGAGATTCTCTTAATTTGTCATGACAGATCTTGTGTAAAAGTCGAGGGGCGTTGTACTATTTTTGAACGCTAGTGTGAAAATTCATTGGACTTTTGGACCAGTCCACAAACAATGTGGGTTTCATTTTTTTTTTTCTATCCAGATCGAATACCTCAAAGTATTTTCAATGTCATACTACAAGATTTTTAAATTTCATCCATCAATCAAACTTTATCTATATAGCCCTTTTCATACAGGAAAATGCAACACAAAGTGCTGTGCGATTAAAACTTTAAAATTAAAACATAAAAAGAGCACCTCCATTTACAGATACTGTATATATCCCCACGTGCATGCCTGTGCTCTCTCACACACACACGCACACACACAGACACACACACACACACACACACACACAATAATACACGACATGCACACACACCCTGATGACCCTGATATTACAAAAAAAACAAAAAAACATAGCAAGGCACAGAGAAACCATATGAGGATAAAAAGCACCCGAGGGGAGCTAATCCACGCTGAGTGGCGGACGCCACTGCTCCCAGCGTGGATTCCCCCCCCCAAGAGGAAACACTGGAGCTTAAAAAAAACCCTCAACTGTATTTATAGAGCACTTTAAAACATCCACCGCTGTATACAAAGTGCTGTACATGGAGGAAATATATATCTATATATATATATATATATACACACATACAACAATAAACAATGAAACAATACATTTATAACAATGACAGTAGAAAGAAAACAGTCATACTAAAATTCCCGTCTGAGTCATGCTTGAGTCAAAAGCCAAAGAATACATGGGCAGCGAGGGGGCTTGCCAAATGTTCAGTGGGAGATCATTCCAAAGAGAGGGACCAGCAACGGAAAAGCCTCCGCTTAGTTCTTGAGTTTTTTTTTTAAACAGTGATGAAACCACTGTGGAAACGCTTGCTCCAATTGAACCAGAACATTTATTGGTCGATTCAAGGATCATACACCTGTTGTAAATTTTGGGCCGTTCAGTAAGCTCTTCGTTGAGAGAACACCAGCTTGTACAAAAAATACTGAAACATTTAACACTTGTACACACACACACGCACACACACACACACACACACACACATACACACACAGCCTTCAATCGCTGACCTGACCGGCATATTGTCCATCTTGACCTCCTCTTCATTCTCTCCTTCCTTCCGTCAGACCTTTTTTTTTTTTCTTGGTTAAATTGGATTTTCATTTGTGACGGCGCAAAAGCAGCCTCTGCGATCTCGCCGCCTACTCCCCGCATCAATTTTCTTTGCCCGTCTTCTTCTCCTTCTTTTTGCTCTCTGGTGAAATATGCCCTCTGCCTGGGCTCTCGGACAGCAGATCTATTTTCTTCTTGATGGATCTTGAGAAGGAGAAAGAAAAAGAAGTGAAAAAAAAAAGAATCATCCGTCTATCCATCTGGGCGCCTTTGCTGCCGGCGTGAGAAGTTGAGAAGATGGAGATCAGGCAGAGCATGTTCCTTGCAGGTCGTTCTGACCTAATACAAACACACACGCACACACACACACACACACACACACACACACACACACACACACACACACACACACACACTACACAAAATCATCTTTTTTTTCCTCATACTACTGAACATAGTGCTACTTAAATGGATCTGTTCATTTACCTGAACGGTGGACGAGTGGCTGGGAAATATGCCTCGCAGTCAAGGTTCAAATGGGTTACCTATCAATACAGGGGTGTAAACAATAACGTATAAGATGTGTGAGTTGTACGATACCATCATCCCACTCCAACCGCCGCTTAGCATTGATCGCACTATAAGACGATGGCAATAAAGCTGGCGCTTCAAGTGAAGCGTAATTAGCTGGCCTCCCTCCGACTAATGAAGTGGACGCTGCCTGTTATAGGAACGGATGTCGGGTGATCAATAACACCCCAGAAAGGATCATTGCTCAGCTAGCCCAACACGCCGATTCCTGCGATTTCGGCTGGGAGTCATTATAAATGCTTGACACAAATGCATCCACTGTAGTGACAGATGTGGCTCTGGTGAATTGGAATTATGGAAGGAAAAAAAAGTAGCGGATTTTGAATAGCTGTCCATTGTGGTGGCTGATGTGCAACTTCGACAGCAAGTCTGGTGCGTATAGAAAGGAGTGTTTGAATAATTATTCACTGTAGTCACTGATGACCAACTTGGACAAAGCACGGTCCAACATTAAGCCTTTTTTACGTGGTGGCTAGCGTTAATATCTAAACTTCTAAAATAATCAACTTTTGAGTAATAGCCTACTGTAGTCACTGATGTACAATTTTATGATCGAGACTCAAGCCGATAGAAGAAAATAGCTTTAGGAATAGCTGTCCACTGAAGTGAGGAACGTGCAATTTCATCTTAAAACTGAAGAGGAAAAAACATTTTCATTTGCTGTCCTCTGTAGTGACTGACTTCAACATCGATTGTTGTCCACTAAGGTGACTAGTACTCAATTTTCCTCATCAGGATTCATGTTGCTTGTATTGAAGAATGTATATAAAGAGAAATAGCTTTTCACTTACTGTCGACTGTAGTGAGTGATGTGCAATTCTTAACCTCGAGGTTCATGCCAACAGAAGAACACAGGTTTTTGTATTGTTGTCCGCTGTAGTGACTGACGTGCAACTTTCATATTGACTCTTATGAATATAGGAAAAAAAAGCTTTTGTATTCTTGCTCACTGTAGTGACTGATGCACGGCTAATGACCTGGTATACAGCTATTGCCTGTCAGCTCTTGAAAACTTTCCATTGATGTTCCAGGGTTGTTATTTCCGAAAGAAATCCCGCTGGTGTCGTTTGTGAGCTATGATATTTGAAATATTTATTTATTTAACTGGCTTTGGCCATTAAAGCCTGAAGTATTGCCGCTGTGTGCAAAACTGCCGAAAAAAACAAATCTTTCTTTTTTTTCCCCTTCTTCTATATCCGCAGCCTCTCTTGTACGAATCAAGTCTGCCTGCTTTCGATAAGGACGCTGCCCTATTCCTCTTATCAGACAGGAAGTACACAGTGTGATCCCAACGCTGGCTTTTTGATCAGGTTTCGTTCCCGCTAAACACATTTGCTAAGGCTAATTAGCGTGCTACACTCTTGTAGAACCTGACACACATCCTTCCACATGAGACTGAGCTTCATTCGATTGCCCCCCCCCCCTGAAACTGCATAACCCACAATGTACCTTCATCTTTAATATCCTCATGCTTGTCCAAATCAAATTATGATCAAGGGGATATTTTTAATTTGTATCTATGCACTACTTCATCCTTCATCAATTATATTTATTTATTTTTATGTTGCACCAGTGGCTTTTATTTCTGTTGAACACAATATCCTAAACTTTATTAGAATTGCGGACCGGTTTACAAGTGGTTAGCGCGTCGAGCTCATAGTCCAGAGGTACCCGGTTCGATTCTAGCTCCGGCCTCCCTGTGTGGAGTTTGCATGTTCTCTTGCATGTTCGGGTTTTCTACGGGTACTCCGGTTTCCTCCCACATTCCAAAAACATGCATGGCAGGCTGATTGAACACTCTAAATTGACAATTTAACTGTACTTACAGTTGGGAGTGATTTTTGTCGGATCTGGCGAGAAGAATGCCCCTGTTTTTCCCGCCTTTTGTTCCTCACGTTTAGTACGAATGATTAATCTTGTGCCGTTTTCACCATTTTCAGACTTCCCCCATGACCCTCCAAGACCAGCAGGTGTATGCAAATGTGACGGTTAAAGAGACCGTTCTCAAGACTTTCAAACCCCCCCTTGAACACTAAAAATCCATCGATACATGACTGTGACTGTTTAGAGATCCCCCCCCCCCACCCCCCCGTGACCATTCAAAGATCAATTGTGGCTACGCAAACAATTCTCAAGACAGTTCCGAAGCTCCCTATTGAGCACCGTTTACCTTTGTCCCATCAAAGTTTCACACATGTATGGCATTTAAAGTTTCACAGTTTCAAGATTTGTTTTAACACCAACTGCGGAAATCAAAAATCCATCTGAATAGACCTGGAAAAGCCTCGGTGTACACAAACTCCGAAGCATCACAAAAAAATAAAATCAAAAAGACGTTTTAAAATATTTTGGGTTGTTTTTAGGAAAAAGTAATTCAGGGTGAAACAATAAAACGCAGGGCATTTTTCAGCTCTCAAATGTCAAAACCGGTCAATTTAATACCAAAGACGATTCAAGTGTTAACTCGCCATCTCTTCCCTCGCCACTATCGCCTCAGCCGTGGAATTCCCGCTTGCTTATCCCTGCACATTTCGCTAACGGCCCTCTTTTTGGCGAGACGCTCCGTTAATTCCGAAGTCAGCACAAGTTTTAAACGAGCCCCTCTGACTTGTGCCGTCGTTGCCGGGCGGATTAAACTCAGTATTTTAAGTGTCACAGACGCAGCGGACAGGAAAAGCCACTGGAAAAAAAAAAAGTCCTTCTTGTTTTATATGCGGACGTATTGAATTGATTCAATGTGCATACGTTTGCATACATTTGCATAAATCTGGGAGGGGGTAGCCTAAGTGCATACTAGAGGGTCATTTAAGGGAGGCAAAGCGTACTTTGTAAAGTTTATTTCCTTTTTTTGGGGGCTTGTTTTCATACATGTGTCATGATTTTGATTGGGACATTCATTCATGTATTCCAACGAATTTGGGGATCAGATAGCATTGACGATTAATCGGGTTCTTGCTCCAGTATGGACCAGTAACCCCAGAAAGTTGAAAGAAGATCAAAAGATGGTCTAGAAAGATTTGAGATTTCTTCAAAGTTGCAGGCAGCTAGCTTAAGGCTAGTCAAATATAATTCGGAAAGGAATCCGATTCTCGTGCGCCTGATAGATTGCAGAATGATCGGTTGAAGAATGATGTGCTGAAAATGGTGAGTAGCATACAACGAATGTTTAGTCTACTGACAGCACATTGGGCAAGACGTCAATCAAAATGATCAGCGGAATGTTTGGAGATCTGCTGTAGATTGCCAGTAGCTGACCAAGAACAAGACGTGTCGTTTTATTATTTTGTGGCGGTGTTTCAGTGTGAGCAGGTGTGCCACAGTCGATCCAGAACTACCCTACACTTTGTGAATGGTACAGCGACAAGCCCTTACGACCCGAATAACATTATTAATCCAGTGATTGTGCCCCTACATGAACAACACGGGCCTATTTCATCTTCATCGAGACGTTGATATTTTTTATTGTGGTGTACCCACCATTGTTGTTAACTTTTGTTGCAGTGAATTGTTTTAAAATGAGGGAATCAACAGTGCAACCTTCTACAGTGGTACCTTTACTTACGAAATGTAATTGGTTCTGGAAGAAATTTCTTAACTAGAAAATTTTGTAATTAGAGACGCGTTTTCCATGTAAATGCCCTAATCTGTTCCAAGCCCCCCCAAAATTCAGACATAAATGTTTTCTAAAGCATAAAAATGCATCAAAATATGCAACAAATACATGTTATAATTAGAGTATTGCACATTCAATGAGAGTTGTGCATAATGTAGAAAAAAAAAGAATAAAAATGGTGGTCATTGAACATTTAACTGCGTCCTCATCGTTTTTTGCCCTCTTCAGTTTATGTTCTCTCTCAGAAGTCGTTTTTGCCTGGTGTCATGTAAAGAACCGATCCAAGGAGGTGTGTGTCTGTGTGTGTGCGTGTGTATGTGTGTGCACGCGCGCATTTTGAGATGAGACTTTCCCAATCCTGCAGGCCCTGGCGGAGACAATGATCTTCAATTACCAAATGTTCTTTGCCGCACTCCAGACGGCATTGGGAGAACTGAAAAGGCGAGCGGGCAGATATTAGTGACAAAATGGAGAAATAGATGAAAGATGAACATTTTATTCATCAGTTTCCATTAGGCTGTGCGCCGGCCGCCTCAGCTACTTGGACGGTCCTGACAATTTTGCAGATGGTACGCTTTGTAAACAGGCCTTCTACTTTCACTCCTTTCCCCCACTTCTTCTACCCATCTATATTCCCCAGGGGGGGAAGGAAACATGGAAGCTACTCTGAAATGGTGTCAGAAGTGGGATCCCATCCAATACATCAAATTGGGTAAATACATCAACAAAATGATTTAACGATCAGTAGAGATCTTAAATCATTTTTCTAATTGGTGCTCATGTCAGGGTTTTGGTTTGTACTTCTTCAAGTTCGGTGTGAGAAGTTGGACACCACCAAACACACCTAAGTCATGAAATGGTCACAACTTTAACCTGTCGATTCAATAGCCTGACAGCAGTCGGCAGGGACGAGCGGCGGTACCTCTTCTTCTTGCAGCGCGGGTGTATCAGTCTCTGGCTGGAGGAGGTGCCCAGTGCTGTCAAGGTGGCCTGGAGGAGGTGAGAGGGTCTGTCCATCATAGCTTTTAGCTTGGCTAGCATCCTCCTGTTGCCCAATTCCTCCAGAGTGTCCAGGGAGCATCCCAGCACAGAGCTGACCCTCCTAACCAGTCGGTCCAGTCGCTCTCTGCCACCACAGAGTCATAGTAGGCACATTTATTACCAGTAGACCCACAAAAATGTCTCAAGAAGTCATGCCAAAAACACACACAGGCGGTCTGACAGTGTGGTTTGAATTGGCAATTTTAGTGGTCATTTCCAGGGATCGATGCTCATTAGAATAATTTTGGCAAAATTCAGTCCCCTCAGCCAGTCTCAGGAATAATTGTTCGAAAAGACACAGGAAGTCAGCCATTTGTGATTGAAGCAGCTTATTTTGGCCGTTTGTCCTTGAAAATGGAACTCCTCCAAATTTTTCACATTTGCACCTTTTATACTGCACAGATGACTGACCATCAATTGCAGAGCATATGGAGTTTTTGTTGTTTGCCTGTGAGCAGACCATTGCATTGACATTTGATGACTCGCTATAAAGTACAAAACATGAACTGGCTTGGACTTGTTTTTTTGTTTTTGTAATTCAGCCACTGTAGTCATTTTGACTTAGCAACACACAATTTTGTGGTCATGTCTATCAGGCATATAGAGCTGCAAAAAAAAGTCTCATGATGCCATCCATCCATCCATTTTCCGAACCGCTTCATCCTCACTAGGGTCGCGGGGGGTGCTGGAGCCTATCCCAGCAGTCTTCGGGCAGTAGGCGGGGGACTCCCTGATTGGTTGCCAGCCAATAGGGCACACAGAGACGAACACATCCATTTTAGGGTGGTGCCCAGCCTGCCATCTATCAGCCCGGGGAGAACATGCATCCACACAGGGAGCCCGGAGCTGGGAGACCCGGTACCTCTGCACTGTGAAGCCGACGTGCTAACCACTGGACTACCGGGCCGCCCGTCTCATGATGCCATGCCCCCTATTTAAATACAGGAAGGGGACTATTTTGGTTTGGTCATTTCAGGCTCAGTAGGTCCAAATTGCGGCCAACGACATAAAGAAAAACATTCTAGCCCCCGTAGTCACTTTGATTTGGCAACACGAACTTTGGTAGAAATGTCCATCCTTGGTAGATCTACAAAAAATCACCTGCCATTGTGGTTCAAACGTGTCTTTCAGTGTGTTTGTGTGAGTGCGCAAGGAAAGGCAGGCGGCATGAAAGAGTGTTTATCCGCCCGAAAGGCGGGCGGGGTCATCACCGCCCTAATTAAGCCGTTGAGTATTTTTAGCTTCCTGATCTGCTGTCAGCCGCTCCGCGTGTTTATCCGAGCCGCGGAACAAACGCATTCATCGCCAACTGTCATGTTAGCGCCCCTCCTGTCGGCCGCGTGAAAGGCGGGCCTGCCGGGAAGCGTTACATCAAACGCACCCCCACTCCTCCCTCCCACCGCAACTCTCCCGTTAGGAGCACCTTTAATTACTCGCCGCCTCTCAAGTCCCGTCGGCTCCTCTCGCTGTTTTGGCCACGATTCAAGCGGCTACCTCCCGCGAGTCGTCAGCTTCCTCGCTTACACCAACGTGAGTTTCAATGAGCGCCAAACTGAATTCATGTGTCACCTTCACTTCTATTAAGTTTTCTGATTGGGAAAGATCCTTTGGCGGCAATAGCGGGCTTATTTTCAATGTATTTTGATGAATCGCTGTTACTATTGCCAAACATCGACAAAAACCACAGATGAGAGCAGTGATATAACTTCACTGCCACGGATCCATCCACACGCAATGACCAAAACTAAAATGATTTTGTTATTTAACATTCACTTTTTTGTCCCATATGCATGGTCCAAATTTGGTAGCAATTAGATAAAATGTGGATGAATCTTTCAGTAACCATTGGAAATGGACAAAACAAGTCTAAAAAGGCGGCAAACTCAAGTGGCCGTTGTCGTGTGCTATGCTCACGCATGACTTCTTCAGAGTTTTTTTTTTTCTTTGCCTCGGCATTTGATGTTGCCGGGTTCATCTGGTTTTTGGGGGGGCTGACTTTTCAATAAATATGGGGTTTGGTAAAGTTGAGTGAACCGAGCCTACAATGGCCACTTTCGCATCAAGTTTATAGCTGTCTTTTCAGACATAGCTCCTTGATGCTTTTTTATTTTTATTTTTTTTAATGTCGTGATAGAAAATGATAGAAATGCCGACCAAATTCCATGATGTCAGGTTATAAACTGGCTGTGGGAGAAGAATTTTCAAAGAAAATCACGGTGTGGCTTCTTGAACAGGGATGAGATTTTTCCGCTTTTTGGCGGAATTCCGCTTATTTTCCAGTCAAAATGGACCTATTTTATACTGTTCCAAATCCGTAAAAAAAATTCTGGTGCTCACCAGGAATGCATGAGCAAAATTGCACAAATTTTCACTTGAAATAATAATGATCAATCCTGGGATTTTTTTCTGTTAAAGTTTCAAATAGTGTGTAAATTGAATACACTTCATCTTCAGCATGTTTAGTGCCACTTTTGTAAGTGGCCCCGCCCCCCATCCCGGCCACGCCCCGCCCTGGCCACGCCCCCTTCTGCTTTTTTTTCATCACTAGCCACTCTCATCCCTGCTTGAAACTTGATTGACTGTCTACTTGTGATAGACATGCCCACCAAAATTCTTGTTGGCAAATCGAACTGGCTGTGGGGGGCCAATCCGATGCGAATTCCAAAATCTCTTTGACTCTCCTAAGAGACACGCCTCGCGAAGTTCAATAATTTATCCTTCACAATATTTATAAATGGATTTTTATTCTGAAACAGTTTTGCTTTTACTTTTACTCTGTTATTGTCTGTAATTCATGAGGGAGCAAATTGGTTTTGTTTGATGCAATCAAGTCTTTCCGACGTTAAGGAGGATCTCGGCGACCGTCAAATGATTTGTTAAAATTGGCGTTTGTTTATAGGTAATATTTTCTCCATTTTCAAATGTCTGCCGCATGTTTTTGTTGTTGTTGTTGTTTTCCGCGCCTCCGCCTTTCTGCCGCTTCTTTTCCATTAGAGAAGATTTCCCGAGCGGCTGTGTTTTTCAAAGCCGCGTTTGCCATCATTGACTTTTTATGGACTCAAACCCGCTGGCATGCTTTTCGCACGGAGCGGCTCCCCGAGCAGTTTTTAGCCGGCCGACTTTTGATTTGCGCGTATTTAAAGCACACCGGCACAATGTTTCCCCGCAGAAGCTCCGTGGCCATTTTTACCAGATGTTTTCACGCCATTTGCTTTTTATTGTGATCATCATTCCCTTTCTGGGAATATTTTCCATTTTTCACCTCTCGCTTGAAATAGTTTTTCTTCCTCATTAAAGTTTTTTTTGTTCCCCTCTTATTAAGTCTTTATTTCTCCCGTTTGGAGATAAATGTTACAGATCACTTGTGCAAAGCAGACACTGCTAATTAAGATTATATTACGAGCACATCAAGGAAAAAAAACTATGCAAAAATGTCAGGAATTGTTTTAAGTCTTTTTTTTTTCAATCTCAATCCCTTCTTACGATTCCACGCTGCTCAGTGGAGCAGGTGACCCCAGAGACATGGCTGTGGTTAATGGATTCTTTTTTTTTTTTTTTTTCTCCGGCCAAAGCCTGAAGTGAAATAGTTCCCTTTCTTAGACGCTGTTATTCTGAGGCTGAATTAATCACCATATTTTGGGCTTTTGCCAGAATAAAGAACTCACCAAATTGTCTGGTCAAGTTTGCCCTGGTGAAACTTTGACAAATCTGCATTTTTTTTCAATATAAACACCAAAAATTGGCTTGTCGCCACCCCCCAATCCCCAGATTGTTTTGAAAATGCAGCAACTGAAGACAGTTTCATTTAGCAACATATACATTTGGAATCATGTGCATCATGAGTAGACCCACAAAAAAAGTCTCAAGGGGCTATAGCCAAAAAGTCACAGGAAGTCTGCAATTTTGGTTTGAAGAAGCCAATCGCTTTAGCCATTCATGCATTTTTTTTTATATTCCGCCCCAGCCAGTTTTATTCAGCAACATGAAATTGGTTAAGCATGTCTATCATAAGCAAACCGCCAAAAAGAATCAAAAAGGCCATGCCTGAAAATATACACCAGGTCTGCCATTTTGGTTTGAAGCAGCCTTTTTATGGTTGTTTGGAATTTTTATGAACATTTGAAAGTCCAGCCAAGTCGACTTAGCAACGTGAAATGTGGTCGACATAAGTAGACCCACAAAAAAAGTCTCAAGAAGTCATGCCTGAAAGGACGTAGGTATTCGGCCATTTTGATTTGAAACATACATGTTGGGCTCATTTTGTCCATTTCCAATGATCCATCAAAGAAAAACCCCTCCTGTAGATTGTGTCTGCTTGATGTCAAATTTTAGCCTTGCATACGAAACATATGGCGAGGGACCGTCCGTCTTTCTTTCGGTCTTTAGTTATTTTTTCACCATTTCCACATCAAATTGAAACAAATCCCAAAGCGCTTAAAAGCTCGAACTGCTACCTGACTTCCCCGAGAGGAGTAGCGAAATGATGGAAGGCTGGCAGAGGGTTTCGGGTTGGAAGGGTAGGGGTGGGGGGGGGGGGGGGGGAGCAACAGGAGGAAGGGGATTGGAGAGGGGGGGCGGGGAGGGGGGTCCCCTCACACAATGAAGTGACAGAGTTGGTTTCGTCTCGGGAGGATTTGGTAAATCCGTAACTGTGTCGAGCAGCTTTGGACAGAAAGGAAAGGTCTGCCTGAGCGTGACAACCGGCTTTATTTTATGTTATTGTATTCAAATTTAACACATCCCCAACACTTATCGCCCCCCTCCCGCCTCGCGCACCCCCCGCCATCGCGGCACACACTTTGAAGACGGCTCACCACGGAGAAGGACACATTTTCCCTTTTCTCCAAAGTCGCCTTGTCGCGAATCCAAGCGCAGAAAGTTATTTTCTTTCCGCTCGACATGCTGAAAAAAATGCTCACTTAACCCACTAAGTCCAGAAATCGCGTCCCGCTCGTCCCGTCTTGCCTTTTATACGGAAAAGGTCAAAACATTAGCCGTCGGCTGGAAGGAAGGCTTTTTCGTGTCGCCACTCTCACGTACACCTGGAGGACATTTTTATTCAGACAACATGTCAAAGACACTTCCTTTAAAAGCAGATCGTAAAAATATAGACTGTGGGTGTGTGCGTGTGCGTGTGTCTGTGTTCGTGTGTGTGGATGTGTTCAAGCCAATTTTCACACTTCTTACTTTGGCTGCAAATATTTCAGTTTTTCTGGATCAGTTTTTCTGAGTGAAAGATACTGATATGGAATCTTTGTTTGTCTATCCATGTAAAATGACAGGCGAAGCAATGGAATATTCTTCCATGAGATGGCAGAAGGTACAGTTACCCGAAGTCGCCAGCCACCTTCCTATCATTTTTATGGAAGAATAATAAGTTTAAGATAAACGGAGGAACATTTCACACCCGAGTATTTTCTGGCATGGCTTCTTGAGACTTTTTTGTGGGTCAAATCATGATGACATACCTACCAAATTTCTTGCTGCAAAAGTCGATTTGGCTTCTGGTGAAATTTGCATTAATGCAATGTTGCTCCAAACCAAAACAGCAGACTCACATTAGGTTTTTTGTTGTTGTTTTTTTTTTGTGGGTCTTATCATGAAATAAGGCCGGTGGTAGTCAAGTGGCTAGCGTGCCGACCTCACGCTCTCAGAGGTCATGGGTTCAATCCTGGCTCCGGCCTTCCTGTGTGGAGTTTGCATCTTCTCCCCGTGCCTGCGTGGGTTTTCTCCGGGTACTCCGGTTTCCTCCCACATTCCAAAAACATGCGTGGCAGGCTAATGGAACACTCGAAAATGTCCATAGGTGTGAGTGTGAGCGTGGATGGTTGTTTGTCTGTGTGTGCCCTGCGATTGGCTGGCAACCGGTTCAGGATGTCGCCCGCCTAATGCCGAAGACGGCCGGGATAGGCTCCAGAACCCCCTCAACCCTTGTGAGGACAAATCGAATCGCAAAATGGATGGATGGATGGATGGAATGGATCATGTTGGAAAAACCTACCAAATGTCATCTTGCTAAATCAAACTGTCGTCAGGGCCCGAATTTTCATTTTTGCACGAATACCACCACCACAATCGGAACTTCGGGCTTGAGCCGCATGCTGCTTCACTACAGCTTTATAATGTTCTGACATGCTGCGGTAATTCCCGCCGGAGGAGTGAAATTCCTACTCCCGCTCTCGTTCTTCTTCATTACTCACGGGTCAGCGACTCCGTCAAACTCTCGGTCGTCGCGGGACGGGACGGAGTCTCCACGGACGCCATTTGAGCGCTAAGCGCGGCTTTAATGAAGCCCGCCGGGACACCCCGAGTGAGCGGGCGGGAGGATCTTGCGGCGGGGACGTTGGGGGGAATCCAATGCGCTGCTGTGTGTGCGCCGCGCGAATGTGCAGGCGGACGTCCCGATGCAGCAGGCTGGGAACACTGTCGCAGCAACACCTTTACTGCATCAGCCGGGCTTTTTTTTTTACTGCGTGTGTGTGTGTGTGTGTGTGTGTGTGTGTGTGTGGTAGGCTCGGACAACACACAAGCGCCTTTTATTGAAAACAGCATTTTTTTTATAGTGAGTTTGTGTGTGCGG
The DNA here is from genome assembly GCA_018466805.1 of Hippocampus abdominalis. Taxonomy (NCBI): domain Eukaryota; kingdom Metazoa; phylum Chordata; class Actinopteri; order Syngnathiformes; family Syngnathidae; genus Hippocampus; species Hippocampus abdominalis. Next base: position 24,215,410 of record CM031695.1, read on the forward strand.
GTGTGTGTGTGTGTGTGTGTGTGTGCCCTCGAGTGTGCGCGCGCGCGAAGAGGAAGTGCAGTTGTCTTGTCTTGAGGTCCAAATAAAGCCACCTTAATCTTGCTCTGCTGTGTGTTGACTGATGTCTGAATCATGATGAAGCTTCCTAAGCCGCCCTGACAGCACATGAAGGGCGGCTTTTATTCTCCGTTGTGTGGTTGTGCGTGCGCGTATCTGTGCGCGCGCGCGCACGTTCGCATGTCTTTTAAAGCCTTGGGTGTGAAGATACAGTCTGTTAATCTCTACCGGCTTGTTTTCAACCTGTCCAGCAAATAGCAACTGTTATGCGACGCAAACACATATAATACTTGGGGAAAAAAATGTGGACCTATTGTTTAGCATTTCTGAACACAGTTTTGAGGTTCTGGGTTCGAGTCCCTACGGTTAGCTTTATTGAAGATGACATTGTCTACAGGCGTCAATCTGAGTGGGACTGCGTGTTTCTTTCTCTGTGAGCTGACATTCACTGGTGACCAGTCCCTTGTTCTTCTGGACTTGCCCTAACATGGACAGGCGACGTGTAGTGTCATGTTTCGGTTTGTGACCAACAGGTGGCACTGTCAGGCTCTCCCTGCAGCTGCACACCTGGTGGTCGTTATGTCATTAGCTTGTTTCGTTGTTTGTTTCTTTGTTTCTTGTCATGTATGTTTGTCATGTTTTTGGTCATGTTTCTGTTATTGATAATGTTTTGCTTAAGTCATGGGTTTTGTTTGCTACTTTGGATTATTTTTGTTCTGAGGACTTTGTTTGTTTCGGACGGGGGTCGGCAACACGCGGCTCCAGAGCCACATGCGGCTCTTTAGCGACATCTAGTGGCTCCCTGGAGCTTTATAAAAAAATGTGTGAAAATGGAAAAAGATTTTGATAGTAGTCTAATATACTGTAGCTCAAATAGATATAGCTACATTTGGCAGCTCCGAAAAAGGAGAGCTGTGGAGTTGTTTTTTTAAACCATACACTTTATGTATGCTTTTAACAGTCTCGACAAACACAGACACGTCTGCGTCCGACTCCGTGCCTTCTCTCTTCTCGTTCAACTTGAGAGGCGTTCCGAAAAACAAAGACTAAGAAAAGCGAAAACTGCACCAAAACAAAAACAAAAAATCAAGCGAGGAAACGGGGGCGTTTGTGAACACACAACAAAGGAAGAATAACATAAACAATTCTTAGACAGTCCAGTCTCCTACATACATACAGCATGTGTTTCCTTCATTGTAAGTTTTATAGAAGGCTTTTATTTTTTTGCGGCTCCAGACATCTTTCAACATTTTGGGTTGCCACCCCTGGTTTATTCAGAAAACCCTGCTCCTCCCTCTTGCCTGCCTTTTGGCGCGAAAACAATGACAACTGGACACCAAAAAAAAAACTGCAAGGGATCCAAAAGGACAATCTCAAAACCTTTAAATGTAGTAACTGATGGGGCGTTGATGTACAGTAATCCCTCGTTTATCGGGGTTAATGGTGACCAAAACCACCCGGCGATAAACGAAAATCCGCAAAGTAGCGACCAATAAACATACTGTATTAAAAAAAAATAGCAGAGCGCACTAACACACCCACACACACACACACACACACACACACACACACACACACACGCCAGCGATCCCGCTTGTGCCCCACAATTAAGGATTGCTTTGTTCGCCTCCTCTCTCTCTCTCTCTTTAGCAGCAGCGCAAGCACACACACACACACATAGTAAACACTTAGACACTGATTTTTGCGGACTTCCAAAAAAAAATAATTTTAATTACATTTTTTTTTTTTTTAATGAATATGTTTGAAAAAATCCGCGATGCACCGAAGCCGCAATAAACGAACCGGGAAATAGCGAGGGATCACTGTACCGTAATTTCCCGAGTATAAGCTGTCCCCTAATACAATATTCTCACACCACACCCCCTCCCAAGAAAATATGATTGAAAACAAATCCCACACCTTCCCACATGACTGAACGAAGACCAACAATCATGACGCGAGGTGACTCGACAATGTACAACTTACGAACAACATCCCTGAATGAGCGCAGAACAAGTGTTAGATGTTGCCAATGCCGGTGGGCTAACGTGGCTAATTAATCCGTGAACAGATGGACTATTTCTGTCCAAATGCAGGAGCCGAGAGAGAGATCATGTCCTGACTTTTCGTCAGGAGCTCAGTGCTGAGAAGAACATCAATGATGTAGTAATAACGGATTCTGGAGCAACCACACAAAGCGTCCTATTTAGCTGGTCTGTTGCACTTAAAACCCCTTGGAAATGGTGAACCGAAATACAATGTCAAAAGTTTTCAGTCTTTCGCTGGAACTTTGATTTGTGATTTAATTTTTTTTTTGTAATATCTTTTTCTTGAAAAAAAAATGCCTATTGCCTATTATTCACGGGAAATGAAGATATATGAAACGTAGCAGCTTTGATTGGATGCCTGCTGTAGTGACTGATTCCTGGTTGCAATTGTTTTGTTTTGTTTTTTTCTGATTTCTCATTTGCCGTGACAGCCGCAATGAAGTGGTTTTCAAAATACAATAAATGTTAGCGTCACAGGTGTGCTGACTTCAACACGCTGAAAAGTAAAATATCAAATCAATTATTGATCGGGATAAAATGTCAAACAACATCAGGCCTGCAGTGTGACTGGAAGGCAAAAAAAAACCCCAAAAACTTTTAAAGTGTCTGATTGCCGAGAGCTAAACGGCAAAAAGTGTACGGCGTGGTAGTAAAGTGGAAGAAGTGATGAAATGGTGATTAGAGGAAACACTTGTTTTGCCACCTTAAAAACACACAAACACACACTTGTTTTTCTGTGCTTGTTAAATGTGTCAATCACGCAAGCGACGTCTTGCCGGCACAAGATTGATGCACGCTGATTTTATTTTGATTGATTTGTGTGTGTTGTGTGTGTGTGTGTGTGTGTGTGTGTGTGTGTGTGTGTGTGGTTTGTTCGAAACCAAAGAAACAACACAAATCTGCAGTGAGGCAGAAATGTATCCGGCTAAAAAGAAGTAACAAAGACAACAACTATTTTGGCTCCTTTTGTGGCACCTTGCACGTCAGACGGCACCCCAAAGCATTTGCGTTCTTGCTCAGGTGGCAGAAAATAATAATCCCCCAAAAGTTGCCCAAAAATGGGACCCGCAACAATAGACCTTCCTCAGCTCCCTTCGCTTGATTCGATGTTTTAAAATGTCATCTCATTTTATTGTTTCATTTAATTTTCTATTTTGTTTACTTTAATTCAAATATTGTTAGATTTGCCCTGTCATTTTCATTTAGTTATCTTTAAATGTATTTTGTTATTCTTTTATTTTATTTTGTATGATTTATTTTTTTATTTTTTTTATTTGACTTTAATTAATTTTTAAAATTTCATTTTATTGTTGCTTTTTTACTTTTATTTCATGTAATTTTATTTTACTAACTGTAATGTAATATTTTTTAATTAACGTTATCGTCAATTCCCTTATCTTTGACCTTTGTTCTTCCGGCGTCATTGGCGCTTTGCGCAGCAAGTTTTCTCCATTTCACCCTGTTAGTTGCAACGCCTTGCATGTCAGCCCAGTTGACTTTCCTTTCGTTCAAATCTTTAAAAGTTGCTCGCCGGATCTTCTTTGGCCGTCCCAGCTTTCTCTTGCCTTCTGGGATCCGTTTCGGGGCTGTCAAGGTATATCGATATTTGTTCATTCTCATCCAAAACAGCATTCAATTTGTCTCGTTGGTCTTAACCCCCATGCAGTAATTATCCCAAAATTGGACATTTCGGACACTTTGGACGATTTTGGACTGTTGGACAAATGGACACCACAGACAAAACAGTGAAAAATAACTCCACGAAGCTGAAATTTTGCATAGGATGTATATCTATGTCTTGGCCAATTCCCACTGAACATTTTGAGGGGTTGAAAGTGAAAAAAAATTAAAAGTGGAAAAAGTTGTTGCACATAGGAAGAGGGACATTTTTGGGACGTAATACCCTTCATGCAGACGCTTAAAAATACTGCATGAGGGTTAATTAATCTAATTTTACTTTATTTGATCGTGTTTAATCTAATGTTCTTTTGTTTAATTTGTTTTCATTCAATCGTGTTTTCTTGACTTGATTTTATTTTCTTAAGGCGTTATTCAGTGGTATAAAACACTTCCTGTGATCAGTATTTTATTTTAGCCAGGCACCATTTTAATTTTATTGAAATAATTTCATTTTATTTTGGACATTAGCTGATGCAATTTTCCTCATTGTTTAATTGGGAAGTCAACCCCAAAATCATTTTTTTTTTTTTTTTTTAAATTTCACAGCTCAGCTGAGCCCTGAGCAACTGTGATGTCATTTTCAGTTGACAGCAAGTGGCAAAATGGCCGCCCCCTGAAAATGACCAAAAAATCCGACAGAGGTTCGTCAAAAGCGCCACCCCGCCGCCATCGTTGCCGTGACAGCAGTCGTAACTTCATGAAGAAAGAAAGCGCTCACTTTGGCCGCAGATTAAATCGGCTCGATTAGAAGCACAGCTGGGGACGGGGGGCGGGAGGGGGGCGCGGGGGGCGTTCTGCACTTCTATTAGTTTTTAAATGAAGTGCCGGCTTGATTTATGGGAGCGGCTCGTTTTGTGGGGGCGGCGCACAAGTTAAAGGAAGTGTTCGGAGCGGCGCCACGGCTGTAAAACGCGCTAAATCTTAATCAGTGATGACTGATCATTCCTTATTAGCATCGTATTGTTTGTACTTAATTTAATGCTTTCCTATTAGCATAACCCACTGGTGAGTGGGTTGAGAGAAAAAAATATATATTTCTGGGCACTTCTTAACCCTTTCATGCACCCTGTAACCTGATAACATGTTAAGCTGTCCACTGTCCCTGAAGGGGTTCAATTCCCTCGTGTCGCTTGTAACATAATCCGAACTATGAAAACAAGGTCGGCTTGCGCTTGTCGTGTCTTTCTTCTCCAATATTGTAGCAGAAAGGATGGGATGTGTGGCGGATTGTGTCAAAACAAAAGAAGACATGCGTGTTTATGTTCATATAGTTCGGATCTTCTTTACAGCCGCTTGTATTCCAACTGTCTCGTTGCATTCAAGTTTGTTTTTGTTTTTTTTTCAATTGTATCTCTCATTTGTCCCAAAGTACTTGTCCTCTCTCTTGTCTCAAATATTTTTTTCCCCCGTGACAAACAGGAAAAAGTCAAGTCAACCACAACTTACAGCACATTTGACAATAAAGTTGTATTCAATTCAATTCAACATCAAAGCAAAACAATTTTGTTAGTTGCCTATCCCTCAACTCGCTCCACTCCAGGGTGTGATAACCAATTTGAAATTTGTGTTCAGTCAACCCTTTGTACATGACAAAATCGTACATGTGAATGGAAGGCGTTTGTGAAGTTAAAAAGCAGAACATCGTGTGGCACGGTATTTCTGGAAATAAATGTTGCCCCGTGTGCCGGATTCGGGCTTTTCACATATTTGGAAACTTTTTGGAAGAGTTTTGTGGAACTGCAAACATTTTCTGTACATGTCCACCTATATAGCATAATTGTAGTTGTAAGAAAGTGTTGTAAGCCTTCACATTAGCATGTTGCATAACAGAGGCCCAGATTTGCATTCCCCCGTGTTTCACAGTTTATATTTTGCCATTAGGAGCCCGATTTCAATCTTGTTTATGCTGTTTGATTGTTGAAGGTGTCAACAAAAAAAAACATTTGCATCAAAATCACCATTCTTTTTGTTTCTTTTCTCAAAAAGCTCCTTTTCTCTGCTTTTTGGTCAGAAACCGGATGATTTTGGTCAAACTCATCATCTACTGCTCAATATTGAAGAATGAAAGAACCTAGATAGAAGGACATTTTTTTTTTAATGATAAAAGAAGACCTACTTTCTTTTTTAGGTTTTATTGCCACAGAAGACAATATCCGGTGGCTCTTGAAAGCTTAGTCCAAATGATCTCTGTCAAAGTTTGCTCTGGCAAAATTAGAAACTCTCCTATGAAAACAGCTGCCAGCCACTGAGTTGATGGGGAAAAAAATTACCTCGGCTCATGAACAATGTATGAATGAAGTGTATGAACTGAGGTTCCAAAGTTTGTGAAAATTAGCCGCTTTCAAAACACGACGCTAACAACCAGCATCGTCATCAAAACACAAAACTCAAGCCAAAAAGATCAAATCACAAAACTTCCAGCACTAAAGTACAAAGAGAGGAATTCCAAAAGGACGGCAGCATTCTAAATGTGACATCCACGAACCCGTTTGGGATTTACAGTTGACCAACGGGAGTGTCAGAACAATAATATCCATTTAGCCGCGACAGCTTTACAGCCACGATGCTCGCTTCGCACTCAATCGCGTCATCCCGAGCTGCTTTCCAACCCAAAAAGCAGTCTCGGAATTTACTGTTTAATTTGCTTAATATGGAAGAAAGGGGTGGGGGGATAGGGGGGGCTCACTGGAATTTACGGCAGGCCCTCAATTAAACGAGACTGCGGGGACCGGTTAGCGTGAGGAGATGGCGGCTAATGCAAATGAGCCGGCGCCGCTCGATATTGCTGTGTTTGCCTTTCTGCGCAAGGCCCTGTTTACCCTCGCCTGTGTGTGTGTGTGTGTGCGTGTGTGTGTGTGTGCGCGCTGACTGTGTGTGTGTGTGTGTGTGTGTGTGTGTGTGTGCACGCTGACTGTATGCGTGCGCAAGCTAATGGCTCACAGTCGAACCTAAAAGCAAATGTAGAAACACATCGAGTACATTCCCGGCCGGTTGCCGAGGCAAATGAATACAAGAGGCGCGACGCTTGTTAGCGAGGCTAAATGAATACAAGAGCGCAGCCGGGTGTTCTGTCAATAGCGGCAACTTTTCCGTCTTCCCCTCCTCGTTGGAAATTCACAGAGGAAGGTCAGGTTTGTGTGTGTGTGTGTGTGCGGCGAGATAAAAAGCACTGACTGGGGCGCTTTTGCGCAGCTTAACCCTGAGACGTTCCTCCGCCGTGAATATAAATATGATTAAATGAACTGTCAGGGTCGAAGCGGCAGCGTTAAATAAAAAGAGCGAGACCGGGCCAGGCCTTTTAGTGCATCCTCTTGTGGCCCCAAAGGCCCTGCAGTCACTTTGCGCGCTCTGATCTTCCCTGGGAAATACCGGATCGGAACTGCGTCACTGGCGGGGAAGAGCGCGGGATGAATACTGATCGGGACGATGCCTGCGTGAGCGGTTTGTTTCGAAATTCAAATCCGCACGGGGTCCTGGTTGCCGCCACGGCGAACGGACAAGGAGAATCAACAGCGTCCACTCCACCGAGAAAAAGCAAATCAAGATCGGAAGCCGTCGCTAATGCAAAGCACAACAGTAACATGAAAAATAGCGTGAGTCCGCTTGGAATTTTCAACATCAGGAAATGTGTTCCGGAGAACTTTATGTTTCGCGTCAGAAATAACGGTGTTCCCTTTTTGGACAAACATTTCTGCGCGATAGAAAATCTTAACATGACGGAATGTCTTTTCATTCTTATTTGTCATGTCCTTGTTTATCGTAGTTGCTTGTTATGGATGATACTAGTGTAGCCTGTACTACCAGAGACAAATTCCTTGTGTGTTCGACATACTTGACCAATAAAGATTGTTCTGGCTCCTGAAGAACATTTGTTTTCTGTTTTGATAGTTACAGAGCTGCTTTATTGTGTAAAGTCAATTTGTTATTGTGAAGGGCACACCGGATGTTGTCGCGTGAGACACTTCCTGTTTCACGTTGCACGGGGTACCGCCGAACGATCGACTGCAACTTCGCGTCGTAGGCCAAGCACAGCCTGTATGTAAATTTATTATGTAAATGTCGGTCATATTACTAATTAGTGGGGCGTTCCAATTGGTAAGTTAGCATTTACGATAGCAATTAGCTGATTAGCTCGCGAATGTTAGCAACACTAGCATAGTCATGCGTTCGTCATACGTCAGACAAGTGGGGCACAATGTTTTACCACGTTTTATGTTGCAACAACGTGTAAGTGTTTTTATGTTTGTCTATTCCAGTTTGACACCTTGACTCGCCGGTGAATAAATTGCAAGAAACATCAACGGTGTAGTCATTGAAGGAGCTAGCTGTCTGTCTAGCCGCACGGCGAGGGCGGAACAAAGATGATTCTGATTCTGATCATCATGTTTTCACATCGTCTAGAACGGCATCACTCCCAAACTAAACCGAATCATATCCAATATTTTCACCCCGATAGCTAAACGATATCGTCATTTCGGAAATCGAAATGCAGCCCGCGTATCCAATTGGCCTCATTTCATAGCTTCCCAATCCGTATTCAAAAACGACAGTCAGCAACAGGACGTGGCAACAAAACAAACTTAAAACAACATCAAAACAAGACCATCAACATACAGAAACAAGAGACAACGGCATCTTAGTCACCTCCACATCAAATGGCAAAAGTATCAACAGAAAAGTTCCACAACAACATCTAAATGTTAAGAAACTGCAACGAGGCTGACGAGAACGTCAACCGTGTCGCGTAACGAAAATCAGCAATGCTGACAACATTTACAGGCATCAACGTGAATCATATGCAATAACAACACAGGAGTTAGCAAAGCCGAAAACCTTTGACGCCGTGTGAGTGAGTCGGTGACAAATTCAAAACAGAAAAAGATGAGTGGGCGTTTGGTAGCTCCACCGGCACATTAAATCATCCGAGCGGAAGTCCTCCTCGGAACTGATTCATCCCCAAGCACGTCGTAAAACTTAAAATAAAGTGTCGGCGGAAGTGGATTAGCATACGCTAATCAAACGTGCAATCGGGACGCTGAAAAGGGAGAAAAACATCCTCAAAACATCAGGGGAAAAAAAAAATCCCTAATCTCCCGTCACCAGAACCCGAAAGGCGCCAAAGTGCAGCGCTGACGAATGGCCTCTCTGATTGAACCCAGACATCATCAATCACACGCCGAGCCGCCCGTGCGCCGCCCGACTGTCCCGATGGCTTTATTGGCGGCATCCGGGGAGATTCCTCCGATTTGATGCTTGGGGGATTCCTTGGACCGCCGAATTGTCTAGCGATATCATACACACGCGCATTTGATTCCTAATCTTGCTGGACGTCAAACAACACCCCCTAAACTCAATCCAGCCAATTAAAAGACAGATTCGATTGCGTTTTCGCACCGGAACAAAACGATTACCGTATTTTCTGCACTACAAGGTGCACCGGCTGCAGCAGTAGTGAAGGATCGATATAAATAAAGCGGTGTTGTATTGTATTCCCTCTAGCGTAGCTCCATCTAGTGGATGCATAACGCAACTGCAGCCACTATTGTAGCTTCTGTGTGCCTCATAATGCAGTGCATCCAATAGACGAAAATAATTTTAAAATAGGCCAATAATTGAAGTGCGCTTTATATTCCGAAGCGCCTTACAGTGCGGAAATTATAGTATTTCCAAGACATGAATCGTATTTCAAAGTATGGTTGTCCTTAAAGTTCCATTAAGGTTTGAAAGTACGGGTTCAACACAGGAATAGGGTTAAAATGTAGGCTCGTAAAAAGGGTTTGGTTTTAAGTTCTTTTTAATTACATTAGAGGGGTCTCAAGACAGTGTTTGAGTTTCGGACAAGGATTAGGGTTATCAAACTAGGGTTTCAAACCTTGGGTTTGGTTTTAGGCATGGGTTAGATTTTGAAAATGTTTAAATGTCCAAATCTCTTACCACAAAAAAAGACAATGTAGTGCAAATCTACACTGCAGTTCCTAAATAATCTCACGCCTCGCGTTTCTTGGAGCATGCGCTTCTTCTTCTTTGTATTTTGTCAGAAGTCTGGCTGTACCATTCTGCCCCTCACAGGCCAGTTCAGGTACTACAACAGACCTCTGCTTTGCGACACCACCAATACCAGTAACAATAATAAAAACAACAATAATAATAATAATAATTATTATTATTATTATTATTACATGAAATGTATATCACATCACGCAAGACGCGAAGGCAACTTCAACTTTTGTGGCGAGTGGAAAGTTGCGTAAAGTTGTTCTGTGACTCACTGTGTATATGTTTTGGCTCGAGGGCAATTCTGTGTTTCTTGTAGCGAGGTCCAACCAAAGGCGTCCTCAACGCCCCACCCCCTCAGCACCGCACCCCCACTCCGGAGCTGCAGTAATATCCACAGTAATTACTGTGCCAAGCAAACACAATATTGAGAGCTTCTTTTCTTGTCCGCAGATATTATTTCCCAGTGGAGGACAGGTGGAATTAAAAATGAAATGTATCTTTTTTGGGGGGGGTTTTTCCTTCTTCTTCTTTCCGCCCAACATCACTTTTATGTATGAAGATCTTTGCTCGGGCATCGAGATCAGCCTGGACGTGACGGTCGGCCTCGGGCTACGGTTTCGAGACAGGGTGACAGAATTTCGCTGAAAGTGATCAGAATATCTAGTTTTTGTTGAACAGTAAAGTTTCAAGATAGACTAACGGTTTGATGACTGCTGAGGGTTTCAAGCAAGGGTTAGGTTTTCAGAATAGGGCTTCAAAATATAATTAGGGTTTCAAAACAGCATTGTGGTTTCAGATTAGGGGCTACATTTTAAAATTCAGGTGTCAAAACTGGGTTAGGGTTTTAAATTAGGGCTTTGAAGCCAAGCTTTGAGTTTCTAAGTGTATGACTTCGATTTAGAGTTCCAAGACATGATTGGGATTTGAAATAAATCTTGGGTTAGGGTTTGAAATGGCGGCTCGGGTTTAAAATTAGGATTTCAAGACAGAGTTAGACTTTCAAAGTAAAGTTTCAAATTTGGATTTCAAACCTGGGATAAGGTTCCAAACAGGGCTATGGTTTGAAGACATGATTGGGTTTGAAATGAGGGTTTCACCTCCGGTTTTGGGGTTGAAACACAGGTTCATGTTTCAAATTTGTGTTTGTGTTTTGAGACAAATTAGATTTTTTTTTTTAAATTAGGTTTTCAAAATAAGACTAGGTGTGGTTTCGGTGACCAAGCCAAGGTTACGGTTTGAAGAAAACTGAGGGGTTTCAAGCATGGGTTAGGGTTTCAAGAATGCTGTTTTTTTGGGGTTGTTTTTGTTTTTTGGAGGGGTTCTGAAAGATATTTGTCGCCCCTCCAACATTGCGATCAGATTTCAATCTCAGTGATGATCACACAGCAGGCAAACTAAATAATTATTTCATGAATTTTGCTTCCAGTCAGTCTGCCGTCGTGCTAATTAAGCGTCGCTCAGACGTTGGGCCGCAGGCTTTGACCTGATAGCAAGGGAACACTTTTGAAAAGTTTGACTTTGTGTCCCTCAAGACTCAAGACAACACGCAGGGAACAATCGCTTGCAGTTTGAATGATTGCTCAAAAAACAACAAAAAAGATGCTGTCCTTCCAATGAAAGTTTTTGCAAATAAGTTGAGCTTTGTGTTCCACTTCAAAATAAAATAGCTGCCTGCGCATGTCCTTTACGGGCATGTCAGGCATGGCTGGTTGAGATTTTTTTGTGGGTCACGAGGTACCAAATTTCATGATGGTTCAGTGCACTTTTTTTTTTTTTTTGTGAGTCTACTCATGACAGATGCAATGACCAAATTTCACAAAGCTAAGTCAAAATGGCTTCGGAGGCTGAATTTTTTTCCCTAAAAATTCCAAGGAACAATGATCCCGGCACATGACCCTTTTCATACCAAAATTATGTTTTTCCAGTCATGGCTTCTGGAGATGTTTTTGTGGGGTCTACTCATACACATGCCATCCAAATTTCTTGTTGCGCCATGATTCGGACTCCTTTTTTGAATCTGTGTGAGTATCTCAAATTTCCCTAAATTGCCTGCTTTACCAAAATGGCAGACTTTTTTTGTGGGTCTACTCATGATACAGTATACATGGCGACCAAATTTCATGTTGCTGAGTAATACTGGCTTGGGGGGCTTAATTTGCAAAAGACCAAAGTAATACTTGCTGGCATCTATTGGTGATGAATGGTAATTCTTTTTTTTTCACGCTTCGGCTTTCCTTGGTGTTCCCAGAGTGAGTATTTGAGTCGCTTGGGCATCCATCAGTCAATCACAGCCCAGCGAGTCTCTCCATCACGCTCAGCTGATCAATGGACTGGAGAGTGTTTGGCACATGAACACTCTTGGCCTGCGACCCCCCCTTCCTCTCCGGCCCCCCCCAAAAAATGTCTGTGATGGCGAAATACGCGTAGGACCTGGCGAACGTTCAAAGGTGGGTGTGAGCCGGTCGCGCTCGGCCCGTCGCCATAATTGAACGCTCCCGCGTGTCCGAGGTCGATCGGTTGGAAGCGGGGGACATGAAGCGAGACAGCTGCTGGACGACTGCCAATCAGGAGAGAGTGCCACCTCACCAGGTACGTAATGAACATCTTGTTCCTTGATCTTTGGATTAGGAGTGATGACTGTTATATAGGCAGATCTGCATTAGCAAAAAAAAAAAAAAAACGGCAAAATGAGTTTAAAATTAGGGTTTCAAAATGGGGTTAGCGTTTAAATTAAGCCATTTCTCAAACAGGATGCCTTCAAAGAAGCTTTGAATTCACATGTTCATCTTAGGGTTCCAAGCTGAGTTTTTAACAAGGGTTAGGGTATCAAATTAGGGTGTCAATCTTAATTTAAGTTTTCAGAGCTGGAAATGCTTCAAACCAATTTGGCCAATTTAGTGTATTTTTTCAGTCGTGGTTACCTGAGATATTTTTGTGGGTCTACTCATGAAAGACATGCCTAGAAAAATCCTGCTACTTGAGCCTGGCATCAAAGGATGAAAAACAAACAAACAATCAATTTTGGGCATGTTGGGTGCACGTGAGTTAATTTGATCCAAATTTTCCTCTTGGATTGTAACCAAAATGGCAGACTTCTTGTGGGTTTTGAGCTTGAAGTTAGCTGAGACTTTTTTGTGGGTCTCCCACTTTTAATGACGGTCAGTAAAGGTAGTTGTGGGGCCTGATTAAAAATACTAATCATAAAAAATAATAATGAGTTTGATTACCAGCAAAAAAGCCTAAAATTTCTGCTTCAAAACAAAATGGCTGACAATCTATGTCTTTCCGTCATGATTTCTTGAGACTTTTTTTGTGTGTTTATCACACCAGATTCCAAGAAGCTCAGTAGTACTAGCTTCTGAGGCTGACTTTTTCAAAGACTCCCGCCATGTCGAGTCGACCGTGGGTACAGACTGTTAGCAAGAAAGAGAAACGTGAGCTGGAGGCTACAGCAGCAGCATGTGGCTGGCCATTGGTCCTCCAATCCCATCAATCAAAAGAGTGGCTGCCTTTACAGCAGCTCCTCTACTTTTTGTTGTTCTACTTTCTTCCTTTCATAACTTTGCTGCAGTAAATTGGGAATTTCACCATTGTGAGCAGTCACGACAGTGGACGGTTTCTCATGTTATCAGGTCACAGGGGTGTGTGAAAGGGTTCAAGGCCGCTTGTTCGGTGACTTTTCCAGGCAGCCTCTAAAAGCCTTTGCCTGGAACAAGAAATATCACATGCGCGCAAGGGCACTCAAGTGAACTCGAGGAAAACGCGCAATACTGCTTAGTCAGCCTCCGCCGCCGACCTGCATTGATTTGAAGTAAGCGTGAATTATGATTATGAAAGCCGTTGCGATTTGAGTGCGGCGGGGCCCGATACGATGAGCTACCAAGCCGAGCAGCTGGGAAAGATCAAGTTATCACGTCGGCTACGACGACGAGCGCATCCGGCTGCTGATAACGAGCGGCCAGATAAGGCGCTCTCTGGCCGAGATACGTGCAGCGCTCGCCACCGCCGCTTGTGATGTTAATATGAATTATCGCATATAGAGCATTCTTATTTTCATACAGAATACAGAAATTCCACTGGGTTTCATTTACATACAGCAACATTTTGACAGTGAGTTGTGAAAAATGTGTCTGAAACGTTTTTGAAACACAATGACAATGTTTTTACTGATGAAGTTAACCCGGTCTTCAAACTCTCAAATGAGGTTTGAAACCGTCATTTGAAAACCTAACCATGCCTGGAAACTCCTCCTTAAGACCCTAACACCTCCTCAGAATCTGAGCTCCAAAGCTTACTTTGAAGCCTTGGCGTTGTTTAGAAACCTTATTTCGGCCTTCAAACCTGAAATTGACACAACTTTATATAACTGGACATAAAACCCTACCTCAGAAGCCCTAAACCTCATTGAAATCCTCACTTGAAACCCTTGTCCTGTCTGGCTACTTTAAAACTCAGACTTAACAATGCTTTGAAACCATAATTTGAAACCCTAAACCTTATTTGAAACAGCAACCCAGGATTGGAATCCTACTCTTAAAACCCAATCCATTTTGAAACCTAAATCTGGGTTCAGAGGCAAACTTTGAAACCTTAACACTGTTTTGAAACCCTATTCCAGCCTACAAACCGTATTAAACAAATGCTTAGCCAAACTTTAAAGTACAATTTGAAACCCTAAAACCGTTTTAAAGCTTAATACCCCTTCCTTGAAACCCTACACTGAATCACTAACCCTTTTTTAAAACTCCAAGATGACCCTTAAAACCCTAACTTGAAACCCTGACCCAGTCTTGGAACATGAATACCCTGAAACTAGATTTACCACCCTCTTTCTGCCTACAAATCCTATTAACAAATGCTTAGCCAAACTTTAAATTCAAATTTGAAACCCTAACAGAGTTTGACATCTTAATGCCCCTGTCTTAAAACCCTCCACTGAATCACTAATCCTTTTTCAAAACCCTAACGCAGTGGAGCCCTTCTGTGAATACCCTTAAACTAATTTGACACCCTAAGCCTGGTTCAAAAGATTTTGAAATTTGAAATTCCAGCCTGGGATTGCAAGGTGACTTTGAAATCTTATCATTGTTTTGAAACCCCATTCCTGCATTTGAAGCTTAATTTAACATTTCAAACCCTAACATAAGATTATAATTTTAGCCCTTGTTTGAAACCCTACTCTTAAATCCTAACCTTTGTTTGAACCTTTGTCCTGTTTTAAAACCCTAACTTGAAACCCTAACCAGGACCTGACACTCGTAATCTGTCTTGAAACCCTAATTTGAAACCTCAACCTTGTCTTGAAACCTTATCGTTGTATTACTGCCTTCAACCCTTAATTTTAAATGCTAATCCTGACTTGAAGCCCAAATTTGAAACCGTAATGATCCGTGAAAGCTTAACCCTGGCTTGAATCCATAATTTGAAACCGTAACCCTGAGTGCCAAACTTGCTGGACCGCGTGTTTGTGAACGCACGTATAATAATGATGTAGACATGTTGGGAGGTCCGTCTTGCAGTTGGTGTTTTAAAAGAAAACTATTTTCCCATATTTTTGGAAGTTCCTAATGGGCTGAAAATCACTTTGACGAGACTCCAATGCGGCGCATCAGAATCTTCCAGTAACTAGTGCACCAAACAACAACAAACTTTTTGCCAACAAGTAATTACATTGTCACTCTTTTATCAAGTTTCATCCACAATTATTATTATTATTATTTTTTTTTAACAAACTCAGTTCCTCCCCCGTCCAAAACTTTTTCGTTCGCCAGCCGCGTCGTTTGCCGCCGTGGCCTCCTCGTTTGCGGGGTCGCCACCGGCCAATCCGAGCCGGCTTTGAAAGACAGCATTACGCCGCAGTCGCCTCTGTTTACCATCATAAACCGAGCCGTCGCCTTTGAGTTGACCGAGCACAGCGTGTGCTCGCGACTCGCCTGCCGACTTGTAATTACCCCATTAACTGTTTATTTTCTCCCGCTAACCATAACAACATTTGGACTCCAATCATCTGGGTGCCTTACTGGCGTAATTGCTGGCCGCCATTGTTTGCGACACGTCGATGGGGTACAAAGTGGGATTCGCGTTCCCCGCCGGCAATTACATCATGAGCGAGACCGACGGCTAATGAGATGGGACTGGACGATGGGCGGTCGGGCGGCGCTGAGACCACCCTGGGTAACAAAGCCGTGAGGTGACTCTGAAGATGACACCGACGTGCAAATTTTGCACATGCCAACAATTTCTTCACAGGTATGGAAATGAGAAGGGAGTGGGAATGTGATTCCATTAACAGTGGACATGTGGTGATTATATTGTTTACTGTTGGGCCTCTTTCACAAGGAGCTGGTGCCAGCCGCTGGTTTGCAACCAGAGACTAAATTAGCTCTGCGGAATGAGAGGGAAGGAAACAGTCAAAAATCACACAGTTAGTTGCAAACCAACATCGGACAACATGTTTTAAAAAAAAAATCCCAGTGAGTCAAGAAGTGTCAGGAATCGGGTCAAGAACTTTGTTAGCAATCAAGTCAAACACCAGAAGAGGACCCTGTCAAGAACCGCTTCCAGACTAAAGCGAGAACAAAAGTCAAGGACCACGTCAATGAATGAGGTCAACGCTGAAGTCAAGAACCGAGACAAACAGCAATCAAGAACCATGGGAAAAAAAGGGCAAAAGCAAGTCAGGAAGTTATGCTGAGAACCAAAACACCAGTAAAGAACCGTGTCAATAACCACATGAACAACCACGTCAAAAACCTGCTCAGAAACCATGTTGTGATCAGGAGGGGGCTCCATTGCTTCAAAAAGAGTGACAGCAATAACGAATAAATAAAAGGCTGGACAGTAAGCTCCACTCCATCGTGGTTTCCGCGTTTGCAGTCATGCCGTTTCACATTTTGTTGTTGTGTAGTTTATAACTCGGTTTTGTTCTGCCGCCTGTTTATTTTTGGGTGCATTTCCACTGCCAACCACTAGATGGTGGCACACATCTTTCTTTGATGCTAAATTTCAAAGAACGCAAACAGGAAGGAAATGAGCTCAGCCCACTCTTTTACTGAAGCTCATTGATTGTCAAATCCTCTATGATCCTGCTTTTTAAACCCACAAAAAGCGACAAGCGTTCCGTGAAGCAAGATGACAAGATTTCAATATAAGTCGGCAAATCGGTTTTATCTCAAGCATGGGCACTGGGAATATGAGCCCCTTAGGTGGCATAGAAGAACAAAATAAAAGATGGCGAGAAAGCGCCGTCTTTGCGAGGGAATAAAAAAATTGTTGTGGTTTTTTTTGTTTTGTTTACTGTAAACAAGAATCAATATACTGTTTGTACAATATTTTTGTCTTATCCATTGCCCGTGCTCTCACACAATATATTATGTGTTTAAATGTGTCTGTAATCTTTTCAAAGTGTGCGTAAAGAACCTGAAAAGAAATAATTACCGTAAATGTTCGAAAAGCAATACTTTAAAAGGGTATTTCTATTTTGTATATTGTGGATTTCACTTATTGCAAGGGTAACGTAACCCCAGCGACGGAAGGGGCTTTACTGTATACCGCACTCTACGTGTGCTCTTGTCCAATGTCTCATAGTGTTCGGGGGAAGCATCGCGCAGGGCGGATGACAGCGAGAAGGGGGGTGTCTTGAGTGCAGCGGTGCAGCCATGCGCTAAATGATGTTGCTTTAAGGCTCCGTGCTAGACTGCCTCGTCCTCCTCCTCTTCCTTATGCCAGGAGGCACAGCTGCTAATGAATAAATCAAGACAAAATCAACTTTAGAAAAATGGTCAAAAATGATTTAATACACACACACACACACACACACACACACACACACACGCCAAGAAAAAAAAAGTGAAGAACCACTTCCAGAAATAATTCAAGAACGAAGTCAACAACTGTGTCAAAAACTGTTGAGAACTAAAAAACATGTCAAAAAGCAAAGTAAATAAACCACTCTAAAAAAATAACTGTAATAAATGAATAAAATGTGAAGCACATTTTATTTATTTTTATAAAGAAATTATTATATAATTTTATAATAAATAAAATGTGCTTCACATTTTATTTTTGGGGGAGTGAGGTTCAACAGTTAGTGTAAAAATAACATTTTCAGGCCTAACCCTGGTTTAGAAACCTGACAGGTTCAGAGTTTGAACATCGTCAAATTCGGGTTTCAACCCAGGTTTATGGTTTTAAGATAAGATAATAAGATAAGAAAACCTTTATTTAAATGAGTGTTTCAATCCCAGGGCTATTGTTTCGAATTAGGATGTCAAAAGGCGTCTTGTTCGTAAAATTAGGGTTCAATCCAACGATACGGGTTTGAAAGTCAGGTTCAGGATTTCAAATTAGGGTTTTTTAACCCAAGGTTATGGTTTCAACGACAGTCTTAATGCAATCGCTTGGGTTTTAAGCATAACCCGTCTCTACTTTACCTTGTGCCTCGCCTTGCAGTACTCACACCGCATCCTGGAGGCGCTGCAGGGCCGTTCGGCGCCAAACGCCGGGGAATATTAAATAATGAAGTCATGAATATGAAATCGAGAAGTGATAAATATTCATCATCAAGTGATGAATATGAAAGGCTGCAAGTTCATTAATGTAATTTTCCAGCGAGGCTCTGATTACATACACTTGCGCATTCAGCAGGGGCGCACAAACACAAAATAAAAAAAATAAAATAAAAAAAGTTGTAATTGTGTGAAAGAAGACATTAAAAATACATGGAAGCAGAAAAATTAAACACATGGAAGGAGCCGGTGTGAAAATGGTGTGTGTGTGCATGCCTGTGATGTCCCAGAATTCCTGTGTCTGATGATGATATTGAGGGAGGGGGTCCTGGGGGGGTGCGCACTGGGGGGGGGGGGACTTCACATTTCCTCTAATAGAATGTAACTAGCATCATTACTTTTTCATCACAGCCCTCCCACTGCTGTCGTGCACATCGAGGAACATCACTTTCCGCCACGCGCCGCCCACCCTCTCTCCCTCCCCTATTGCCCCCCCTCCCTCCTCCCCCACCTTCATTGAGCCCACCGCCGCTCAATTAAAGTGCCTCGCATCAAGAAAAGAAAAGGAAAAAAAAACTGGGGAAGCAAACGTGGGCCCCGAAGGCGACGGCGGCGGCGGCAGCGGCATCTTCTTCTGAGGCTCTGAGACACTCGGCTTCTCCGCGGGCTGACATCTTGGATTTGGCGCAGATAAAAAGCACCAAAGAAGAAGAAGAAAGGACGGAAAGAGAAAAAGGCTCTGTGGGGTTCAAGACTTGAAGACACTCGGGGACGCGTTAAGAGCTGGACGACTTTAAAAGACTTGAAGAAGGCCGAGGGGACGCCACCGTTGCCCGGAAATAACACATGTCGCTATGGCAACAAACACATACACAAAAGTCGATTGAGGAAACACAAAAATCACCAAATGCACAAGTTGAATCATCAGAGTGTTATTGAAGACAGAAGACATGCAAACATTTTGGTCCTGAACCAGAATCGAACCAGATTGTGTCCTCGTCACGTACTGACCGAAGCCAAGACACACTATGAAATTTGAAAACGGCAATACATCATCGGAGAACAAGAGACCCTTACCCCAATGAGAGCTCAGAACCAAAGAGAATCCAGAACCAGAATGTAACCAGACAAGAACCAGAGCAGGACCGCTACAGAACCAAAAGATGAACCAGCAAATAGCAGGATCAGAACTGAAACCAAACCATTGAAGCCCTAAAACATGCTAACTGTAATAAAACCACGAGAGAGTCTGAATGAAACCAAAGTGTGAAATGGAGAAAGAGTCATTAACATCCAAGGTCCCGTTTGAAAATGAAAAGACGGCAGCAGATGAGAATCAAAGCAAAACCAGAGCGGGACCTGGACAGGGGGTACAGAATACCCAAGGCAAAAGTTCAGCAGAACCAGGGCAGTTCCAAAAAATAAAACCAGAGTTGAACAAGAGGAATAATCAAGAGCAGGGCCAGAAGGGAACTCGAACTACAGCAGAACCAAATCAGCACCAGAGCTGAACCAGAGAGCAAGCAAGACAGAATCAGAGAAGAACCAGATTGGAACAAGTGAATGACCTCAAATGAAACAGAGTGAACCCAAGCAGAATCACAAGAGAACCACAACAGCATCCGAGACGAGCCAGATCAGAAACAGAGGCAGAGAGGGAACAGGACATAACCTAAGAATCAAGTCAGAATCCGAGAACTACAGTAAAATGAGAGCAAAATCAGTGCAGGACTGAAACATAACCAAAACAACAACAGATCAGATCTAAAGTAAAACCATCTAGCCAGAGCTAGTCCTCATTATGTTCCACCATGTGCAAAAGGTTAAGAACCAGTGCAGAACCTAATCAGAACTGGAGGGAAACTAGAACTAGACCACAACCTGAGTGACTCCAAATCATGCTATAACTGAACCACAGACGAATAAAAACCAGTCCAGGACCAGAAGATAGCCAGAGTTGGTCATCTCATGGAGGTTTGATTGAAGCGCCGTCATCAAAACAACGAAAGAAATCTGAGAACAGTGTCAAACCATACCAGAACCTGAGTGAAGTTCGCATTTTGAGTGAAGTGGATAAGGTCAGAGCGGCCCGGTAACCCAGTGGTTAGCACGTCGTCTTCACAGTGCAGAGGTACCGGGTTCAATTCCAGCTCCGGCCTCCCTGTGTGGAGTTTGCATGTTCTCCCCGGGCCTGCGTGGGTTTTCTCCGGGTGCTCCGGTTTCCTCCCACATTCCAAAAACATGCATGCGTGGCAGGCTGATTGGGCACTCTAAATTGTCCCTAGGTATGAGTGTGAGCGTGGATGGTTGTTCGTCTCTGTGTGCCCTGCGATCGGCTGGCAACCGGTTCAGGGTGTCCCCCGCCTACTGCCCGAAGACGGCTGGGATAAGCTCCGGCACCCCCCGCGACCGTAGTGAGGATAAAGCGGTTCGGAAAATGGATGGATGGATGGATGGATGGATAAGGTCATTTTAGAAAGTAATGGGAATCCGAACTGCTATCTTTCAGTCACGCGTGAAACAAAAGATACAATTCTTTCCTCGGGTTCGTCACAAATTTGGTTGTTGTTGACAGTGAGGCGAGCAGTGGAAGCAGACAAAACTGGGTTCTGAGGATTCCTCACTTTCAAAAAAGATGATCAAAACTAAGACATTTGAAAAATCAAGTCAATGCCCGTAAATAACGAGACGAAATCGAGCTAAAGGGAAGGATGAGGGTCATGCTTTGGTAGGGTATTCTTTCAGGTTTGGGGTCCAATTTAAGTCCACAATGCTTCAGTTCGGGTTCCATTGGGGCTAAGTAGAATTCGGTTCGGGTTCGAGTGAGGTCACGTCTCAAGGCATGTACGGGTTTTGTAAAACATGTTGATGTATAATAAATGCGGCTGTTAGTAAGCGGCCTGAATTCTATTTTAGTCACTTAAACGCGACTGCGTTACTCGCGCGTGTGAAAGCTCTTGTATCAAATAAAAGCTCTTACGTAAGACGTCTTATTTTATTCATGCGCTTATTTATTTATTCTGGCCCCACATCGGGCCTCAGGTTATACAATGGGAGTGGGGGGGAGGGGATGGATTTTCTGAGTTTTCAGCTCGGCGTTCATACATGATTGTCCATTGCTGTGCGCGTGCGTGCGTGTGTTTACTTGCATAAACGAGGCGGTAATAACGCAACGCTCGGCTGGCCCGCGCTAACTGAAGCTGTTGTTTCGTCAATGGCCTCGTTGGGCTAACGAGACGTGATTAGCGAGCCTAGCGCGCGAGCGCGCGCACGTGCACGAGCGGGCTAATAAAGTTTGTGTGCCTCGTCGTCTTCATCTCCTCTTTAACCTACATAAGGAAATTAAAATCCTATAATTATCTTCAATTAACAGAAAGAGGGACATGCAGTGATTAAGGAAATCAAGTTCAGGGACTATTTTCATTATCTTTTCACCCTCCCCATCCTCGTACCGTATCCTTCACCCCCTCCCAACCACACACACAGACACAGACATCCCCACCCCCACCTGGCTTCCTTTAACGTTCACCTTTAAGATCACCACTTTGCTTTTAATTAACTTTTTTCTTGTTTTTTCTGACCACTTGTGTCACTTTTGAACAAGATCACACTTTCTCATTAGCCGGACAAAAACTCGCATTTGTTATCACATGTGAGGATGACGGGGTTTTTTGGGGGGTTTTTTTTGTTCCAGCTGGGTTTTTATTATTTTACTGAGACTCTCGTTTGACTTTTTAGATGATAAATGCTCATCAGAACAAACCAATTGCTGCCATGTTAGGGTTTATGTGAGGCTTAGCGTTTGATTTGACTTTGGGGTTACTTCCGGGGCGTTAACAGGGGGGGTGAAGGTCTGAATTCGAGTTAGGTTTAATATTTAAATTATTTTGCTGATTGGGTTTAGATTTGGGTTCATTTTAAAATTACATTTAGTCTTCTTAGCAGCTGAGAAGACGATTGGTGTCGTCCCCCCCCCCCCCCCCCCCCCACTCGTGGACATTTACAACTCTCGTCAGACCCGCCAAGCCATCCGGATCGGAGGTGACCCCACCCACCCATCTCACAGCCTCTTCGACCTGCTGCCGTCGGGGAGTAGACTGCGATGTCTCTGTGCTAGAACCAGCAGGCTCAAGAACAGCTTATTCCACAAGGCGGTTAGGAGAATGAACTCTCTTCCTCTTCTGCCCGCACTCCCCCCCCCACCTCTACCCCTGCCTCCTGCCACAGACAAGAGACCCTGCCTCAGCCGATTATTGCACTTAAACATTCAGTACCTAAGCTTTAACCCGCAATAATCACAAGTGCCCTTGGTTGTCTGTTGTTTGGTATTTATTGTTTTATTTGATCATATTTAAATATTTATGTCTTATGTATTTTTATGCAGTTCAGTTTGCTGCCCTTATATTTTAGCTGCGTGTGTTTCAATGCACTGCATGTTTGCACTGTGGTTGAGAGAGGAAAGTAATTTCATCTGTGCTGTATGTTGCACAAAGAGCATATTTGACAATAAAGCTCGACTTGACTTAGTTAGGTTTAGGGTCTGAATCAGGATTAGATTTGGTCTAGGTCAAGCGTTAGGGTTTGAGTTTGTTTTATGGTTCGGGTCCATCCATTTCCATTTGGAAACCTCCAGATTCCACATTTTGGAATTCCACTCCCTCATTTCTGACACAGGAGTGTCAAATTTTAAATAACAGGTTATGGTCACACATCAGGGTGTCATGCCCATTTCAGATTCCGATGGTTTTCTGTACTTGTTGACAAAAACAACTTTTAATGTGAACGAAGCGCGTTTGCGATGTGACACGCATGTGCACAGAGCACGACGTGAAGCGACATGCACCTAAAAAAAATGACACATGGAACAGTGTTTATGTAAGTAAGTATGGTCTATTGTTAATGGGCTCATCATTTTATCATATTTTCATCTACAGAGGAGCAATGCGGGAGGAGGTAGAAATATTTTGCGGAAATGAGGCAAAGCTTTTCTGATTTCATGGAGACATCGACGAAAGATGACGTCGTGTGATTGCCACGCGTAATAATTGAACCACCTGCGTGGCTGAATTACGACTACCACCACAAATGTCCAAATAAAATGCAATGAAAGTGGAATACGAATGAAATAAAAATTATATTTCCAACCCAATAAACAGAAAACAAAGACGTTAGGGAAATAACCTGCTCAATTTTCCCCCTTTAGCAATCAATCGTTGTGTGCATGCGTTGTGTGTGTGTGTATGTGTGTGTGTGTGTGTGTGTGTGTGTGTGTGTGTGTGTACATGTGTGAAAGACAGTAGTGCGATTGTTCACATGCAGGTTAATCATTTGCGAGGTTGAAAAGGTCCAACTGCATGTGGATGTGAATGTAAATCAACCAAAGTATGGTTTGTGTGTGCGGGTGTGCAGGTGTGAGTGTGCGTGTGTGTGTGTGTGTGTGTGTGTGCGTGTGTGTTGTTGGCCGGGCTGGACCGCCTGCAGCAACGCCAGGAGGACCTTGCTTGACTAAAGCCAGAAACTCTCACACGCATTCATGCGCACAGCGGATGGTCAGTTTGTAAACTAGTGGCAGGGGTGTGCAAAAAGCAAGATGGGGGGAGTAACGGGGGGTGGGGGGGGGCAATGGGGCAGTGGCCCTGGGCATCCACCTGAGGCATGCATCCAGAGCACAGTACCCCGATTGTGTCTTTACAGGATCTTAGAAGAGATGTCCTGGCAGGCCATCGACTTGGGAAAACTCTATCCACTGCACCTGCACATGTTTTCAAATCAGGGTTTCAAACTATGGTTTGGGTGTGAAAGTATTGTTTTAAACTAGGAATAAAGTTTCAAAGAAGGGCTTGTAAATCGGATTAGGGTTTTAAAGTAAGGTTGTAAACAAGGGTTAGTGGTTCAAAGTAGTGTTTGTGACCTCAGGTTTTGCAGTAGAGTTAATGTTTCAAATTAGGGTTTTAAACTAGGGTTAAGGTTTCAACATTGGGATTTTAACTAGATTTCAAATTTTACAGTGGGTTTTAGCTTCAAAAGTAGGGCTTTAAACTATGGATCGGGTTTTGAAGTTTGGTTTCACAGGAGAGAAAGGATTTTAAACAAGGGTTAGGATTTCTAAGTAGGGTTTCAAAGTAGGGTTAATTTTACAAAGAAGGGTTTTAAACGGTGATTAGGGGTTTAAAATAGAGGTTGTATTAAACTATGGTTATGTTTTCAAAATAGGGTTTTAAACAGGGACTGAACGTCTTTTTAGAAATATATGTAATATATTAATGAATTATCCCTTTAATGCCTGACCCATCAAGGAATAGCCAGAAAAATCTGATTTGGGGGAACTGAGATGTTATAACAAAATCCACAAAAAAAAAATTGCCATATTATTTTGTTTTAGATATTTGTTGTACCACATTTATAAGCATTATGCAGATTACATCAAAAACTGAAAATTTGGGTACAATCATATTTTAAACGAGCAGTATCAAATTTGATACAGATGATTTAATGTACTATAAAGAATGCGTTACATAATGAAACTGCATGTATCAAATATGATACAAATGTTATTATAGGGTTGAAATGAATAATTATTTCCTCATCATATTAATTTTTGCTCCCTGTCCTGAATTGTATTTTACTTTTTGTTTGTAAATTTGCATTACTTGCTGTTCGTATGGCTATGATTGGGCGTGACAAGCCACATGCTGCTTCACCAAAGACACAATCTGCTCTGCTCAATGACAAAAAGAAGACAGAAGAGATAAACGCGGCTCCAGCCTGAAGGTTTCGCGTGGTGGTGAGCGGAATGAGGATAAAGGCGGTCGCGCTGACCCACATCACCTCGCTCGCTCGCTGCGACTATTTTTAACATCAGTCGCTAATTAGCAACACGCAAATTAGCATGGGAGGACGCCGCGGGAGCATGGACGATGCCGCGCGGCCTCGTGCCTTGGCGACTGCTTTGTGTCATCAGGTGGCATTGTTGCTGTCAACAACGAGTCGACTGTGTGTGTGTGTGTGTGTGTGTGTGTGTGTGTGTGTGTGTGTGTGTGTGTGTGTGTGTGTGTGTGTGTGTGTGTGTGTGTGTGAGTGCGCGTGCTAAGCCGATCAATGATTGTATTGATTTTGGCTGAAACGACGTGACGTGCTTCAAGTACATTTTCTACTTCACTCAAAGAAAGAATGTGTGTGCGTCTGTGTGTGTGTGTGTGTGTGTGTGTGTGTGTGTGTGTGTGTGTGTGTGTGTGTGAGTGCGCGTGCTAAGCCGATCAATGATTGTATTGATTTTGGCTGAAACGACGTGACGTGCTTCAAGTACATTTTCTACTTCACTCAAAGAAAGAATGTGTGTGCGTCTGTGTGTGTGTGTGTGTGTGTGTGTGTGTGTGTGTGCGTGTGGACTGTACCTGGATGAAGAAGAGAATAAAAGTTTCAAAAGATGGAAAGGTGAAAGAGTGACAAAAAGACGGACAGACAAAAAAGACGATGTGGAAAGATGGATGGATTGAAGGATGGATGAAATGAAGACAGATGAAATTTTGGACAAAGAAACAATCACACGAAAGTTTGAAAAAGAAAATAATGATGGAGGAACGCAAGATGGACAGGTTTGAAAGACGGAAAAGTGAAAGAATGACAAAAGAATGACAAAAAAGTAAAGATGGATGTGGAAAAATGGCTGGATTGATAAAGAGATGAATAAATGAAAGGATGCAAGATCAAACGATGGACAGATAAAAGATGGACGTAAAAATATGAGCAGATGAGTGGGGAAAAAAAGGGCTAATCGAAAGATGATTCAACCTAAAGATAGATGTGGAAAGATGGATCGACTAAAAGATGGATGAAATGAAGGACAGATGGAAATGCGGAAGATGAAAAGAATGCAAAAGATGTACAGAGGAAAAATTCAAAAAGATGGGCAGATGAAAAAATAAATGATGAGGAATGAACGATGGACACATTCCAAAGACGGAAGGGGGAAAGAATGAGAAAATGAAGGACATATTAAAAAAAAAAAGCAAAGATGGACATGGGAAAAAATGGCTGGATCGAAGATGCAAAATGAAATGATGGACACACAAAAAAATCGATGTAAAAAGAAGATCAGATGGGCAACCCCCCCCCCCCGAAATGCCAGATGGATGACTGAAACGATGTTTATTGATGGATGACAGTGACATGAGAGACAGACAGAGGGAAAGATGGAGTGCTGGATGGAGGAGAAGAGTCGTTACGGTGATGTCATCCATACATCCGTGATGTCATTCCTCCATCACGGATACCCAGCATTCGTAAAAATATCGGCAAAAGTACCTTTTGAAGTAAAGAAAATGGAATCGAAATGTTGGGACACATGAAATGAATTCAAAATATAAACAAAATGATTGATAAACTCTTTGAGGGACAGCGGTCACTACAGTGGACAGCTTAATTCGTTTGATTATGAATTCCAAGTCGAATCAGAGACCAGGTGGCGCCACGGTTGGACTGAATGTATTTTATTGTAAAGCTATGAGGAAGAAGTAATTACATGTCATCATTTCTTTGATTTGCTCAGCAAAAATCCCCCCCCCCCAAAAAAAAGAAGCACTGACATTGATTCCAAAGTCAAACATGCGCATGGACAAAAAAAAAAGTCCAAACCATTAAAAAAAAAAAAAAAAAAAAAATCAAAACCTAAATACGTCACCCGACATTCCTCCGCTATTACATCTTTAAAAACCAGGAAAAAACAAACAAACAAAAAAAAAAACATCCAAATGAAAATCGGACAAGCGGCGCGACGAGCCTACGCGAGCCTACGAACATCGGACGAGCCTACACGCCACATTTCCTTCACAGGCTTCGAGTATAGATACAAGATAGTCGATATAGATATTTATATATATTCATATTTGTCATCTCATCAGAAAAAGAAAAACAACAACAACAAAAAAAAAACAATCGCATGTACATAAAACTGTACAAAAAACAAGGCATTACTAGCATTGTTTCTATAGAAATATTAACCGACCCACAGCAAGTCTACAAACATGGACAGGCTTCTTCTCTATAATTCGGTAAAAGAAAAAAAAAAGTATTCCGCTTCGAAGTTGGGAAGCTTGGTGTTGCTGCTTCCACATTTTTTTTTTTTAGCTTTGTTGTGTGCATCATAAGGGTACAGAAAAAAATGTTTACAAACTCCTCGCGTTAACCTGTTAGCCGAAAAACCTCTTCCAGATACGTAACTATGCAAAAAAAAAAAGTAGGCTATTTTGTGGCATTTGAAAAATATCGCCTCTTTTAAAAAATGATCAACAAAATTATTGGGGTTTTTTTTCCAATCTGAAATGATAAAAAAACTGATTTTTAATGGTCATTTGCCCTTTTTGCAGGTTTTCTTTTGTTTTTACATCAAGTGAACGTCGATTTGTGTTCTAGCAGCTTGAATTACATCGATGTAATTAATTTGTGAGGTCATAACAAATTAACAAGAAATCACGTTTGCAACACGTTTACACTCTAAAAATGTGTGTTTTTTTTAATCGCCAGTTTGACATATTAGAAAAATATTTTTAATTAAAAAAAGTGTTTTTTTTTTCTTCATATTAAACCATGAACTAGAATAATACATTTAAAACGTTCATTTGCACTTCTCGTATGTCTCACTTAATTTAATTTATTATTTATTATTTATTTTTAATTTTTTACAGAATGATAACATGACTTTAGGTCAGCTTGAATGATTCCGATATAAATAACGTAATTGCAACTGAAACGTTGAAGCAAATTTTCATGTAACAAATCCGGTTTGCGAATTATCTCACAAGTACGGCAAAAATGTTTTTTCAGCGTAATATGGCAGTTGAAGACTATCACAGTTTTTTTGTGTATTTTTTTTTTATCAAAAAAAAAACAGGGTTGTTTTTGAATTTGTTTCAGTCGCTTTAATCATTCCAAAGGTGTTCATTTTTTAACGAAGAGATCGCAATAAACTGTTTATGCTTCAAAATTACACTCCACATTTTTTTTAAAAAGCTACAAAGAGCTTTAAGATCTTTTAAAAAAAATATTGAATGGTTTATTGTAATGACTAAGAGAGAAAAAATCAAAAGATAGTGAACATTTTATCATTTGCGTTCCTCGTAAATTTGACCTAATTTGCTTCGCTTTTTTCGTCAATTTCCTTTTAGTGGCGTGAATCTTTTGACTTTGCGAACTTTTCGAAACACACTCAAAGACACAAACTTCCATTGATGGCTGAAAGTCTCAGATGAAATGATCCCCAGTTGTCGCAAATTATTTACGTTTCACATGCATTTCACTTCAGCAAAGAACAAGCGTCAACTTCATTTAATTCCTGCGTAATTAATTTGAGATTTTTTTTCCAACACATTCGAAGAAACCCAACTTCCTGTTAGCAGCTAAAATTTATCGTTAAGTTGAGAGATCGTGACAAATTGGTATTCAAAGTCATGATTTGGATTTGTCAGATGTTGACGGATTTTCTGAGATGTTTTCCCATTTTGAATGACGCTAACGTCGTCAAATTCCGATTTTTTACATTTGACGTTTGAAGGGGCCGGACTGTGTTTGTGGCGAGTGGTCGTGGTGGTCTGCAGATCGTGTGGCAAATGGAGTTGAGAAGTATAAAAACACAGTGTTTTGTTCAAAAAGAGAAGAATAAAATAAAATAAATAAAAACATTGAGCGCATATTGATACAGGAAAGCAATGATTGACTGATCACCTGAGAAAACTGCGACAGCCAATAAAAACATTTTCATATTTATAAAGTCTGCTTGTTTCATGCTCAGAATTATAGTACACAGTTGAAAAAACAAAACAAAACAAACAAACAAAAAAGTGAATTTTGGGAAATGTCGGTTCCAACGCTTATCACTCAATTGAATAGAAACATTTCAAATTTGAGTGTCAAATTGTCCGCTTTTGTTTTGGAATACAAAATACTTGAACAAACTGTACAAACAGTTTCTTTTCCCTCTTTAAAAATGTTAACAACCTGCTTTTTCTCATGAAACCCGACTTCCCCGTTTCCAGAAACCAAAAGATTCGGACTCTCGCCACTCGTGCGGTACGCGCTCCACAAGGCACCCGGCGGCGTGAATGTAAGACGCGCTCAGCTCAGTGTTAGCATTAGCATGTTGCGTGTGCGGGAAGGAGGAGTTTGGTTGATGTCGGCTTGACTTTGTTCCCAACTTCACTTTCGAGTTTAGATGAGAGCTGAAGGAATCAACTTTGTGTCCTTAGGTTATTGTGACAAAAATACAATTAATAATTCATAAATGTTTGATTTTTTCAGACTAAATATTAGCAAGCAATGAAAGGATGGAAACCAAACCGGTTTTGACTTGTAGCTTGGCCTAAGAACATAGCTGCCTAAGTAATTTTTAACATCGTGAAAATATCAACCAAAAAAAACTAGCAATGTGCTTGCTAAAATGTATTTTTATGGTAATTTTTGGATTATTTTCAAAAACATTCTCATATATAACATAGGCAAGTTAGCCATGAGGCTAATAAACTACTTCTTCCTGGGGGGGGGCAGAAATATTGGTGAAAAAGGAAGCTGTAAAACATGCATGGTCGCCAACTAATGAACCAAAAAAAGCGCCTTTTCGTCAGAACAGGTTTGGTAGGCAAGATTCGAATTTAGCAGCAATTGGACAAAATTTTGAGTAGTTTTTGGACGACTCATGGAAGTGGATGAAATGAAATGAACCGTTTCGAACAGCAGTGGCAAACTTGTCTTTTCTGGCATGGCTCCTTTAATACTTGTTTTTGTGGATCTGCTCATGATAGACAGGCCTACCAAGTTTCAAGTTGCCAAGTCAAACTGCGAGTGTGGACTTAACATTTCCATAAATTTTTAGGAAGCAAGGATCCTTCTAAAGACGTCTTTGAAGCAAAACGGCATACTCGCTATTTCTTATTGGCAAGGTATCTTGAAACTTTTTTTTTGTGGGTTATTTTGTAGGATACACATCCCAACCAAAATTCAAACACCGCAAATTTGGAGTGAGGTGTAATTTGTCGGCCAGCGACGGCAGTGATTTTTTGGGGCGTATTTTCTGGCAGGCTAATAAATAAAAGAAGGGAAGAGAAAATCTTTTTTTTATCTTCAGAGGGTCAAAAAGTCTCACATTAAGACTTAAAAAGACTTGGCGCTGCTTTTAAACTTTAAGAAATGAACTACACTCTCTCTTTCTCTCTCGCTCACATACACACACACACACACCACACACAGATACGGACACACACTCAAAACCAACAGAGGCGGCAAAAGGCCATTGAGGGTCAGCGGAGGTTAATTGGTGGCAAAGAGTAAGCGTAACCTCCGTCCTCCATCTTTACCTCATGCAGCAAAACACGCCGGCCGCTCGGGAGGCGCGAAAGGAAAGAAAAAAAATGACCTGATTCCTGACGGCCAGGTCGAGAGGAAAGACGAAAAGAGGAGGGGTGGGGGAGGCAGAAGCATATGTTGGGCCTTGAAATGGAAATAGTACTTCACAACCTACTTTTGAAATGAACACGACTGGAAACGGACCAATTAAACAAAACAGGGACCAAAATCAAACAAAAATGGCCGACTACTAGACTGCTTCTGGGGTGCTACAGAGCGGATTGGGGGGGAGGGGCTCACATCTGGGATTACGTCAAAAGAAACTCATTTTGGGTGAATCTAGATGTGAAAACCCCACGATTTAGTCAATTTACCCATCAGGCTTTGTTTCTGTCTGAAAGAATCATCATTAAAGCCCTCCAAATGGAATAATTTGCCTTGATAAACTCATACAACTAATTTAGGTGACTAATTAATTTCAATAAACAAAGCAACGGTCATAAGAGCAATGTTGTCAATAGTGAGAAAAAAAGTGACCATTTTGATCTGATGCTTTGATACTTCCTGTCAACTTTCAAGATCCTTAGGATGAAACTACGGTTCTCAGTGCTTAGAATTGAAATTGAAATCAACTTGAACATTTGTGTCGATTTAAATGTAAATTATGTGCCGTCAACATTTAATCCGGACGATGACAACAATCAAGAAAAAAAAAATGCAACCTTCAGCTCTCATCATGATGATGACGACAACGCTGAGAATTTCAGTTTTGACTTGGAAGCTTTCAACTTCCACTCTGGGCATGTGGATTACTTCCCAATGGTGTTGTGCCATCACGAGTGCGTTGTGATATTGAAGAGAAGAAAAAAATACCCCCCTCCCGTTCCCCCCAAAAATTATAATAATAATAATAATAATCCCAGCAGGGTCTGTACATGCAAAACTCATCAGTCCCGCGGTGTGACGTCACGTGAGCTTCACCATATTTACATGTAGAAACTGGGAGAAAAAGATTCCCACCATGTGTAAACAAGTCAAACGTCCTGGAAACAAACAAAAAAAACAACATTGGAAAAAAAAATAGGCCAGGCTGTTTGATGTCCAGAATGGTTGTGGGTAAATTCTCCCCCAAAATCTAAAGAAAGAAGTCCAAAGTCAGGCTAGATAGTTTCACACAGAATACTGAGAAAGGATTTACAACATAGTCCACTCGAGGGGTTGTGGGGGCAGGTGGGTGAAAAAAATAAATGACACAGAGCATTGTTTGTTTACATTCCTTCCATTTTCTCATTTACAGCTGATTGGCTGGCACAAAGCCAGGTGGGCGGGGCCTAGAGCAGTGAGCGTAAGAGAAGGTGGGATAAGGGACACTGTGCTAAAACACAGCCAGGCACAGGTGAGGTGTTTAAGGGCTGGAGAGGTGCTCGATAAGAGATTTGTTAGGGCTGGGGAGGTGTTCAGGCGGGCCCGTGAGGTGTTTAGGGCATAGGCCAGCTGTTTGGATATGTTCGTGAAGGTGTGAGGGCAGGGAGTTGCTTGGGTACGTGGGAGCTGTTGTGTGAGGTGTTTGGGGGCACTGAGGTATTGGGACGGGGCAGTCAGGAGTTTAATAGGGCAGTAGGGTATTTGGGGGAACAGTTAGGGCAATGCTCATTGGCTGATGTTGGAGCGGTAGGAAGTGGGATGCGCGCACCCCTATTGGGCACTCTGCAGGGGGTGCCTAGGATTAGTGTATGGAAGGGTTTGGAGGTGTTTGGGGATCCAGTGAGCTGTTTACGGGAAGCAGTGAGGCATCAAGTGAGATGTGTTTAAGAGGAAGATGAGCTGGTTGCGGGTGAGATGAGGTGTTTGGTAAAGTCATGTGTTTATTAGGGCAGGGAAGATGTTAATGGGACGGTGAGGTGCTACGGGAGGTGGTTGGGGCCTGAGTAAGGTGTGATGTTTGAGGGCCTGGTGAGATGTTTAAAGGGGCGCTGAAGTGGTTGGGGTGTTGGTGAGGGGCCAGGTGGAAGAGTAAATGGTTTAATGGGACATGCATGTGGTTGGGGTTGTGATGAGGTATTCAGGTGCGGGAAGTGAGGTGTTTGGAAATCACATAAGATGTGTAGGGTAGGGAGGTGATACAGTGAGGGAGGTTGTTCAAAGCCTGGTGAGGTGTTTAGGGGGAAAGTGAGGTGGTGATGACGTGTTTGGGTGGGCCAGTGAGGTGTTTGGGGTCGGGCGAGGTCTTAAGCGTGACAGTGAGGTGGTTCGGGGTAGGACAGGTAGGTGTTTGAGGGCGGATGAGGTGTTTGAAGGGTGAGGTGGTGATGATGTGTTTGGGTGGGGCAGTGAGGTGTTTGGGATCAGGTGAGGTCTTTAGCATGACAGTGAGGTGGTTTGGGGGTGGGACAGGTAGGTATTGGAGGGTCGATGAGGTGTTTGAAGGGTGAGGTGTTCAGCATCAACTGGGAGCGATGGTTACCGGGGTGCGCGGGTCTCCCTCACAGATAGATCTCCCTCTTGGCGGAGTGGCCTGTGGGGGTGGTGGCCGAGTGGAACTCCACCGCCTGGCTGAGGGGGATCTCCTCCAGGCTGCAGTCTTTGGCGGGGGTCTGGCCAGTGGCCCCCAGGGGGTAGGCACTGCTGTAGGGTGTCATGAAGCGCATGTTAGCCACCCTGGCCCCGCCCACGCCGCGCTCCTCCACAGGGACGGGCTTGGGGCTGCCGTTGGCCACAGGCGGCGGGGGCGGCGGATCGCGGGCGGCGTCCATCTCCTGGTAAGGCACGAAGGTGGACAGCTTGGGGGTGACGGCGGCTCCCTTGGAACCTTTGAGGTTGGGCGACGGTTGGCCCGGCATCCAGCACGAATCCGAGTGTCCGAACTCGGTGCACTCATGTGTGCAGTTGCCCGTCATGGCCACATCCGGGAGAGGCCTTAGGTCTGCAGTGAGGGGGGGGGGGGGCACAAAACACAACACACACTCAATAAATCCCGTTGGCATGACGACAACAACAACAACCACCTGAAAAGAAACTTTAATTAACTTTGTCTATAAAAACAGCTTTCCCAGGGGGGAGGACCCCCGGGGGTGCACAAGATTAAAACCGTAATAGTGGAAACATTTATAGAAAAAGTGGAATACGCGCACCTCCATTGGGCACTCTCCGGGAGGTGCCCAAGATTAAAAACGCCAAGATGCTTTGTGGTAAACATTGATGTGATTTCACTCCCAAGTTTATTAAAAAAATAGAGAGTTTGAATTATGACTATTTGGGGGTGCAGTTGGGGGTTTATCGTGGCCAACAAGGTTTTTGAAAATGATGCGCGTCATGAAACACTTTCTTCACGCTCTAAATACGACATACAATGCAAGCATTGTAGCTGTAGTACACATTGCTTTCATGTATATTTTGATATGGATGTGATGGAAATACAGGTGCAACAATTCAGTCGTGTTGTTGACAGGGGGTGCGTTATGCAAAACGAAGAGCGCTATCGACTAAACCGTTGATTTCAGTCAGGATTTTAAAAGTGGGTGCATGGCTTCAAAAGTTTTGTTATGGCCGTTCTATGATGTAAAATTAGTAAAAAATCAACCTTTATATGTTCAACTAGTTCTGGAAGTTGGTTTTGGAGGGGAGGTTGTGGTGCTAGGGAAGGGGTGCGCCAACACTGTTGGGTGTGGCTTCAAAAGTTTTGTTACGGCTATTGTACAATGTAAAATCAGGGAAATAAAAGTCATGCTCCACAGGGTTTGTTTAGCTGGTTTCAGGGGCAATTGTGGCGGCGAGGTTGAGGGGGTGCGCCAGTGCTTTCCGGATTGTTAAATGGGGTGCATGAACAAAGCCAATTAGTAGCCCAACAGGAAGAAGAAGAAGGGAACGAACGATGTTCGGGGGGGGGGGGGGGGGGGGCGGGAGAAGAAAGAGTGAGGAAAAGGTCAGCGAGGCAAAAAGGCAAATGTGAAACGCATATGCAGAAAGTAACCTTTCTCTCCCCACGCGTGACATTAGATCGTTCTCTAATATCCCAGGCTGCGGGAGAGGCGGTGCGAGGCGAGGGGGGTGCGCGAGGGTTCTTTCCTGGAGGGGGAAGGCAGGCGGGAAGCGAGCGCGTGCGGGCGCATGCGAGCGAGCGAACGCTGCTGCTGCTGACTCGACCAACACATTCACTCACACATTTCTTATTCCTCTTTTTATTATTCGTGCTCGCTGATGTACGGTTGGTTGGCGCTTCCTGTGGAAAAAGGCGGCAAAATGTTGAGTCATGAACTCGGCTTTTCTTTCATTGTGCATTTGCTTCCAAAAATATGACTGCTATTCTATTTTTTGAGGCCAACTCTTTAAAATGTCCTCACTGAGAGGTGCAACTATGAATCGATTAATGGACATATAATCCATACTCTCACTCTTATTTAATTTGCTTTTATGTTCATTTTATTATTTTTATTTTTTAAGTTGTATGACTGAAGTGTCTTACATTTAGTACCCTACCTATTTCTGAGGAAAATATTTTGTTGCAATCGTATCTTGAGCGGGTTCATAATAAGCCCAATATTTCAGTGTAAACCAAAATGAGCCCCCTGTGGAAGTCACCCCTGTAGCCCCGCCCCTTACAGGAAACAGGAAGTGCTCCATTACAGCTGTCTGGTTGCTTCACTGTTGTGGGTGTGTTTTCGTGGGCCAATGTCACGCTTTTCTGCGCTCACCCCAGTGGCACACGCACCCACCCCCATGCCCCAAAGTCCCTCACGACGACGGCCCCTCTCTCACCGCCATATAATCCGGTGTGCCACCGCTATCGCCCAAACTAATTAGAGGTACCAAATGGAAATTATTTCCAGATCACCATCCGACATTTCACGCCGCCGACTTGAGTAAAGGAGCTGCAACCGGACGTTGGCCATCCCTCCGCCTCCTCCTCCTCCATTTTTTTTTCACAGACGTAAATTTATCTTAAAAGCAGGAAGACATCAAACGTGTTAAATATGGAAATGAAAGAGTGCGCCACTTGACACCGCCTTCAAAAATACCCCTTTCACTCCTTAAATGAATTTAACCAACTTCTAAAAGGACACCAAAAATGTTATCTCGTTTTTGAAAGTGACATTTTGAATCACCTTTCACACAGAGATTCTGCATTAAGTCATGAAATTGTGTGTGCGTTTTTCAGACAAATTGGTCGTATCCAGGGAGTGAAAGAATATCCAGCATTGATCAGCCTGTGCCTTTCACACAAGAGCCAGCCAGTAACACCGTGTCCCACAGTACTGCTTTTCAAACAGAGATTCTGTTAAAATGGTGCACCAGATTTGTGAAAGTAAATCTAAAATCTGTCATCCTGTGCCTTTCACACATAATCCAGATTTAACAGAGTGTCAGGTGCTAAAAGTGTATCCGTTCTCACAGAGATTTTTCAAAAATGGCATATCCGAGTTGTAAAAGTAAACCCGCCATTTACCATTCACACAGAACTCAGTCAAGGGAGATATTGCCACACCTTTCACACGGCAGTCCAATAATTAACAACAATAGGATAAGAGAGGTAAGGGTCAGATTTAAAATGTTGGTGATTACATTACACTGTTTCCTTTTCACACAGAGGTTCTGCGAAAATAATAACAGCGTTTTTGAGATCTGGGATTTTTCAGCCAGTGCCTTTCACGCAGCACTCCAAAAAAAAAAAAAAAAAAACAAGCTGTGAGAAGTGAGTGTCAACTGCGCCGCCACTGAAAGAGCAAACGAAGCTAAATGGTGAACGGGAGCTGTCCTCGGTGCTGAAAACTTCTCGCGATCTATTCTTGTGCTTTGCATGCGCAGCAAACTTCAATAAAAGTAGCGTGGGGGGGCGGGGGGGGGGTTGTTTAAAATAAAAACATTCACATTTGACGCAGCTCACTTCCTGGTTGTTGTGATCATCTTTCACAGAAGCCCCGCCCCCACCACAGCGACATCGTTGTTGCAGGCATTGTGTCGCGGGGTCACATTAGAACTGTATCTTGTCACCCTTTATTCTCACTTCAACAACTTTTGTAGGGATTTAATTAGCCGGCAATTACTTAAAGGACGCAGGGACGACGAGGACGAAGGGGAGAAAAAGTTGGAGGGAAATGAGACAGAAGGAGGTGGGGGGGGGGGGGGGGGGATGGGCTCGGTGGTTCTTTTATGCGTCACGTTTGGCAGTAAATGAAGAAGACGGGAATTTTTTGGCAAAAGAAAGAACATGAAGATGAGAATGAAAAAAGTGGAATATTTGGACAACCCTTCCAAAAACACTCTCATCCCCATTTCTGAACTTAATTTCTAAGACTTCTGAAGGGGAAAAAAAATCTGTTTGTTTTCTGTGTTTTGTTTAACGAGCCATTTTCAGTTCCTTTTACACAACGATCCAGCAAAAAAGTTGATTCTTCCTGGTGCCTTTCACACAAAACAGCAAAAATGTTTTGAAATGGGATTTCATTATGTTTTAAGTGTCTTTTTGCTATTCGCCTTTCACACAGATGTTGCAAAATGTCACATTCCCGTTCCGACTTTGTGCAAATTGCCTTTGACGCAGGCACTACACCAACCTCTGTTATACCTGTGAGAGGACCTCAAAAGTCAGAAAGGTGCCTTGGTCCCTCCCCTCAATGCCAGTACCTTTCACAAAATACAGCACATAAAGGAAAAAAAAAAAAACTAAGGGCTGTGTGAAAGGAACTTTTCTATAAAGTGAGCTTCACTTCACGCATACTATGTCTGAAGGTGGAAAATTAACATCAATCCAAAAGGTGGAAAATTAACATCAATCCAAATCCCATTCGCGGGGGGCGCGGTCCCAGCCGTTGACACCCTGAATTGGTTGTCCTATTTATTGTAAGCCTGCCAATGTTTTTGGAATACATGCAAACTCCACACAGGGAGGCCGGAATAACCCGGTATTGTGAAATTAACCACTCTACCGGGCCGCCTTTATTTTTATTTTTTGTAAAAATACATAAATAAATTGTAAATTAATATTGATTTATTTATTTTATTTATTGCAAAAATAAATAAATACAATAAAATGTTCAATTATGGGTGGCTGTTTAAACTTCACACCCCCCATTCCTGCTTTCCGTTGATGCTCTTTCACACAGGCACTCATCTACCTCTCATACTACATCAAGTGAGAACTTTTGTTGGCAGTGTGAAAGGGTTTTTTTCATTAGCGTCACTCCACACGTCCTAAATTTGAGGGTGGAACATTTTAGTGTTGGTGCTGTGATTGGGGAAAAATGGTGAGTGTTTTAAAATGTCACATCTTCGTTCCCCCTTTCCACGATCACGTGAGAGGGCCTTTAAAACTTCTTTTGTCTCTCACCTTTATGTCGTTACCTTTTGCGCACTCCAGCTACACAAAAAGGAAGAGGAATAAGAGGCTTTTGGAGGCAGTGTGAAAGGTTGTCAGAGTGCAAAAAAAGTGTGAAAAATGGTCCGTGGTTGTTAAACTTCACACCCCCATTCACCCTTTTGGCTAATCCCCTTTCACACACACATACTGGCCTGCCTCTGTTATGCCTCTGATATGACCTGAAAAGCCACAGAATTGTCATGGTCTCTTGCCTTTGTGCCTCCTGCCTTTCGTACAGAACAGCCACATTGGGTAAATCGGGCTGTGACGGGCAGCGTGAAATTTAGATTGCCCCTTGTGAGGAGATGCATTCCGTGCGTGTGTGTGTGTGTGTGTGTGTGTGTGTGTGTGTGTGTGTGTGCGTGCGCGTTAGATGCTCGGGTTTTGGAGCGTTTTGTATTTTAGTGTTTGTGAAAGAATCGGACAGAAGGCGCCTGGAGCGAAATCAAGTGCAATAACGCTGTTGCAGCTTCTCCAGCGCATAAATATTTTACCACTGCGAGAAGTGTGTGCGTGCGTGCGCGTGTGCGTGCGTGTGAGAGGTCTTTAAAGCTGCAAGGGTTAGCTTTGCTTTAAATTCACGAGAAAAAAAAAATTAAAGTGTGTCTTCAGGATATTCACACGTAGACACGTACAGGTATGTATGTGTTCATCCTTCCATTTTCTTTGTTGCTCGTCCTCATTAGTTTGAGTGTATCGCCTGCTGCTTTGAACGTATATCCTGAATTGATCGTTGGCCAATCGCAAGTCAGATATACGTAGACTACCAATCACTAATACACACACATATCAACATTTGAGTGTTTCCAATACATTTGAAATGCATTTTTTGGGGGTGTGTGGGGGGATTAATAACTTAGCAGCATCTTAGTGGCTGGTCAATTGAAGAACACTGATGAAGTAGATAAACAATAGATCGGTCGCCACAGTTCCAAAGACAAAATGCATGATCATCTCTGATGCAATGGCGATTGATGGTGCGTAATGGAAAGATTCACACGTGGTTTTCTGTTGTATCACACGAGAGTGGAGGAGTGTCAGTTTTGAATTTCAGATGAGTTTTCTGTCATTCAAACATTTCAAACGGTGTGCTCATCCTTCGGAAGGCGATTGATCACGAGCGGTGGTGATTGATGGCGAGTAGTGGAGACATTCTTTTTTTTTTTTTATTTGTTCCGACGAGTTTTAAATCCATTTTGCCTGGTTGAAACTATGACACAATGGTGTCATGGAGGTCTCTCAGACATGATTATGCGGCAATTGATGGCGCGTAATGGACACCGGCGCACCGTTTTCTGTTGTATTCTATGAGAGTGGAGTGGTTTTCATTTTTCAATGAATTTTCTATCGTTGAAGAAACAAACATTGTGGTCTCTCACAAGGGCGACTGATGGCAGGTAATGGCAATATGTGCACATGATGTTTCCCTTGTCTCATTCGATGGAAGTTTTGGTTTTGGGCTTTCAGAAAAAGTTTTCTAAGCATGAGACTAAATGGCATCATAACGCAATGGCGATTGATGGCCAGTAAGGGACGCCTGTGCACAATATATACCATTTTATTTTTTTGTACACAAATTAATCAGTTTTCTCCCAGGAAAACATGTCAGACGACAAGGAAGAGGAATGCCCAACGTGTGATGACTGATTTTTTTTTTCACTTTGGAGCCAGTTTTCTGTCATCGAAACACTTCAGAGGACAAGAGCTGATTACTGGCACATGATTGACATGTGTGCACATTGTTTGCTGTTATATCCAAAACGACAGTTAAGAAGTTTTCGTTTGGCATTTCTTTTTAATCAATTTCCACTCATCCAAGCACTTTTTTGGCCGATTTATGCCGCATGACGGACGTATGCACACGTTGTTGTTTTCCCGTCATGTCGTACGAGCGCATCGGAGCTGTCATCGCGTTGTAGAGTAAAAGCGCCGTTGGCGTTAACATGCACATCAAAACAGGAAGTGCCACTCTCGCTGGAAATAAGTGACCCCCCCCCCCCCACCCCCCTCCCTCTGCACCCCTGTCCTCGTCAGAATACGCAGCGCCCGCTCCTGCCTGAACGTAAATAACATCAACAGTAAAGTAAATCAACGCACATCTGAGGCGGTACAGAATTAGCGGCAGGGTGACGACGATGACAAAACCGATTATTAATAGAAGAAGAAGAAGAAGAAGAAGAAGAAGGAGGAGGGGGGCTGGGGGAGGTGGGGTGGTGGAGTGGTTGTCATCCCTGCGGTCCGGTTCTACTATGACAGGAAAATTCAATTATCCAACAAAAGTGAATAAATTTGCAGAGCCGGCGCCCGCGGCGGGAAAATCTCCCAGGATGCATTGGGGAGCAGACGGGGATGGGAGGGGCCAAGGGGACCAGGGGACTCATTATTGGGACGCCACCATCTTGGAATTTTGCTGAAAGAAAAGAAGACCCACAGAGTGAAAACTTCTTGACAGGCAGGGGCTGAAGTCAACTACAAAGAAATGAAAACGTCCTCAGTCACAGGAAGTGAGGTCATCCACAAGGACGGGAAAACTTCCTGATGGACATGGATGTGACATAACGGAAATGGAAATTAAAATTTCCCCAGTGACATGAAGGGATATACTCTCCAAGACGTTCGACATGGACAGGAAGTGGAACGATCCACACGGAAGCAGGGAGCGTCATTTTCGGAAAAAGAAATAGAACGTGATATAATCTACAGGGTGGGAGAGTATTCAATATTCAATAATCTGGAAGGATGGAAAATTTTCCAAAAATTGAGAAAGGGAGATGATCTCCACTATGTAGAAACTTCCGCATCGAAAGGAATTGATGGACCAGCAAGCAGAAATTGCTTACTGGTCGTTGTACTTCCGTTGCACTTCCTATTTCCAACAAGGAAATAGGAAGTGCAATGATCCACCATGTAGCTACAAAAACTCAAGCAGAAGACACCCCAAAAAAAAAAAAGATCATCTTCTTGGGCGAAATGGGGAAAGCGTTAAATTATGAGTGAGTTCCTTTCTCACAACTTCCTGCACCACCGCAGACATCGAAATCACACGACGCACTCATTAACACATACAACGCGCATACATCAAGAATATGAAGAAGTCGTTTTCTTGGAAGCATTCCAGTAAAGTTCTGTCAAAAAAAAAAAAAAAAAATATCCCGTGAGGAAGTTGACTTGGAGGAAGCTTTAAACTTCCTGGAGAACCATTGACGATAGAGAGAACTTTCCAGAACTTCTGTGCAAAACAGTGTGTGTGTGTGTGTGTGTGTGTGTGTGTGTGTGTGTGTGTGTGTGTTATTGTGTTAAAATGCAAACACATTCAGATCTTAAGTGTGACGGTGCCGCTCAAACTAAAATCTTGATCACCCCAAAAAATCCCACTGTGTTCACATGAGGACATGCGATTCAAAGAAGCAAGCACTACACACACGCGCGCGCATACACACACACACACACGCACGCATGCATCGCGAGGTTGGTTGGTGAATTGCGGCTTTTTATGGTTATCTAAGAGGAGATAAAAGAGAAAGTTGTTATCTGGCCGGGGCGGTGTTCTCTCGTGTTCTCGGCGTGAAATGAACGAATAAGGCGGAGACGTGCTAAATGTGACGGCGCCCCAAGGGCTTGCGTTGTCCACAACGCGATGTGGCACCACAAAGGCGTCACGTGGCCTGCGCTGCATTCACAAGCTCGAGTGGAACCAAAAGTTTGGAACCGAGAAACGTCAGTCCTGCTGCCTCTGCGTGGAAGTGTGTGTGAGAGCGAGTGAGTAAATGCATACAGTGTGTGTTTGTGAGAGACAGATCTGGTTATATGATTGTGTGTGAAGACAAGTGTGTGTTGCAAGCAAAATTGTGTACGTCTGTCAATCTGAGAGAAAAACAGAGTGAGGGTACGTGAGTGAGTGTGTGCGTGATAATGTAAGTGTGTGTGTTTTTGGGAGAGGTGGTGACAATGTGAGTGTGTGTGTTTCGTGAGAGTGAATGTGAGCGTGTGAGTGTTTTGTGTGAGAGTGCATGTTTTTTTGTTAGTGTGAGTCCATATATGATGTATAATGAGAGTGTATGTCTATGAGAATGAATGTGTAGGTGATCAGTGTGTGTCTGAGTTTGTGAGAGAGTGTTGTGCGAGAGTAAGAGAATCTGAGTGCGCGTTTGTTAGTGGGAGTGACAAGTGAGCGCATGAATGCAGTGTATGTGTGTGAGAAAGAGTGTGTGTTGAGAGTGTGTGCGTCTGTGAGTGTGAGCATGTGAGTGTGGTGTGTGAGAGAGAATGTTTTGGTGTTAGTGTAAGGGGCTGTGTGTGTGTGTGTGTGTGTGTGTGTGTGTGTGTGTGTGTGTGTGTGTTACAGTTTTGAGAGAGGTTTTGCAAATGAAAGAAGGCGTGTGTGTCGTGGGAGAAATGGTGTAACTTAGAGATTTTAGAGACTTCCCACGTATGTGTGAGAGTGTTTGTGTGGTATTTGAGACAATGTTTTTGAGTTAGCGTGTGTGTGTGTGTGTGTGTGTGTGTGTGTTACAGTTTTGAGAGAGGTTTTGCAAATGAAAGAAGGCGTGTGTGTCGTGGGAGAAATGGTGTACCTTTTGAGATTTGAGAGACTTCCCACGTATGTGTGAGAGTGTTTGTGTGGTATGTGAGACAATGTTTTTGAGTTAGCGTGTGTGTGTGTGTGTGTGTGTGAGAGCAAAAGGGAATGCGAGTGTGTGCGCTTTTGTGAGAGAGCGAGTACAGCACCCAAGGTGTGAAATGGAATTTGTGGCTTTTGGCCTTTTGGGAATGAGCGAGCATCATGTACCTTTCATGCCGCTCAAAATCTTCACGCTAGTGTGAATCATCATCATCATCATCATCATCATCATCTGGCACCACTCCCAGCCTGATCTCCCTTGCATCTTCGCGCCCCCGCTCGCATAGTCTCCCCTTTGTAACAGATCCCGGCCCGGTGCGCGACGAGGCACTCGGCTAGGAGGCGGAGGACAGCCTCATTTGCATACGTAACGAGGCGAACAAGAAAAAAGGAAAATAAAAGGATTTGTCAGCATCGGGTTTGAGGGATTTTTTTTTTCACTTCCCTGTGGCGGTTTTGACGGCCGTGCAGGAAGCCGGCGGGAAAATTCTTTGCTGTTTATGCGCACGACGGCGGCGGGGGAGGAGGAAGAGGAAGGTTACGGTCATCCCGTCGGCTTCTTCATCCTGCCGGGTAAATCTTCCCGCGTTAAATGTTGACGATAAAAACAATAACAACAACAACAAAAAGGGGCCCCTGCCTGTGTTCCCGTTTTTTTTTCCCCCTGCAGAATTCAGCGGGATATATAACATTTTTTTGCTG
Source organism: Hippocampus abdominalis (assembly GCA_018466805.1). NCBI lineage: Eukaryota > Metazoa > Chordata > Actinopteri > Syngnathiformes > Syngnathidae > Hippocampus > Hippocampus abdominalis. The sequence goes on from CM031695.1 coordinate 24,258,709, forward strand.
CCTAATCTGTGATGCAAAAGAATTTACAGCGTGAAGCCGAGCCGTTATCTCGCTCACGCAGCACGAGAGCGAGCGGGAGAAAAGGCGCGAGGCGGCTGAATAATGAATCAAACACGCTCCCGCCCGCGCCGCACACATTTCCCGCAGCTCCCGTTAAATATTGAGTGGCCCCTTTTCACGCACGCGAGGAACCGCGGCGACGTGTCGAAATCCACAACGATGAGCGGCGCGACCCGTCCTCGACTTTTTACCCCGCTTTTTCTGAATACGTTCTGCCCTGTTTCAACTTTTCTGACCAAATGAGAAGCTTGGTTGACCCCCCTTTACAATCACCCCCTTGTGTGTTCGGTGTGAAAGGTAAATGTGGATGAATTCCACTTGTCCCTTTTCATGCAGTGGCTTAATAAATGCAGGTGTGGAAATGGGGAAGAAAAAATGGGAGCATGTCATGAAGTTTCTTCCTGATACTTCGTCGTAGATGAGAATTCTGCAGGTCAACTTCAACCTCCCCATTCTGTGTCTACCTTTCACGCTACTTTCAACAAGGGGGTGGTCATAAAGTAGCCCCTTTTCACATAAAAACAGTTCCGCATCTGACAATTTCTCTGAAGTTGGGGGGGTTTGAATCGACCTTTCACGCAGGTCAATTACCCCTGGTAAAGGAGGGGCGGTAAGAAAATATCCCCTTTTCACATAAAAACAGTCCTGCATCTGAATCTTTCTCAGAAGTTGGGAGGTTTTTGAATCTACCTTTCACGCAGATCACTAACTCTGGAAAGGTTCAGCATCGAGGGGCAGTGAGAAAGTCGCCCCTTTTCACAGACACACAGTCCTGCCTTTGACCGTATTGCAGAATTGAAAAATGTGTGGGTGGATTTAAACTACCGATTCTCAATCTACCTTTCATGCAGACCAGGAGCTCAGGGGGACAAAAGTTTGGTTTTGAGGGTCAGTGAGAAAGCAGCCCCTATTCACACACATTCTCCCTCTGCTACTTTCTCAGAAGTCAGGAAATGAGGTTGTGGATTTCAACTGCCAATTTAGAGTGTACCTTTCACGCAGAGCGACTACTCAGAGGAGCACGCCTTCAAGGGTCACTGAGCAGCCCCTTTTCACCCATAGACAGTTCTGCCTCTGCTACTTTCTACGAATTCAGCATTTGAGATTGTGGATTTCAACGGCCCATTTCGAGTCTACCTTACACGCACACCAACCACTCAGGGCTCAGTGAGAAAATGGTCCATTTGCACACAGCCCTGACAATGATACTACCTCTTAAGTCACACTTCAACCACCCGTGTGGTCCACCTTTAACGCAGATCAAAGACTCAGGAGGAAAAAAAGCGAGAAAAAACTTGAGAATCAAATATTTCAAAAGTGTTTGTTTTAGTGCGTCATTTTAGTATGTGTCTTTGCATATGTTTTGTTAATTTCTTTTTTTTTTTGTTAAATAGAATAAATAGTTCTGTGTGTGTGTGTGTGTGTGTTCTCTTTTTTTTCAAATTCATGTTTTTTATGTTTTTTTATTTTTTTTACTATTTTTCTATTAGTGTGCCGCGTGCAAGAGTGCCCCCTGTGAGCTCAATTAAAATTGCAGCCATTAGTGTGAAGCGCGCGAGAAAGACTTGACAGTGTTCGGATTCAGAGGAGAGGCAAAAACATCCGAGTCACTCTTTGCGCTTCATTAAACACGCACACACACACACACGCGGACCCCCGGGAAGTCTCAAGTCAGCCGGCAAGGGTCAAAGGGCACCAGGAAATGGACAGGAAGTGGACCGTGGAGGGACAGGGCTGGTGTCTGAGAGAGCGACACAACTGGAGCAGAACAACATGGACCCTCTGGACACACACACACACACACACACACACACACACACACACACGCACACTCACATCATCACATCCCTTAAGCCAGCAAATGTGAGTGATGTGATGCGACGTCCGACGCGTCCATTTGCAGTCGACAGGGCTGGGAGGCTTTGGCCCCACCCCCTGGCGGCGGCAGCTCGGCCAATCCGACACCGGCGGCTATGAAGAGTTTAGTGACTGGAGAGTCAGACGGCAAATCAGAAGGTCGGAGAGATCTAATTTCGCTTCTTGCCGAAACAAGTGTGTGTGCCTTTTGGTTTCAACACTTTGAATGTGTGAGCATTGCGTTTTAACCGTTTCTTTGTGCGTGGGCGTGTGTGCGCACAAATGTATATGAGACTGCACACGTGATGCCTGGTGTGAGTGTGTTTCAGTCTGTTTGTGCAATTGTGTTTCAATTGCGGATGTCTTTTGTCTTACAATTTTTTGTGTGGGTGTGCGAATGTGTAAAAGTGTGCAGTGTACTGCGACTGTGATGCTGCGCTCGCGTGTGTGTGTGTGTGTGAGTGTGTGTGCGTGTGTGTGGTGTGTAGTGTGTTTGGGTTTGTGTGTGCCTAACTTGCATTTAAACTGTTTCTATGTGTCTGTTACAATAGGACTGTGATACTGTGTGTGTGTGTGTGTGTGTGTGTGTCTGCGTGCGCATTCTCAGTGTTAAACTGCAGCCGTGCTCAGCATTACAAATAATGTAAATAATTCTTTGCCCTTGCACTTCGTGTGTGTGTGTATATATATAATATATATATATATATATATATATATATATATATATATATATATATATATATATATATACACACACATACAGACACACATATATATATATATATATATATATATATATATATATACAGGCAAATTTCCCCAGTGCGGGACAAATAAAGGTTTTCTTATTTCTTATTCTTACATATATATAAATATATATATATATGCATATACTATAGTCAGTGACACCAGTGACCCATGTTGGCCTCAGTGAGTTTTTATCTGTGCTTGTGTGACCCGAATTGTAAATACAGCATCCCGCACCAAGCTGTGTGTGTGTGTGTGTGTGTGTGTGTGTGCGTGTGTGTGTGTTTGCGTGTGATATGAATTATGAGCATCAGCCTCCCCGTGACCCTGATGCATGTCCGTGCAGAATGACTTTGTATCGTGCATATCAATATGCATGTTATCTCTTTGGTGTGTGTGTTTGACTGTGTGTGAGGTTAATTGAGGGGAGGCGTTTTAAGTGTTGCCCGGGGAGATGCGCACCGCCACTGCCGCCGTCCACTCATTGTCTATTCAGCACTATGCTCTGGACCACACAAAAAAAAAACAAAAAAAACGGCCATGCCGAGCTCTAGGTGGATGGAGGTTGGGTGTGTGTTTGTGGAAAGGGGGTCGCCGCTTCACGTCTACCCGCAGAGCAGCACTCGTGACTGGGACGAGCAGGGCAAGCGCGAGCCCCTTTGCTGGAGCTCAGACGAGAGGCTAATCCTTCCACACGGAGGAGGCGTTAATATCTGAGGATGAAGTGGGGGGGGGGGGGGGGGGGAGACAGCACTATTTCATCCTGGCGCTACCCCGTCTACCGAAACACTTTCACACCACTTGACTTTCCGCTGCCGTGTCACGCAACTGTGTGAAAGGCACCGTCACAGAATGGGGGGCAAAGGCAATTTCCCCTGCCTCTGATGCGATATCAGTTTCATTACATCCGTAATGGTAGCGTGTGCATTTTTTTAACCCCTGAAGAAAACGCAAGAGATTACGGAACGCGGGTGGTATGTTCTCTCTGTTGTCCAATAAGAACTTGAGGGTATGAATTTAATGACACCACCTTTACTAAACGGCAACTAGCTTTGCAGTTGGTAAATGGAACACGTTAAAATGCGACATATACAGTCAAACCTCGGTTTTCGTCCATAATCCGTTCCAGAAGGCTGTTCGAAAACCGAAATTGTTCGAAAACCGAAACCACGCTCTTTTTACAATAAAAACGTGTACTGAACACGTCTGCTCACAATGGAAAGCAACACGAGGAAGCGTCACTTCCTCGTCTACCCGAGGAAGCGTCACTTCCTCGTGTAAGGAAGGCAAGAGGAGTCAAATGGTGCATTCAAGTGCGCTCAGTTTGTTCGAGAACCGAAATTTGTTCGTCATCCGAGGCATAAAAAAAATCAAAATTTTTGGTCGAGAACCGAGACGTTCGAAAACCGAGGTTTGACTGTACTTTCCAATATTTCCCACTTTGTTCAAGTCACTTTTTAAATAATGTGCAACACATTGTTGTTGTGTGCGCACCACATTCCAGTCTCTCGACATAAGGTAGGAGGGCGCTCCCTTCCTTTTGGTCAATTCAGAAGAACCGATCGAAGGACCACGTAGGACATGTCAAACGAATGTGGCAAGACGAGCAAAAGTTCTGACGTGCCAGACTTTCCTCGTCGTCTCTGAGCAAGTCACACGACGCGGCCGTCAAAGACGCCGAGATAACTTTTCATCGCTCAATCTGCTCTCAGCTTCTGACGATCTTCCTTCTGTCCTCTGGATCGTCCCCGCTCTTTTCAAGATAGGCTCAAGAACTTCTCACATTCCTCTTTTCTACTCTTGATACCGTTTTGATAGTTTTCTGAAGCTCTCTCTCTCTCTCTCTCTCTCTCTCTCTCCTCAACATCACCCCCCTTTTCTATTTACATCCCTTCTCTTGTCTCATCTTCTATTCTGGAGGTTATCGCTTCTCCTACTGTGAAACACCTTGAGAACTTTCCTCGCTTTTCTCTTCCCCTCTTGATCTCCACAATATGTTTTTGATCACTTTTCCCCTTCACACCCCCCGGCCCCCTCTGTCCCTCTCTAGAACTCTGGAACTCTTCTCGATATTACCTCCAACCTCTGGTTCTTCTCCATCTTTCTCCATCTTCCTTCTCCCAATCCTTTCTTCTCTAGATCGATCTCCCGCTCCAGATCCTCCATCCTAGATTTGTTTTCAGTTCCCTCCTGGATCTATTTGCAATCCCGCTTCACTTTGAGGTGACCTGCATGACATTTGCCTCTTCTCTAGATCACCGTTTTCCTTTAGATGTCCCCTCTGCTTCCGTGCATCTCTTCTGTCTTCTCGCTCTCGATTCCCCTTCACCTCTCCACTGTGCTCCCCCGGATCTCGTCTTTTTTTTTTTTTCCGTCTTCAATCACAGCTTACCTCTTTTCTCCGCGACATCCTTTTATCTCTTCTCTAGATTCCTTCCTTTCGTCTACACGAAACAAGTCCAACGTCATATTTACTCATGTCTCCTTCCCCCGCCTCTGTCACACTCTCATATCTGTCCTCTCTCATTTTCTCCACAGGTGACTGCCGAGGCACTGTGAGTGTTTGTGTGTGTGTGTGTGTGTGTGTGTGTGTGTGTGTGTGTGTGTGTGTGTGTGTGTGTGTGTGTGTGTGTGTGTGTGTGCGTCTATCGCGTGTGCGGGAGTGCGTGTGAGTGCGTGTTCCGGGGAAGTGGATTATCATGGTGGTCTGCAGGAGTTGCCGGCAGCCGAGCAGAAAGCTTTAATGAGAAGTCGCTGTTTACTAGGGACAGACTGGGACACCACTCACACCCCCACACACACATATACACGCACACGTGTGCAAGCGGGCACTTGAAGCACACACTGTAACTATTGCAGTAATGGAGGTTGGAAAGTTCCTTCTACAAACTAGTCGGCTCTGTGTTTCCTCATTAAGGAGGACAGTCAGGACAGTTACAAAGGCATGCGAGCACACGCACACACACCTACACACGCACACACGCACACGCATGCACGCTGAAACTTTTTACAGGGTAGCTGCAGACATAAAAATACTTTTAAAAGGCATTTTTGAAGCCACTTCTGTCAAATTAAACATCCCACTTTCATTAAATGTGACAACTAGGTGTGGGTGATTTTTCTAAATGGTAGCAACTCAATTTTTTTGTCTGTCGGACGTGGTCAACATCTGTTGGTCTTGAGTGTATTGGATGTTTCTTTCTCTGTCGATGTCAGGTGTTGCCTTCAGGGACAGTTTGAAATCACAGTTTTCCTGCCGCACCACACCTGAGTGATTGTTCCAAGTATCCCCAACTATCTATCTACCTGGATTATGTCCCTCCATCCATCAAGCTAGCTTGTATTTTGCCTTCAGGGACAGTGTGAAATCCCCTCTCACGCATCAACTGAAGTACATTCATCTATCTATCAAATCTAGTCAGGTGCCTTCAGGGAAGTTCTGAAATCATAGCTTCTGTCTCAATTTGAAGTAAGATGATTTTCATCCTAGCTAGCTATTAAATTCATTCACCAACATCTTGTGTAACATGGAATAGTTGTCAGGCAGTGGCAATTGCTTTTAACGCAACAGGAATTTGTTTTCCGGGTGTTAAAAACTTCACACCCTGGTCCGAGCTCCCATTCAGACAACTTCTGTTGCGCCTCTGTTACAGTTTTAGCACTTAGCGTGCAAGCCAGGAAATTAAATCAGCTTTCTATTTCACATCCTGTGTTGGTTTGTATCTTTCACACGGCGAAGCGGGATGGGGAAAAAGCTGATTTTGATGGGCAGTGTGAAAGGGGGTTTCGAGAGCTAAGCAAGTCAGAAGAGTATAGCTTGAAGTGTATGACATCGTCAGCGTCTGGCGTAACGTATAAAACGTTGACAGACTCTAACAAATGTTTACAACATAACAGGGAGATTGACAAACGAGTATTCTGAAATAAACTTCACACCACGTCGTCATTGCTTTACCTTTTCACACAGACACCATTACGCCTCTATTAAACCTTCAATACCACTCCAGATGCCAGAAAATTAACAGCTCTCCTTTGCTTCGGTTTCCCGCTCATTTCACAGAAGTTGCCTTTGATGGCAAGTGTGAAAGGGGCTGATGAAATTCTCTGTGGGATGTTCAATATGATTTACTGTCACCTTTCTTCCCCGTACGAGTATCCGATGTGTGAATACGACCCTTTAGCGCTTGCAGATGCAGACAGTGTGCAGCTCGTAAAAAAAAAAAAGAAAATTAAATTAGCGCTGAGCTTTTTAACGTCCATTTCGCGCTGCCACTTTGAGCGGGGCAAGCGCTTAATAAACTCTCATTATTCTCTGATTCACGGCGCCAAAACATGCCGGCTCCACTCCCGACGTTGTTAATTTGTGACGCGCGGCCGCTAAACACTTGGTTAGCTTTATCTGCCGTCGTAACGCGTGCGCTGCGGCGCTTTATTAGCACTCACGCCGCCCTTCATTTGGCTGCGGTTAAATCTAACGTTTCCTCTCCTTTTCAAAGGGTTTTTGGCCTCTCCAGGGAAACGGATGCTCTTTAGTTGCTACGCAATGTTTAACAGCAAAGACAAAAAGGATAGCAAGTAGCAGCTAGGTAGTTTCTTGTTAAAAAAAAAAAATACACACAATAATAACCTGAAACCACATCAAATGTTCACAAATATCACACACTGGTTGGATAACTGTAATAAATGTTTGGCCAGTAATCAAACTTGGCCATGAATTATTAAAAGTCAAATGTAGCTTTGTCCAATTATCTAGTACATGGGCTTCAAATTTGGTAGACATCATATAAAGTTCACCTTTGCATAAATTGACCAAATTATCCAAAAATGGCAATCCCAAAGTAACTCTGTGTGCGTTTTCAGGCATGGTTTCTCAGGACATTTTTTGGAGTTTCTACTTCTGGTAGATACACCTACCAAATTGTATGTTACTAAATTTAAATGGATTTGGGGGACTGAATTTACAAATGTGCATAAATGGCCAAAATTTCCATAAATATCACTTTCAAAACATAATGGCAGACTGCTTGTGTATTTTCAGGTATGACTTCTTAAGATTTTTTTTTTTTAAACACACGCTTACCAAGTTTAACGTTGCTATGGGGAACAGGCCGTGGGGGATGAATTTTCAAATCATTTGAATATTTTATGTCAGCGATTCATCCAAATTTGCTGCGAGGCTTTGGCCAAACACAATGACAAAAATGTAAAATTCTTGGTGTTGTCCATCCGTCAAGTTGGTTGGACATGGTTCAAATTTGGTTGCCATTGTCCCACATTTATAGAAAAGAGTTTGCCTTTGATGCACCCCTGAAAATGGGCAAAATGACTTGAAAATGGCTGCATCACTTTCTGTATTTTCATGTATGGTTTCATAATGTTTTTTGTGGATCATCTCATGATTGACAAGTTGACCGAATGCCATGTTGCAATGCGAAACTGGTTTCTGTGTCAAATGGTGCATTCAAGTGCGCTCAGTTTGTTCGAGAACCGAAATTTGTTCGTCATCCGAGGCATAAAAAAAAATCGAAATTTTTGTCCAAAAACCAAATTGGACGAGAATCGAGACGTCCGAAAACCGAGGTTTGACTGTGTATATATATATATATACAGTACATATTTAAATTTACACAACTGACCCAAATGACACAAACATGGGTGCTTCAAACCAAATTCCAAATTAGCCGACTTCCTGTGTCCTTTCAAGGCAGGGCTGCTTGGAATTTTTTTGTGGGTCAACTCATGATGGACATTTCTACCAGATTTCATGTTAAGTCAAACTGGCTCTGCGGGCTGACTTTTTTTTTTTCTTTGTGAGACTTAAAAGGAAAAATCCAGTCAGTGTCGCACGCTTGACTTGTGATATGCGCACACACACACACACACGCACACACACACACACACACACACACACACACACACACGCACGCACACACACAGTCTTCCAGTGTGGAGTGTGGCAAGATGGATGACTGCACATGAACACATACACACATGCATACAGCCACACAGGCACAGTATCACTGTTGGTGTGTGTGGCGTCCAGAGAGTGGGATGGTGATTAGTGTTGGGATTCTGGGACTGTGGCCTCAGTTTTCATTAAGAGCCATAAACTCACATGTCTTACATCACCGCACACACACGCACACACACTCCTTGTGTGCTCGGCATGCGAATGTGTCTGTGCGCGTGCCAGTGGCCAAGCTTTGAAGACGATCGAGTGCGAACGAGAAACATGTTGTTTATCATGGCAGTAATTAAGCCCGCTGTTCAACTTTAATTAAAATATAACAGCAGCACTAAATATGAACGCACACACGTACACACAAAATACGTTTTTAGCTGGCTATTTGCCACCAAAGATAATGCTAAATAAATTGTGATAGGAAGCAGCGCGATCCGACGTTCATGATCCAAAAAAGGCCTGAAACCAAATGAGATTAAAATGTGAGCTCGGGAATGTTAATTATTAGCGAAACCTCAATTAAAATCGAAATGGCTTCCTATGTATATGCACAGCCGTGGGCCAAAGTCTTGAGACACCACTGGTTTAATAGGACATGGTTAGCAGGATTATGGTGCTGTGTAATGAATGAAATCAATAAACTAAACAAAAAAACACACAAAAAGAAATGCTAAAAATGAGTACAAAAGTGGCTGAGCCCATTTTTATTCAAATAAGTGGTCTAAATAATGTATAATGGATAATTATTCCATTGACTCCAAGAATCACCAAAGGCTACACACTCCTGTTTAAATGCAAGGTTTTTGTTATATTCAAAATGGGACCAAGATAAATTGTTTTGAAACAGCGAACATGTCGAAAAAAATTTTAACTCAGTGTTGTGCAGACATCCACCAAGGCTCAACTGTGCAAAGATGGACATGTGGAGTTTTGTTTCAGGCAAGGCTTCTTGAGACTTTTTTTGTGGGTCTTCTCATGATAGACATGCCAGCCAAATGTCACGTTATCTGTCAAATTAGGATCAGGGGCTGATTTTTATTTTTTTTAATTTATTACTTTTTTATATATATATATGAATGACCAAAATGAGTCTAAAAGGTCTGCTTCAAACAAAAATGACAGCCTTCCAGTGACATTTTGGGCATTGCTTCTTGAGACTTTTTTTTTGTGGGTCTAGTTGTGATCGGCAAATTTCACTGTGTATGAATCAACGCACAACATCAACTCAGCACGACTTTATTGTCATAAAAACATGTGACTAAAAAGCAAAATTGTCATTATGTTAATAAATACATTCACAGAAACAATCCCCTGCTACACTCCATCCAAGTAACTACATCCCATAATACACACGCGCACACACGCACAAACCACCGTTACAGACACGTGATAAATAGTCCATTCAACTATTAGGCTTTGACAAGAAGAAGGAGGCTCGACTGACAACTTGCGTGGCGGGCGGGTCTTAGAATGAATAAATCCAATGTTTTTGGATGTTACATAGTAACACTTTCCAGTTTGTGAACAAGAGTTAACATGGAAATGAGCAGTTAACTAACATTCCAAGTCATGACCTCTTTGTAAACTTGAACGTTTAATTATTCCGACGTGACATAATAACAAAATAATGGTCTTACAAACTGAAAAGTGGTTACATTGGTACACCGTAGTAATTTCTGCACAATTGCTAGTTTGTGCTTATTATCGTTTTAACCCACCACTGCATTCCAAATACAGTGATACTTTGACTTATGAGTTTAATTTACGCCTTGACCAAGTTTATTAATTCCATTATTCCATTCCAGCCTGGAAAAAGAATACTATAAGTTTGTTGTTGTTTTAATTGAGACAAGTTGCACTTATCTGAAGCTCGCTCATATCTAACATTAGTTTTTTTTTTAATGACTCCATGCCATTTGATTCCTTGTCATTCACCTAGCCTCGCCTAGCGCTCTACCCTAGCCACATAGCCTAGCGAGCTAGCCTGGCCACCTAGCCTAGCAATTAGCAGAGACACGGGCTGAGATCAGAGACTTCAGCAAGCAAATAAAAGTATAACTGCTTTTGGATTTTGTTTTGTTTTGTTTTGTATTGTTTTTGAGAGGGGCTGACATCAGCCAAAAGCAAACGCTAATAATGCTAATGAGCTAAAGGATCATGTGATTGCTGCCATTATTTGAACACATCACACTAACATCTTGTGGTATTATTGTCAATTGTTTGAAAAGGGTATCCGCAGCGGGCAGGAAGCCACAATGAAGACCTCTCATTTGTGACTACTAGGAGTAGCCCAATTTTGAATGTATCATTTTTCTTAACACATGTTTTGATTACACGGCACAAAGAGAATATGTCAAAATTTATCGTGTCATTGGAAGTGAATGCCAGATGTAAGGATTAGGTGTAATTTTTAAGGATTTCCAGTTAGGATTAGCAGAATTTGAGATTGTTTTTTGGTTTGAGGTAGGGTTTGTGTTCGTGGGCTGGGGTTCGGTTGTGGTCGGCGGTTTGGTTAGTCAGGGGGGGGGTTCTGTGAGCAGGGTTATTGATGGACAGAAAAGGCTTTGGGTTAGTGCAGGGGTGTCAAACTCATTTCACATTGTGGGCCACATACGGCCTCGGTAGATGTCAAGTGGGCCGGACCATTAAAAATTATACCATACTCGGCTATATAGAACCAAAATAATATGTCTTTTCTATGTTTTGGTCTAAAGAAGCACAAGAACACTAGGAAAATGTTGAAATTTAATGAATATATCTTTTACAAAACATTTTTTGAAGCACCTAACATTTCTTTAGACAAACGTGCAATTTACTTTTATCGTTCACATTTATGCATTGCAACTGATCCCACTGACTGTATAAAGGCACAAAACCTTAACAAGTAATTGGTATTGAAAAATATAGTAATACACTTTTAAGATTAAACGAGATTTATAAAGAGGACTTTTTAAACCATTTACACGAGTATATAAAATCTAAATGTAATCCCTGCCTACACCTTACAAACTAAGGAGAGTGCTATAATATGTGTAAAGAATAAAGTATTCACATGTCCTTGATAGCGTCTGCTGTGTTGGGTCTGTCTCAGTGACAGACTGAGGCTGCGGTTGTCTTCTTCTCTGATCAAAACAATGTTGTCTTTCCTCTGATCAAAACAGTGTGTCCCCTAGCAGATATTCCACGAATTGCACCTTATTAAAATTATTAATTCCGCGCCTTGTATGCATTTTTTCACTTTTAAATTATACTGCGGGCCTGATCAAACCTCCTTGCGGGCCGGTTCCGGCCCGCGGGCCGTATGTTTGACACCCCTGGGTTAGTGGATTCGTAATTTGAGCACATTTATTATTCAAATTATTATCTGCAAATTTGCAGCCCTTTGTATGAATCAATACCCCATAAGTAGCTCTCAAAAAGGCCGGTGGCCCCTGAATAGGGCTTCAGGGTTGGTTAGAGAGTTATTGTAGCGGCTGTCACTTGCGTGCATTATCTGTAGGCTTCAAATTGGATTCGTCTTTCAGGGGTTAGGGTCATTTGGGATTAAGTGAATAGTTGGAGAGTTCTATTGGGGTTAGTGTTATGTTTAGGGAAGTGGGGTTCGGGTGCAATAAGGGGGTTTGGGTTAATTTAGTGCAAGGTTATGGTTAGGCTCAGTGGCTTCTCGCAGGATTCATTAGGGGTAGGATTTGTGTGTAGGGTCTTGGGTTGGTTGCTTTACAGTTTGTACTGTCGGTTGAGGTTTAGAGGTAGTGGGTTAGGGTCTTAAGGTTTGTTAAACTTTGTGTAATTAGTGTATGGTTAGAGGTTAGGTTAGTTAAGGTTAGGGTTAGGTTCGGAGGTTTAGGGTTGGTGTGGGTGGTGTTATGGGTAAGACGAGGATCTGTGGACACCCTGTTTAAATTGTGACCGGACTTTTTACATCATGTGTGCTCGAAGAAAAAAAAGCTCTGGTGTTTTAAGCCAGTGATTTTAGTCTTTTAAAAATATTCCAGTTTACCAACAATGACATTTGAGGATCAATTAACAAAAAAAATATATATATATTCTCACTTTTCTGTCAGGAATTCTGTCCAATGCGAGCTGTCAGAACTTTGACCCTGACCACTGAAGCACGCACCAAAAAATTAGGGGGCTTAAAGTAACCCTGAAGCGGAAGTTTGCTTGTCACTTGATCATTTGATGAAAAACAAAAAGATTAAAAATAAATAAAAAAAGATAATCCGGTCAGTCCACGGGCGTCCCCAAAAGGTTATTTCTGTCTTGTTGTGAATAGTTTCTCCTCATTCCAAGAAACCACAAAAAGTCATTCAGGAGCATTAAAAAAAGAATATATATACAAATGCAGCAAAGACTGGGGGGGGGGGGGGGGGGGGGGGCGCAATAGTGTTTAAAATGGACCAGGAGGAATAAGAAGAAGAAGACAAAAAAGTGTGTCTGTTCTTTGGGACTTTTTAAGGAAGTCTTTTTAGTCCGGCCGCCCTCTCCGGCTGGCTGCTGGACGACGCTGCACCTACGAGAGGATAGACACGCAACGTCTTACACCTCAGTTCACCTCAGGTCACGCCAGGCACAAGAGCACAATCCATGCAAAAAAAAAAAAAAAAAAAAAGAAAAATTCACAAAATAGAGGGGATGGGATATTAAAAATAGGAGTGGCTTGAAAAAAAATGCACCGGCGTATTGAAGCAAAACTAATGTTTGGACGAGATGAAACAAAAAATGAACGTACATTTCTCATCATTTAAAACATCAACCATATGATCAAGATTATAACACCTTTGAAAATAAATCGCTAGGACCTTTCATGTTTGAATATCAAAGAAATCAAACAGACATAGCATAGCATCGTTACCATCGTTAGCGTCATTAAGTTGAGCAAGTTAGCATCTAATTGTTCTTTTTTTCAAATTGCGAATGAACTCCTATTTACATTTTGTGTGAAGTTGTTTTGATTCATTGCTACTTTAGCAAGCTAGCCAGGCTTGTGAAAAAAAATTATTTTGGTTAGTAAACTGCTAAAATTGCCAAGCACTTCCTAATGAGCATGGTTAGCCACCGTTAGCATCGCCGATTCTCCAGAAAATTTAAAATGACCTAACTTGCTAGTTGAGCGAATTTTCACTTCATTGGTGACCACACTTTTTCTTCAGTCCCATTTAGTAATTTCGTATTGAAAGTCGGTATGATGTTATTTGGTATCATGTTGGTGAGCAGGTCCAGCATTGACCAAGCCTTGTGCCGTTGCTAATCCAAAAAGTGAGCATTTGGGGAATTTGGGGATTTTTTTTCCAGCATTTTTTGACACAGCAAAAAAAATTCCAATTTATGTGGCAAAATAAAACTCAAAAGTAAACAGAAAATGTGTATGTACGACACGACGCAGCCATGTTCGAACATCATTGCCTCTTCCCTGAAGTTGTCATCTGTTGCTTCCCTTCCCTCATTTGTCTGACACTCACTCTAGCTTATTCTGCTTTTCATCTTCCTCTCCTTCATTTTCCCCCTCGCCCTCTTCCCCCTCCTGCTACAAATGTCGCTTCTCGATGTGGGAAGTGGGTCAATGAAAGCAGCTTCCAGGTGTCATTTAAAGGTGGTAACATTTAAAGGTGAGAGAAAGGAAAGGGTAAACCACGACCATGAAAATCATCCCAAATAGGAGTTCATCAAAGCTTTGAAATTCACCCAAAATGACAGCTAACCAAAATAGTCAACATCTTCCTCAATTCATATCATCGACTTTTCTTTTGTGTGTGTGTGCCCTCTTATGAAAGACTTGTCCAACCAATTTCATATTGATCAGTTAAACTGGTGTCGGGGCAATTTTTTTTTTTTTTTAAATCGTGTGAATGGTCGAATTGACCACAAAAGGATGACGCCAAAACACAATGGCTGAGACTCTGTGTTCAATTTCGGGCATGGGTCCATGAGACATTTTCGCATTCTGTTATGATTGAGATATTTTACATTGATCTCTGCAACCGGTGCGAGGAGCTCCTTTTTTTCCCCCTGGGTATAGTTTGAATGATCTACCCTTGCCTCTGTGGGTTTTCTCTGGGTACTCTGGTTTTCTCCCACATTCCAAAAACAGGCATGGTAGGTTGACTAAACACTAAATTCTACCTCACTGTGATTGTGATTTTTATTATTTTGTTATTATGTTATGATGACTTCAAGATGGCGCCGTGAGAGTGTCTGCCATTACAGCAGCTCCTATACTTTTTCTTCTTCTACTTTCTTCCTTTTGTAACTTTGCTGCTGTAAATTGGGAATGTTTCCATTGTGAGACGAATAAAGGTTTTCTTATTCTTATTATTGTGAGTGTGAATTGTTGTTTGTCGATGTGTGCCCTGCGATTGGCTCGTGAGGGTAAACGCTTCAGATCATGGATGGATGGATGGATCGATCATGAGTTTACTTTCAAAATGCCTCCTAAATTTACGAGAAACATGCTTAAAAGGACACAGGAAGACTGCCATTTCACTTCTAAGTGGCCATTTTAGGCTCAACTGGCTTAGTTGCAGACAACTTTATTGAAATCAAAATATAAGCCCCCATTGCCAGTTTCACCAAAAAAATGACATTTGGTAAACATGTCTATCATGAGTAGACCCACAAAAAAGTCTAAGACAGAGGATGTCTGCCATTTTGCTTTGATACAGCCATTTTGTTTCCTCAATTGGTCACAACATGTCTATAACGAGTAGACTGACGAAAACAGCTATGACTCCATGTCCAAAAAGACACTGGAAATCGAACATTTTGGCCCAAAGCGGACAATTATGACTCAACTGTCTCAGTTGCAGCCAACTGAATTTACATTTAATACAAATTTCAGCCCCCGAAGCCACTTTCTATCATGAGTAAAATCAACACAAAAAGTCTCAGAAGGCACACCCAAAAAGACAGACAAAGTCTACCATTTTGGCCCAAAGCGGACATTTTAGACTCAACTAAATAAAAACAAAGGTGTCAAACTCATTTTTGTTGCAGGCCACATTGTAGTTACGGTTTCCCTTGGAGGGCCGTTACGAATTTTGGGAAACTATATACAGTCAAACCTCGGTTTTCGAACGTCTCGGTTCTCGACCAAATCGGTTTTCGACCAAAAATTTCGAGTTTTTTTATGCCTCGGATTACGACCGAAAATCGGTTCTCGACCAAACTGAGCGCACTTGAATGCGCCACTTGACTCCTCTCGCCTTCCTTACACGAGGAAGTGGCACTTCCTCGGGTAGACGAGGAAGTGACGCTTCCTCGGGTAGATGAGGAAGTGATGCTTCCTTGTGTAGCGTTCTATTGTGAGCAGACGTGTTCAATAATTTTTTTTCATTTTTTTTAAGAGCGTGGTTTCGGTTTTCGAACAAATCGGTTTTCAAGCAGCCTTCTGGAACGTATTATGGTCGAAAACCGAGGCACGACTGTAAATAAATACATAAAACAGTCCATGATGAGTAGACCCACAAAAATGTCTTGGAAACAACATGAAAATCTGCCATAATGGACCAAAGTGGAGATTTTAGTCCCTGGAGAGATCCATGGATGCATATATTTAACAGCCCTAATAAAGTGTGATTGAAGTATGAAATAAAAATGATGCTTGTTTGGCGTGTTCCTCATTACAAACTGTCTCTTCTGACTGCAGTCACTTATACTCCGCTGAGGAAATACAGCAAATATTTGCTTTATGCTAATGAGCGGTGCTTCACGCAAGCAAATTGCCTCAGAGCAAACAAACAAGTCGGCGAAGTAGACCTGCGAGCCGCTGGACATTTTCACAAGATGGTCGCAAGCCGCCTTCAAGACGCTAAAACGCGTTAATGGCCGCCACTCACGTTTAATGTGCAAAGGAAATTAATCTTTAATGGGGTCGTGGTCTTTACCCGATGCCATGTTGTCATTAGCATAGGCGGTGATAGCGCACGCTACATGTACATCAGTGGTAATTACGCCATTCTGAAAGACAAACATTCATATTCAGCCTCAAAGTAAAGACATCATTAACATACAAACTTTGGCAACTATATATCGATATCGTACTGCGAGTTACCAATGTTTATGAAATACTGAGCATTAACACGGCTCGGATGTGCACGCTAGTAGCCATTCAATAATACGTCGCTTTAATGACCAAAACGTTCCATTTATTCTGGTATTTGATCATTGATTTGGTTTCAATGGTTTTTCTCTTTTGAGGCTTATTTGGATGCACAGACTCAGACATGAATCCAGAGTGAACGTGAAAGCACTTGGCCGACAAACGCAGCGTGTCGTTGGCTTGCCCATGAAAAGGATTCCAATGACGTAGCTCCTACTTGACCGGCGCGGTCAAGGTAAAAACTTTTTTTTTTTTCCTGTCAAAGGCGCAAAGTGAGCAAAAGGAATAAAAAAGCAGAGATGTGAAAAGACCAGACCAGACCAGTTGAGACCAGATGAGATGAGGAGGCATTGAGAGGACAAGTGCAGGAGAGCGAAAAACACTGAAGAGGAACAACGACATGCGGGTCACGCCTTCAACAATAAACATGAAAAAGGAGAGATGATGAGTGTGTGTGTGTGTGTGTGTGTGTGTGTGTGTGTGTGTGTGTGTGTTTACCATTTAACTCATTTGTGAACACAAAATGGAGTCTCGCTGTCAGTCGAAGATTGTTGTCTTGCTACTTTTCATCCTACAGTTCCTCCTTTCTCCGCCTCCTCCTTCTCCTCTTCCTCTTTGCTTTTGCCATCTTCCTCCTTTTTGTGCACTCATTTTCCTCTCTTCCCGTCATCATCTTCCTCCTCCTTTATCTCATCTTCCTCTTCCACCTTCGACTTCTCCGTCTCGTCTGCATTTTTCTCCCTTTGCTCCCTCTACTCCTCCTCATCTTCCTGCATTCCATTTTCTTCTCTTCCATCCTTTCTCCTCATCCTCGTTTTGTTCTTCCGATTTCTCTTCCCTTGCCTCCTCTTCCTCCTACTGCTCACTTTTCTTCTCCTCCTCCTCATCCTCAAACTGCATTGCCTTCCGCCCTTTTGACGCGTTAGCATTTCTCTACCTCACAATTGACGCGGCAAACAGATTTGCCGCCTATTCTTTATCCTCTACTCAAAAGATGTGCTGATCTCAAATCCAACATCTCCCTCTACTGTCGTCTGTCATTTGGGTTGTTTACATAGCTGAATTTCACAGACTAACTAGGCGAGAACCTATTGTGGAGTTGACGAATAAATTCGTTAGTGGCAGTGAACGACTGGATTCGCCGCCAAAAAATAAAATTCCAACTGAATTCATCAGGTAGGTCAAGGCAGAACTTTGATTCTAGTGTAATGACAAAAACATTTACGTTCCAGGTGTGACGTTTTCCTGACACGTGTATGAAAAGAAGATGGATCATAAAAGGCATTTTAATGCCTGGATTAGCATGTTAGCACGAGCAAGGGCCCCTTGAGTCCTTGGCCCTGAACGTCTGTGTAACTTGTGTAGATAATCCGCCGGGCCTTTTGAATTTCTGCCTTTTCACGCCGCATTCACACACCCGGCCGCCTTTTCATTTGCTCTTTTGTGTGCCGCACAATGAAGGTGCCGGCTGAAGCGCCGCCGCCGTCGCTCCTCAGCCAGACCCACCCCCCACCTTTCCGCCTTAAAAGAAGCTTTTGTTTTTTTTCTGACGTCTGCACCGTCTCCATCTTGACTTCCTTAAAAAAAAAAAAAGCCTCGGGCTCCCATATCTCGCTGGCTATAACAAGCGTTCATTTTGTTCCTGACCCTTGAAGTAAAAGCACTGACAACCGTGCACAGGCCTGAAAAGTGATTTGATCAGCAAAAGCTGTGACTTTTTGTGAAACATTGAAGGCGCATAGATATTAAAATACCACGTGCTACAGTACAGAATGTGGTACATTGTGTGTATGGACTGAATATGATATTCATTTAACCCTCATGCAGTATTTTTAAGCGGCTGCATGAAGGGTATTACGTCCCAAAAATGTCCCTCTTCCAATGTGCAACAACTTTTTTCACTTTAAATTTTTTTTCACTTTCAACCCCTCAAAATGTTCAGTGGGAATTGGCCAAGACATAGATATACATCCTATGCAAAATTTCAGCTTCGTGGAGTTATTTTTCACTGTTTTGTCTGTGGTGTCCATTTGTCCAACAGTCCAAAATCGTCCAAAGTGTCCGAAATGTCCAATTTTGGGATACTTACTGCATGGGGGTTAAAAAGGGAATATGATGTAAGTATGCTATTTTGGAGGTGGAAAGATTAATAAACGGAATGTAAACAGCATCACTTTCAAGGCTGAGACTGTACATTCAATCTGGCAGACGCTACAGGTGCCTCACAGCCAGACCGAAACAAACATCTCCCCACACGCCATCACACTTCAGAAACACTGACATCACAATCTGTCGGCCACACTGTGGGATATTATTGTTTTCCATCCTGCTCACTTAAACGGTCACGTTGTACAGCATCTCCAAAACCTGAAATTCTTCAATAGTACAAACTGGACTTTCTACACTGCAAACTCGAATACACGCTCCTGTATTTTATTGTTTAACTTGTCATTTTTACTTGTAATTGTACATTCGCTACTCCTTTTTAATCTTTGTGTAGGTGGAAGGGGGCTATTAAAATAATAATTTCATGACTGACAGCTACTGCTGTGTTTCAACTGTGCATATGACAATTAAAATCCTGAATCTTAAATATGATGCGTTGGAAGTGGATAGAAAATAAATATAATGCAAATATGCTACATTAGTGCATCCGTATTGTGATGCAAATATGATTACACTCACGGGAAATACAATAAATGTGATTTGAATATGCTACATTACAAGGCTACAGCCTTCCTGTGTGGAGTTGGGTGGTTCTCCCCGTGCCTGCGTGGGTTTTCTGCGGATTACTCCGGTTTCCTCCCACCTTCCAAAAACATGCATGGCAGGTTAATGGAACACTCGAAATTGTCCGGAGCGTGAGTGTAAGCGTGAATCGTTTTTCTTCTGTGTGGGCCCTGCGATTGGCTGCCAACCAGTCCAGGGTGCCCGAAGAACGCTGGGATAGGCTCCAGCACACCCACGACACTCGTGAGGATAAAGCAGTTCAGAAAACTGACGGACAGATGATCAAATATGATGAAATGATGTCTAGAATATCTGAGGTAAAAGTGCTGTGTGACATCAAGAAATACGAAGTAAACTTGGATGTAAATAATGAACACAAACACATCCGTCAGTGGGAGAGATCCGATTGGTCGTCAGCAAGACAAATCAACTCCGACCGGACCAATCGCCACCACAACAAACTGCAAATCGGAAATTGACTTCCTGTCACAAGTGTGAGATTTGCGCCAGGAAACAACACACACACACACACACACACACACACACACGACGCTACACAACAGGTACACACAAACGGAGGTGGACATGCATCTCCACGCTTACGTGCTGCCTCACACTGATGGCTATATATTTTTACGCACACACACGATTGTATTTTCTGGGATGTGACTCATGACTTCCCCTCACTGCGCGCAGACAGACAAACTTGTGAAAATACACACACGAAGGTTACGCACTTTGAATGGGAGTGTTTTGTTCATGCAAAACCTTTGTTTTCAGTCCTGGTGTCAGATTCACAATACGGAAAGAGTTTTTCCATTGTTTTTTAATGGCTGATTTCCTGCTTGTGAAAAAAAACGTTTTTTTGTCAAGTTGTAATTTAACGATTACGCTTGGGGTTTTTTTTGTGGTTTTTTTTGTTCTCGTGAGAGAAAAAACGTGATACAAAAGGAATAACGTTGTATTTTCCAGTACAAAATGTATTATAAATGTTTTTTCTTTTGAGAAATAAGTTCATTATTAGAATGGTCACTTTAAAAAAAAAAAAAAAAAGATATTCAAGAAACGTGTGCATTTTGGTCAACATTGGTATAACATTTATGAGTTGTATTGTTTCAAGACAAAAAAATGTTTTTCCTCTGACCTGTCGGTATGTTTATAGAAGTAATAATTCCCCCCGCAAAAAGTCATTATGATAAGTTTTGAGAAAAAAGTCATTATTATGACAAAAATGTATTTTTAGAGGAAAACATTTTCATAATATAGTCATAACAATACAAGAAAAATATTATTTTGGGGAAGAAAATGTTGGGAGGTGAGGCTGTATTTTGTCCACATTTTTAAAGAATCTTATCCTTTTGAGTATCAAAAATAAATAAAAATAATCGGATTTACTTATAGCCTCAATATAAAGGTGACTGAGTTGCAATCAGACACCTGCCACCTGCTCGGAAACTTGTCAGACGTTCCCGAAGCGAGCAAGCCGGTCGGCAAACATCTGCCGGGACATTTGGGCTCTTGCCTCAGCGCCGGTGTGAGGAAGATGAACATAATGACGTCGACGGAGACGACGACGCTCTCTGTACACTCTCGGCCTTGGCTTGCACATGAACAGCGCGCCCCGTTAATGGAACACCAGGACGAGGAGGAAGAAGGTTGGTACGTTCTGACTTTGTCGTCCCGCCGGAAAAGAAAAAATGTCGCTGTGCTGCGGGGGAGGTGACCCCGTCATCTGCGACGCCATGGATGTGTGTCACCGTACATTTGAGTGTGTGCGTGTGCCCCCCGGGCTCCATCCTTGTTCTCTCCCCCCAGTGTGAGCTCTGATCTGTGGCCCTCGGTGATGTTGCATGACGGATGTTCCTGCTGTTAAACAACACTGACATGCTGCATTTGTGTGTGCACGTGTGTGCGCGTGTCCTGTTCACGTTGTGGAGACTTAAATGCGAAGTTTAGGGTGACAACTTTTCGGAATTAATGCAGCCTATAGGATACCACATTCAGATCCTGTAGGCAAACTAAAATGGCTGACTTCCTGTATATTTCCAGCTATTACTTGTTGAGATTATTTTCCAAGGATGACTTCTTGAGGTTTTTTTGGCGAGGCTTGTCATGGTCGACATGGCCACACAATTTTAAGTGGATAAATCAAACTGGCTATGGGGGCTGAATTTTCATATTCTAATATGTCGAAATTTCGCCCTATCATCGTATTTAATGTCATGCTCTTTCAAATCATCAATTCCTCTGACTCATTGTAAAAATCAATTCACTACACAAATGATTATTATTAGGTGTATTATCATACAAAATATATTTTGATTTGCACTGCCCTGACTGCAGCACAACTATTGACAGGATGGTCACGCACGGAGGCAAGATCACGGGGGTACTATTTCTCTCCAACAACAGCGCAAACACCCCTTTTTACCTGTGCCCATCTACCAAAATACCAAAAGAAAGAAAACTGTGCTTTGCACTTCGCTGGGCACGAGAATAGGGATGTGAAAGTCTGAATGTTTTTTAGATAACCAGTGAAAATACGTTAGCTATATTTGACAATGCCTGTTTTTTTTTTTTTGTTTTTGTTTTTTTAATGGATGGCTATAATGCGTAACTTCAGCTAATTGCATGTCAATGTTGCACTTAAGTACCGGTTTTTAGGCACTATAAAGCTCACCGAAAATCATTCAATTTTCTCAAAAGCCGACAGTGCGCCTTATAATACAATGCGCCTTGTATATGGCTCAATATTCGGATTTCTTGGACCTATTGTATTCCCTTGAGTGTAGCTCCATCTAGTGGATGCATACAGCCAATATTGTAGCTCCTATTCTATGCGTCCTATGTATGAAAAGTTTTAAAATAGGCCATTATACTCCGAAGCACCATTTTGTGCGGAAAATACGGTATGTGCCGCGGGCCCCAAATGGCCCCCCGGACGGAGTGTGGGCACCCCTAAATGTACATTAGAATCCATCAGGAGAATGCAGTTACTCAAACAGGCTTTGCTCGGCTCATACCTGCCACATGCCCGCCCCCTTCCTGGCGTCCTGCCGCCCGTCGTTAATGTAAGCCATGTGGTGCGGGCGTAATGCCATTTAATGCTATTGTCTGTCAAATCTGCTTAGGGATCAGCCAGGCCGGGATGCAGCCCGGCGAGCCCAGGCTGGATGGGCAGATCGTGTGCCGCGGAAGACGGGATAATCCAATCACGGTGGGCGGATCACAGGCAGCCCGCTCGGCGTATTGCTGCCAGGGAGTACCTGGATCTCTTTGGCTTCCGATTGTTTGCTGGTCCGGCACTCGATATAGACTGGCAAAGTGATGGTCTCCCAGATATTATTCACGTCATTTGAACGCTAGCACTCCATTTCTGGGTGTCTTGCCTTCCACACATTTGCGTTTCAGTGCTATGATGTAGTTGGGACAGGCATACGCGGTTCTGATGTTTGAAGCGGACCATCAATGGGAAGCGCAGATGACTTCAAAGGGAAAGATTACAGAAAATGCGGACGGCGGAAAATCAACCTTCAGGGTTTTACACAGAATTTTACACATAAGCCGTCCCAAAAACCAACAGCATCCACTGCACAAGCACATACAATAGTGCTCGCTATTCATGCTGCTTTTTTGGTCTCATTCACATCATTTGCATATATGGTTTGAAAAACGGGAAGGAGGAGGAAATGGCGGAGGAAGATAGAGACAAGGAGGAGGAGGCATAATGTCATGGAGTTGATGGCTTGATCTTTATAGTATCTTTGATTTGGAGTTGGCCATTCGGGGCATGTTGCAGAGTGAGTCGTCGTTGCCGGTGTGTCAGTTATTATCTGACAGACGACCAGTGAGAGATAAGTTGCTATGGTTTTTCAAGGCTTGATTAAAATCACAATTTAGCAAAAACAGTAAATGACAAAGGCCGTGTATCTGACGTGTACTTAATTGTAAGATAACAAGCTAGGTAGTATGCCTGGGTCGAGTCACAAAAGTCTCAGAGAAAAATGGTTTTATTCTAAAGCAGGGGTGTCCAACCCTGGTCCTCTATCATATTTTAGACGTCTCCTTCTCCACCGCAGCTGATTCAAATCATCCGGATTTTATCAGGCTTCTCAGACCTTGCTGGTGAACTGATCATTTCGATCAAGTGTGCTAGAGGAGGGAGACATCTGAAACATACTGAATAGGGACCAATGAGGAGTTGGGTGGGACACCCCTGTCCTTCCAATCATAACAAGAAGCATTCATGCACCCATCTGTGGTCTTGATCTTGTCTCCCAGTAAATGGCTTGTAGTACAAATCTCATTCTAATTAGCCGCATGTGGAGTAACAAGCTCCGATTACCTGCCCGTCTGCATCTAATCCCGAAGATCATCTGCCTGCACTTCCTCATTCCTTTTTTTTTGCCCCTCGTAGTCTCTCACAGAGTCACGCGACCTCCGGTATTCAAACGTTTTCACTTCCCACATCTTCATGTTGGGATGATGTTTGCATAGTGTTTAGATGCATGGATGTGGTTCAGAATTTGACAAGTATCCTTGATGTATCATTTGAGCTGTTTGGATGGTTGAACTGTTTTGTGAAAGTGATGTGAGGAGCTCTCAAATAATGGCCTAACCCGAACCCCCCCGTCCAAAATCTAACCCTAACCCGAATGAACAGCCTATCCTTCAGACTAACCATTTTAACCGTTATCCAAACCGAAACCTACAAAAACATGGCCTGAACCTCCGATCCACAAACCCCGCCCCTTAACCTAAATGAACAATGGCTTGAGACAATAATCCACTAACCTACGAACCCTAACCCACTAACTCTTACAAACTACAACCAACAAACCGAACCCTAGCGAATACCTACCGAAGAGACTATATGTAATCCTAATCTACCAATCATCCAACCCTAATCCAAAACCTTATGCAATTAAACCCTGACCCCAAACACGAAGTAAATAAATAAACCCTAATCAAACTACACTAACCCTAACCTCATCAAGACATTTCAGTCTGATTCAATGATGTCTTATCACGAAGCTACCCGATTTACCTTGAACCCAACTAACCCTCACCAGCCCTCAGACCTGCGAACCTTAATGATGGTTCAGGCTAAATCCGAAACCCACTAACATCAACTATTCTAAATTGCAACCCGCTAACCCATTGAACTGAATCCTAAATAATTATCAATGGATCATTTTAATTCACCAACACTAAACACAACCCTAACCGAGCCCGAGCCACAGTTTGATCACATCTCGTGACAAACCTAACCCACTGATCCCAATCCCAAACCCACAACTAACCTTAACCTGACCCATTAATCCTCACTGACCTAACCAACCAACTCACTCTCAAGTGTGAAATATTGCAAAATAATTGTAAACAGACTCAGTCTAACATGAGAGCAGACGTGTTTGTTTGGACGAACACTTCGCCCCGCTGTGTTGGAAACCCTTTGGGCGGAAAACCTGATTAACTCGGGAGGGATCGTTGCGCTAATACGTGGCAAATAAGTGGATTAGCGGAGGGTCACTGCGGATTAGCCGCCGTCTTTTTTGTTCCACACCGACATCTCCCCTCCCCAAAAACCTCCCCTCGTAATCTGCTGGAAATCCTGTGAAGCAAAAGGCTGGCGGCCAAACGGGGATCCCATTGCTCCAGACTGGATTTTTTTTTTTTTTTGCATTTTCAGGAATATTATCGAATGGAGTTGTTTTCTAAGGTAAAGAGTTTAAGTTTTATTCAGCACCGCTTACCCGCACTGTGGGTTAATATTGCCAATGCTGGAACTAACAGACTTTGACAGCTACTATATAACGGGCCGTTTTGCGTGAACCGGGCACTATTTTCGGTCTGTGAAATCAGAGTCCTTTTGTTGCGGGTCCATTCAGTTGAGGTTCCACTGTATGTGAACACACAACTGTACCTAATGTATTGTCCTTCCTTGTTCTTCTCCTTCAGTGGTGTCTAAAGGCGGGTGGCAAACCAGCTCCATGGCATATTCATGCCACCAACTGATATTGTCCTTCCACTGCAAAGAAACCAATGTGACTTGATGATGGCATGATGTCTTGCTAAGTTTGGTGCCGCCCTCGAGAGGTGGTGGTCAAAAGCACAGTTGGATCAAATTTTTGCCCATATCGCAAGACAAAAATAAATCATCCAATCGACAGCTTGTAAAACTCGCAAGTTAAGGCACTTGTATCTTAAGGCACTCGTATATCATTACCTTTAATTGATAAGTCATTTTAATATGTCTATTCATAATTTTTGAGTTATGAATTGAATTTGACATTTATTGGGTTCATTTTAATGATATTTGGAGATTTGTTCTCAAGCCATACCATGTCACAGTCCACGGACAGTTATTGAAACTTCATTTTTAATGAATTTTACCGGAGTTTGTATGTCAAATTAACCTTCCCCATTGAAATGTATTGAAACAGCATTAATCTGTCCCAGTACCTTCAAAAATTGTTTTTCTGTGTTATGTTTTAAAAACAGCATTGTATTGAGTAAAATCATCATAAAAAGTCACCACAGTGTGACCTGATTTTTACTTTATTTTTTTTATTTGTACTACAACTGATTTAAAATGAATGGCAATAAAATGAAATGCCACGTGCCGACTTCACTGAAAAAGTGTTTGAGGCAATTCGGCCTCAATTCAAGCCAAGAAGAACCCTGCTTAGCGTACGATTACCTCCTGGCTTTGGACCGTTGCCCTCCTCCACGCGCTGTCTGCTCGCCCACATAAAATACAGAGCATCAAAAGCGCGCGTTGCCGTGACAACCGCCCCACATGAAACCCCCCTCTACCCCCAACCCCCGTCCTTCCATTCACGCCGCCTGTCCTAATTGGCCGGCTGGTGCCGACGGGTTAGAGGGGTCGCCCGGTGGATGAATGCCAAGGCGTCCACTCAAACGTGGCCCCGCTTTCATCGCCGCTTGCCTCGGCTGAAGGGACGCCAGCGGGGCGGATAATTGGCGGGTGGGAGGGTGCTCGGAAGGACCTGGCGAAGTCTTTGCAGCGTGTCCATGTGAAGGCAGCGCATCGAGCTATCATTTGCTCTACTTCACATACAGAAAAAAATTAATAACAATAAATGCCTGCTGGTTTGAGAAGGTGCCAAAGGTGGCAGGTGTTGGTGAAGCAACAGGTGCGTTGGAGGGTGACTGCACTCACTCAATTTTTGTTTGGCGCCTCAACAACGATGTCATTGTGATGACTTTTAAAGCGTTTTTTTAAGTATATTTTGATACCTCTCAAGATTGGTTCAGGTACGATCCTGAGAAATGGCCAAAATCCCATCAAATGGCACCTTCATTCAAAACAAAATGTGCATTTGACAACATACGTTATACTTACATTTATGTGCGTTCTGTCATGGATGATGATTTTGTGTCAATCAGGCATTCCAGAAGGCGCTAGTGAGCTAGAGAATGAAAGTCAAATATTTATTTCGCCGAGTTTATGAGGACTTTAGCCCCATTAGCGCTAATATTGGTTAATCCCGAGTGAGCAGTCGCCGTCACCAGCATCACGTTGAGCGACAGGAAACGCCTGAGTAGTTCTTTTCCTTTTTTCCAATATTGGTTTAAGAGCACAGGTCCACCGTGAGCTGCTCATTAATTAGCAAGCATGGCGTTTAATTGGCGCTATGTGGCCGGCGAGCACCTTTAAACTGCCGCTAATCCATCAGCCGCCGCCCATTTTAATTGCCGCCGACAACATTTTAATTGAAGTGAAGGAGAGGCAGCTGGTTAAAGCTTTTACTTTGACAGAGGAAGTTGAGTTGCAAGCGGGGAGCTACATGTCCCTGGATGCTCTTAACTAAAATGCTTCTGCTGCTTGGGTACACTCAATACTTTTTACTGTCTAACTACATTTCCTTTGTGAGACATTGGAAGACATTAAAATATCTTTCTTTGCAAACTAACCTTATTGTTTTTGGAACGCGGGAGGAAACCGGAGTACCCGAAGAAAACCACACAGGCACGGGGAGAGCATGCAAACTCCACACTGGAAGGCCGGAGCCGGATTCAAACCCGTGCAGGGTGCACTGGGAGGCAGACGTGCTAACCAGTCGACCGCCGTGCCACCAAACAGAATACACTGATTTGCAAATCATGTTCAAACAATACTTAATTAAATACACTACAAATACAAGATTTTGAAGGTTCACGCTGACAACCATTATTTTTTTCTAGCAAATAATCATGAACTTATTTCAGCAGGTAAATGCCAAATCACACTCTACACGTGTTACAACAGCATTGCTTTTGGAGTAAAAGAGTGCAGGCAGTAGACTGGTCTGCCTGCAGTCCAGACCTGTCTCCCATTGAACATGTGTGCTGCATTATGATCCGTAAAATCCAACAAAGGAGACCCGGACTGTGGAGCAATTGAAGTTTTACATCAAGCAAGAATGGGAAAGAATTCTATCGACAAAGCTTCAAAAATGAGAGTATTCAGTTCCTAAATGTTTATTGAATGTAGCTTAAAAAAAAAAGTGATGTAGGACAGTGGTAAACATGACTGCCCCATCTTTTTGGAAATGGGTTGCAGCCATAAAATTATAAATTCATGATTATTTGTTGAAAAGATATCTTGTCTTAGTAGTGTATTCAATTCAATATAAGTTGACCATGATTTGCAAATCATTGCATTCGTTTTTTTTTATATTTGACACACCATCCCAACTTCATTGGAATTGGGTTCGTAACGTTTCACGACAGCGTGCGTCCACATTGCAGGTGACATTCCACAGATGATTAACCCCATTATCAACCATAACAACACCACCAGTGGGTGTCTTCTTGTTTCTACGGCGACATCTCCTCCCGGGACGGCGAGGGGTCAGCACGAAAACAAAGTTAGACTCACCAGGGACACACTCGCATCCGTGTACACACACACACCTGTTCTCATCCCCCGCTGACAACACACACACACCGACCTGTGTTCATTAGCTCCCATGATGTCGAGCTAACCTTGCGACCAGATCCGTGGCTAACTCCCTGCTGGGTCTGCGTTCTCATTGGACAGCTTTCCAGGTGTCCCCCCCCCCCCCCCCCCCCCCGTTCCTCTGAACCTCCTCCCCCACCCCCGCAGCCGGTTGGTGGGCCATCTGCGGCAAGGACGTCAACAGAACTCACCGGGAACAGCTGGCAAGACGGGACCCGAGCCAGGGCCCGGCGGGTGGCGGCTCGCGGGGGGTTGGGCAGCACTAGGCGGGGGACACCCTGAATTGGTTTTCACGACCTAGGGACAATTTAGAGTGACATCAGCCGTCATGCATGGAGGAAACCGGAGCGGAAAACCCACGCTAACGGGGAGAACTCATCCACACAGGGAGCCTGGGACAAACTGTGAAATACACCGGGCTGCCCCCAGTTTTATTATGATAATGATTATTAATATCATCATTACTATTAGCATTCAAATTCTCAGTGGCCCCTCATGCCTCTTTGCCTGTTTTATGCAGAGGGCAGCAAAGGAGGATGTGGGGTCACAGCATCACAGAAAATCTTAAAATCCTCGAACTCGAACCATGTCTTGAAACCCTAATTTTGAATTCCAACCCTGGCTTGACACGTCATTTCAAAGCCTAACTTGAACCCCTAATTTTGAAAACTAATCTTAGCTAGAAACCGTATTTGAAACTTTCACTTGAGACCATATTGGAAACCCAAACCCTGTCTTGAAACGCATATTTGGAACCCCTATCCCTGTCCTGAAACCAAACTTGAATACATCATTTTAAACCCTAACTTTAACCCTGGAGAACCCACGGGGTCAAATTTGGCCCCTATAAATTCTGCTACTCAAATACTACCCTTAAATCCCAAAGGGTCAAATTTGGCCCATATCCTAAATTAGGATTAAGGCATTGAATATTTGAAAAAACATATTTTGGTGTTCAGTGAACATATAGCAGTCATTTAATGTATAATTCATCATTTTCCAAAGAAGAAAAGGGTTCTTGGGTTCTCCAGGGTCAAACTTGGAAACATGAATCCAATTTTAAAACCCTGACCCAAATTTAAAACCCTGATTTCAAACCACCGTTTGAAACCCTATCAATGGATTGAAAGCCTTACTTTCATCTGGCGCAAACACCATTTTTAATGTTTTGAAACTAGTAATCTTAATTTGAAACCCTATTTTGAAACCCTGACATTCTGTGTCAGATACTTTTAAAAGCTCCACCTTCGACTGACAGCCTAGAAAGACAACGCTTTTTTTAAATTGATCGTCGCTTGAAATCCTAACCAGGCTTGAACTCAAAACATTTCCCTTGCACTGTCTTGAAACCCCAACAGCCACCCAACCAGAACAGCATTGATACTGTGTCGTTGTGTGAACACACAAACACACACACACACACACACACACACACACACACACACACACACACACACTGGCTTCCGTATCCTCCTTTGCTGTGTTCAGCGTAAAAGACCGCAGCAGATAAACAGCAAATCTTGCATTTGGCTAATTTTGCCTGAGCTCTGCGTGAAAGATGCTTAAACTACTCCCCGTGTCTGCGTGTGTGCAAAACGTCCAGCACAGATAAGCTGAAATAAACAACAGACCTGGAAATAAATCCACCTCACTCTCGCTCTGCCTCCGAGGGGGGGTTGGGTGCGGGGGGGGGGGGGGGTTGTCGGCGAGCGAGGGCATCGGAAGAGCTCCCCGCAAAGCTCCTCCACATCACAGCGAGCAATCACTCTGCCACACAAATAGCAAAACACAGAAGCTGAGAGGAGAGGGAGGTACGCGTGCGCTTCCACGGGGAGGAATCACCTCTCATATCAGTGCCGCTTTTATCTGCCGGCTAATGAGCATCTCACACACACACACGCACGCAAAGACATGCACACCCGCACTCTTCCTGAGCACGGCAGTTTCGTCAGCCCCATCTCTCAGCGAGTGTCCCACTTCCAAAAGCGTGGACGTCCGCTTTCATGGTTACGCAACGCCGCTGCCAGCTTGTGCGTTGTTCAGCCTGGAAAGCCTTTGAACACGCTCGAACACTGCCGGCTCTAATGATTGCGTGTGTGTGTGCGCCATTATTAGTCAGTAAGTGATACATATATTTTTTTTTTTTTTTTTTTTGCAAAGTAAGCAGCTGCCAGCAGAGGGAATATACGTTAGCCTGATGCGCGAGCCAGTCACGAGGCACGCTTAGCTCCTCTAGCGCTCATGAACTTAGGCTTACATTTGATCTTACCCTAGCCAAGAAAAAATGTTTACTGTATACATATGTATTATTATATAAATAAAGAACTGATTATACATCTGCAACAAGCTGGGACATATCTTTAACCTGTGACAGTCAGACAACCAACTCTCTATGGCACCTTTCAAAGGAAGCTTAACTGTATTGAATCATCAACCTATCAATCAATAACCTGTGACATCACCAATTGTGACCTCATCAACATGAGATGGAACCACCAATCACCAACTGGGGACATTATTAACCTGTGGCCCCAGCCAGCCTGTGACATGAACAACCTGTGACATCACCAACAAGTGATATCATCATGTGACATTTTCGGTGGTTAGCCTCAACATGCGACGCCACCCTGTGACATCATCAACTTGAGACATCTTAACCCAATCCTAAATAGACCTGTGACGTCAACCTGTGACATCATCAACCACTACCCTGGTCTTCAATAAACCTGTGACATCACTCACCAACTTGACACAATCAACCTTTGACCCCAACCAACCTATAACTTTGTCACCATGCTATGACATCAATCCATGATATCACCAACCTAGTACATAATAAACAACACCAACTTGTGACCACCCTGTGACTTCACCAAACCCCAACGTACCTGTGACATGATCAAACTTTGACATCAACAGTGGTGTCACAAACCAACCTGTGACATCAGCAGCTGTTGACATTGTCAATCTGTAACCTAACCAACCTGTGATGTCATCGTGAGACCGCACCAACCTGTCATGTGGAAACCTTTCATGCACCCTGGAACCTGATAACATGTTAAGCGGTCCACTGTCGTAACCTCTGTCCCTGAAAGGGTTAAAATGCTTTCTGTCAAATTCTGAGCCGAGCGGCCTCGTTGTGACGAAAGCCGGTGGTAGTGGTGGCGCCGCTCGGAACGCCGCCTTGTGAAGATCTGCTCGCTTGCATCTCCACACGGTCTAAAAGCTCTTGTAATGGACGCTAATGCCAGCGGCTCTAGTCCGCTACGCGCCGCTAATGTGTCCGCTTCCTGTCGATGGCGAGTGTGTGTGGCGGGAGAGAGCTTCAGGATGTTGATGGTGACGATGAAGATGCTGGGGGCGGGGGGGGTGCAATGAGGGCTGCTGAGAGTTGTGCCAGCGACAGGAGGCACAAAATGGTGGGCTGATGCTCTGTGTGTGTGTGTGTGTGTGTGTGTGTGTGTGTGTGCGTGCGTGTGTGCGTGTGTGAGTACTTTTATCTTCCGTCCGCATCAGCCCGAGTGAGATTTTCTATCTGCACTCTTCATCTTCATCATCCTCACTTTGTTCCTGTCCTCCGCACATTAAAGCTCACAGACATACACGTGCACACACAACACACACACACACACACACACACACAAAAGACTTTCACAAATGTACACCCACACACACTCCTACAATCCATACAAAGACAACATCTCACAAGTAAACTCTCACACTCAGATACGAATACCCACTCTCACACACACAAAAATACCACAATTTAACACACACACAGACACTGTCACACACACAGGCACTCTCTCTCGCTCTCTCTCGCACACGTTTGTTTTCCCTTGTCATAACACACACCGCTCTCATGCCTCTCTCACACTCACACCCACTATCGTACTCTCCTTCAGACACACATGCACAAACACACAATCACACGCAGTCCTTCCCGCACCTTTGTTTTCCCATATCTTAAGACATTTACGCACACACACACACACACACACACACACATACTCTTACACACAACCCCACGTATTCTCACACACATACTGTACATACCCGCTCACACAGACATACAAACACACACTAACAAACCACATCACCACACACACACACACACACACATGTACAGAAAACCGAGAGATTTCAAGCAGACAAGTGACAAGTGAATGTTAAATGTCTTGTTTCTCCTTTCTGGATTTTGACAAGAACGCCTGAGAGGTTTTGTGAAAGACATCTGGGAACTCTTTGAACTTGTCAATGCAGTTTTCTGTTATCTGCACCTCGTGGTTCACGAAGCATGTAGCTAACGCGTACGTAGCAAGCGACACGCTGGCGGGAGGCGGCGGGCGGGGGGGGTTAGCGCCTCGCCAGATGGACGTGTTTCCTCTCTGATGGACGGATTACGGTGATATGGGCCGTCAATTTGGATTGCATCCAGATTATCATCCATGGGTCTCTCCCATCACATGTGAGCGTGCCCCTTAATGCTCTCGAGCTAAAAGATGGAGTGATGCCGTTTATCTGTCGTCCTTTTGCGTGTTCCTTTCCAGATCGTTGCTGTTAGCATGGAGATCAATTGCACCAGCATCCAATTAATATGCACGACATAAAATGATGTCCCCCCCCCACAGTTCGACTCAATTTAGTCCCCATTCTCTTCACCATACTGCAAATGACACCTCTACTTAACTGCAGTACAAAAGTTCCATTAAACTGTTAACCGAAATAGCAGTGCATATCCAGTCCGAGAGGTGTGCAGGTGTGTGTGTGTGTGTGTGTGGGTGTGGGTGTGGGTGTGTGTGTGTGTGTAAGCGTGTGGTCGATAAATGCAAAGCGCGTACATCAGGAGCTCATTTGCATCCGAGTTCCGCACTTAAAATTGCATTTCATTGTCCACTGAGGCAACATTTATCATTTGGTCCATTTGCCTTGATTATTTCTGCTTAAACATGCACGAGCGCAATGCCAAAAAGTCCAATTCAATTAGCAGACGTGTCTGCCGACCAGCATTTCTACTTCAGTGCATTCACTTTGCTGAATGAACTCTGACCCCGACAAGGTGGTGACCTCTGAAGGCAGAACTTGCTCTTAAAAAGTGTTTCATCAAATATAATATGATCATATATATTTCAATACAATTCATAATTAAGCTTAATGATGGATGGATGGACGAGTTAACCCTCCAGGACTTGAGCGCTTTGCATGACTAATTCCGGTTAGTTGCTCTTAATTCCAGGATGAGAAGTCATTCAAAAATTAGAATCTCGCGTTGATGCTTTTTGCCGCAGTGTTCCCAATCACACGATAAAAAGATTTAGTAGCTAGGTCCAAAAAAAACCAAAAAAAACAATAGAGCACATCAAGTCACACATTAAAATTAAAAGGCCGCAACAAAGGTCTGCAATTAAATTTGCAATACGCCCTTGTACACTCATCAATAAACAAAGAAAGTTGCTTAAACACGTGGCCAATTATGCAGTAGCGCTTCAGTAATCATCCAGATTGAGTCGAGTGTCCCAAATAAAATGTCTGCAACTCATGTTTTGTCGATCTGCAATTCTTTTTACAACATGCCCTCGTATGATGATGCAATGATCAAAATAAAAATGTGCAACCAGCAACCCACACGGAGTCACATATTAAATTCAAGAATGCAACAAAGGCATTCTAGTTCAGAATTTTTTTTTTTTTAAAGGTTGTTTTGCTGAAAAATTTTATTAATCAAACAATAGATATTTTCAGTAACAAGGTAAAAAAATAACCAACAAAATTGAGTCACATATCAAATTTAAGTCGCGCGTCGAAAGCTTTCTACAGCTGCATTGAAAACAACATGCATGACAATGTCCTGTGATGACACGGTGACCACAAAATATGTATCATTTGCTTGAAAATGTCACCAATCACACCATTTCGAGACACATTTACATAAATGCACAACCAACAAACCCTTTTGAGTCGCATCAAATTACAGACTGCGACAAAGGCATTTTAATCTGCAATTATTTTTGACAATATGCCCTTCTATGTTGACGCAACGATGAAAAAAACCCGTATGACTTTAGCTTGTTAGCGTTCCAAGCCGGCACTTTAAACAGGGCGCGCAAGCCAAAGCAAGCCGACACGTCGCCGTCGGGCTGACAAAAACGTTAACGAGCGCCAACCCAATTCCAGTTTCCCCGACAATCCTCCCCCTGTGGATCCTTAAGTGGAGCTGATGGAAGGTTGGGCCGGCCGTCATTTGCATAATTGTGATGTTAATGCGCTGAGCCGTGGGACTTGATTATGTTGCATATTGATTGCGTTGCACGGGGAATGGCGGAAATCCGATTAGACGACGGGATTCCCGCCATCTACTATCATAAACTTGGTCAAAATCGGGCGGCGAGGAGGAAACTCACCGTTCTCGGGGTGCTCCATTTCGCCGATGCTGCCGTCGGGCGTGGTGCGCTCGTAGTGGTCCTCGGGCAGCGCCAGCGGGCCGATCCGAGGCCCGGACGACGATTTGGAACTGGGAGTCTCCGACTCATCCAGCCCGCTGTCGTAGTAGCTGTGCAGGGAAGCATCCTGCAGATCCTGCGCCTGGCTGGCAGTGGAGAAGGTCACCCGGCGCTGCGGCAGCTGGGAAACAGAAGTTACAATGTTACATTATTAACGATGTCATTAACGATGAAAAAAAAAAAAAAGATGAACTATGGCAAGTCACATATCATATCCAAGGCCGCATCGATGGCTTTCAGGATGTGCAGTTATTTCATCAATAAATCCTCGTATAATGAGGCAACGACCAAAACAAATAAATAAATAAATAAAAATTCTGTCTACAATATTATAAGTGCCAATATTCAATGACAGAAGGTAGAAATCAACAAACTACAACAACAACAACAAAAATCAAGTTGTATATCAAGTTAAAGGCTGTGATGAAGGCTTCCACAATCTATGACAAGTTTGGCAATAGGACCTTGAATGATAATAAAATGAGCAAAGAACTTTTTTTTTTGTTTGCTTGATAACATCACCAGTCACTCAAAAAGTAATTCAGTAAAAGGGTAAAGGATTATTTTAAAATGCACCAAGTTGTCGGAAAGCAGCCCGTGACGAAGGCATTCTACGATAATTTGGGAAATAATTTGGGAAATGAGTCCTCCGGTAATGAATCAATGACCAAAAACATCACACGACAAAAAGCGCTACGATCCAATAACGACATAGAAACATAGACATGGTGTGGGTTGTTGTTTGGTGAATCGGCAATGTTTTTGGTCAGTGCAATTCTGTAGTGCCAAAATATTTGCCAATCTAGAAATGTCTCATCGTACATGAAATTAAAGCTCCTGTCAAAGGCATTCAAGATCTGCAATAACTTTGGAAATATGAAGTGAAATGATGATGTTCAAAATGATCAAAAAAATATCACAAAACAAAGTGTCCATTTTCAAGTAACAAGATAAAAGATCGACAAAAAAATGGCAAAACACCTAAAAAAAAAAACCTTCACTGTCAGATATCAAATTAAAGATTCTAAATGTGCAATTATTTTAGCAACATGTCATATCATCATGTCATATCATAATACAACACCCCCCAAAATTTATATTTATTCATTTCTTTTCCCAAGAAAAGTGACCATTCGGGAACGGCACTGATTCATATATGTATTCAGAGACCAGGACCAAGACTTTCTAGATTGGCAAATATTTTGGCACTACAGAATGCCCTCCTATGTTGACACAATGACCAAAAACATGCCCCAAAAAATCTATTATGTGACAAAAGCATTAAAATAGCCAGAAACTCAAAACTCACCAAACAACAAACCACACCATGTCATACATCAAATCAAAACCCGTGACAATCGCTGTCTAGATCTGGAGTCCCTGAAAATATTTGGTGCCACCTCGAGCCAACAGGTGTCCACTCAGATGCCTGAAGGGAGCCATTTTGTCTACTCGGCTATAAATCACACGCATGAGTCGACTTAAACGTGCCGAAACGCAACACGGTCGCGCGACGTCTTTCCCGCCGCGTTCTCGTCGGCGCGGCCATTGAAGGCGGCGAGTTAGTTTGCATACTCTTTGACGCATTGACTTTGTCTTTGTGGAGGAGGAGGAGGAGGAGGAGGAAGCTGTCTGACTTGATGCTTTTATAATTAAAATACAATTAGCTGTCCATGTAGCGCTGCAGGACACACACGCGCACTGAGCCAGACATGCGCGCACTGACACACACGCACGCACCTGAACAGGGACAGCCAGATAAACAGCACATCCCTGGCTGGCCCGATACTCTGTCACCACTAGTGTCATCCTACTCGGGACCCTGAACCACTTCAAACGGCACCAAAATAATTTTTTTTTTGTTTTTTGTCCAAGTGGCGACCATCCACTCTTCGCCGCTGGCGCGTTGGCCTGCGTCGGATCGCGAGGGTTTTTTTTCAAATAGGAGTTAATTTGGATTGTTGTCTGGGTTTTTGCCGTTTCAACAGGAAATGTCAGAAGTAATGAAGCATTGGAGGAATCGGCATCCTTCACGGATACCGCATTGGCCTGTTCCCGATATCTAGTATTGGTACTCATCCATCCCAACTAATAATGCAGAATGTCAAATGACAAATATTGAATAATCAATCTTCAGTTTGGACAAAAACAAAAACAAAAAAAATGACGCAAAAACATATAGGCTAAAAAATATCATGTGAGGAATGCTCAACAACAACAACAACAAAAAAACGCTTACAAATGCTCTGTAAAAAAAAAGTTCATTAACAAATGGCAAGTTATAAAGTCTGAAATATTTGTGAAATGTCCAGCGATAAAAGCTGAGTCATAAATGTCAAGTTGTAGTTCACGAACAAATGTTGCGCAACAAAGTCACAGGTAACAAAGGTATCGAGCTGTCTGAGACTGCTCACGGGTGTTCATGGCTTTTATAAGTGTTAAAATCAAGCAACAATTAGCTAAAAAGCGGACGTCCATGTAGCGCTGCAAAAGGCACACACACTGATGCGCACACACACACACACACGTGCATGTTAGCGATAGATCAGGACATGTCGCGTTATTAATAAACACAGGATGACTAACAATCCACGCAGATGACGCTGTGTAATAGGTGAATGCCAAAAGCGTGAAAATGCAGAGATTCCACACACTTCGACTCCCCCCCCAGGAGGTTTTACTTATTTATTTATTTTTTAAGAATCTCGATTTCTGCTTAAGTACCGAGTATGAGGACTTCTGCCACATGCACGCACGGTGACAAACTCTTGTTTGTTTTTGTCCTTTTTGTATTTGTGCGCTGGCGTGTTTGTTTGCCATAAATAGAAGTTGTCGTCTCCGCTTTCTCAGCGCTGAGCACATCACAGTCAAGAAACAAACGTCAAGAAAACAAAACAAAACCAAAAAAAATAAAAATAACCACAACCTCACTGTCACCACAGGAAGCCTTCGGATTCGGCAACAGCGCCGTTTGCGGGGCGCCCACACGCACCGGTATTTATGTTCGTTTACCACATCGCATGTGATGGCTGCTACAAGCTAACCGCTATAAGCTAACACGCTTAGTGAATTCATTCGCAAAAGTGTGGTAGCATGTTGGTTCCATCTAGTGGTGCGTAAAAGAATTACTGCCCAAGTGCAGTTCAGTTGTATTTCACTTTTAAATTCAATATATTTGCATTTAATCTGTAACAAGAACTTGTTTTATTTTAAATATTCAGGCATAATTTGCTTTCAAATTTGATGTGAAGTACATTTTAAACGCAAAGTTAATGTATCATAAAAGTAATCCAACTTCACAATACTGTAGTAACACAAAAATCTGTCTTGTTTTTCGTGAACACTTGGGCCTACTTTGCTCCTGTATTTTTTCAACGTTGGTTATTTCTATGGTAGTCGATACAATTTGACGCGATGCATAAAAGCTTGTTTGGTAGGGGGAAAGTGTTTCAATTGCTTTTACGATCAGCAAAGGGAATATAAAATCAATTAAGAGAAAGCAATCTGATTTTTGTGACAAAAAGTAAGCAGATGGTCGACGCCTACAGTTTGAGCGAGTAATGCACATGATTTTTAAACATACACACAAAGTACAAGCTAGAATGAAGACATGAGGATGAAGAGGAAGTATGAGAGGAGGAAGATGTGGAAGAGGAGGAGGAGGAGGCTCGCTGATGATTAAAAAGCAGCCACGAGAGGAGAAACGAACGACGCCTCGCCGGCTGTTTGTCAGCCGAGACACAAAGCGGAAGATAACGCACCGCCAGTGCGTGTGTGTGTGTGTGTGAGAGAGAGAGAGAGAGAGAAAGAGAGAGAGAGAGAGAGCTCCTCATTACCTCGCTGTGTGGGAGATAAGAGTGTGTGAGGCTGCATTGTGCATGCTTATAAAAAGTGTGTGCTTATCGAGTATGCATGCCCACACACACACACACACACACACACACACACACGCGGCTAACGTGAAGAGCTGCGACATCCCATAATTCCACACAGAAGCACCACATCAGCTTGAGTGCACAATGAATGACGAAACACAAATGAGGAAGGCGTGTGTGTGTGTGTGTGTGTGTGTTGTCAGGAGAGAAGTGAGTGAGTATGTTTTGCATGTGTGAATAAGTTTTGTTAGTCAGTAAGTGAGTTTCTGTAGTCAGGGAGTATGAAAGTGTGTTTGTTGTGAGACAATTTGTGTGTTAGGTGTGTGAGTGTGACTATGTTGCGAAAGGGTTTGTGTGTGACTGCATTAGGCGTGTGTGAGTGAATGAGTGAGAGAGTGAGAGAGTCTGTCAGTGAGTGTGTGTGTGTGTGTGTGTGTGTGTGTGTGTGTGTGTGTGTGTGTGTGTGTGTGCGCGTGCACAAGTTGCAGCCGCCTGCAATCGGCCGCACAAAATCGAACCCTTTAGGGATGCGCCGATGTCGGACGAAGCAGATGTGTCCATGCTGTCCACCCACGTTATTCCGACAAGTTCTCCGAGTCATGAAAGCACTCATAGGACGGCCGCACACGATTATGCCAGTATGGGACGCCGCCCATCTGTCTCACATACAAAATTCGCATTTGGTCACAATAACAACAAAATCTCCGACATCTGAAAAGAGCCGAAATTGGCTGCTTCAAACCAAAATGGCCGACTTCCAGGCGGTGTTGAGATGTTTTTGTGGGTCTGCCAAATTTCATGTTGCGAGTCAAACTCGGTGGCTGAATTTTCAGA
The DNA here is from genome assembly GCA_018466805.1 of Hippocampus abdominalis. Lineage (NCBI taxonomy): Eukaryota > Metazoa > Chordata > Actinopteri > Syngnathiformes > Syngnathidae > Hippocampus > Hippocampus abdominalis. The sequence continues at coordinate 24,298,340 of CM031695.1, forward strand.
CTTGATTTCAAAAGTAGCGTGTTGGGTCTGAAGTAACTGTGTCCTTTGCTGGGTGCTGACAGTGATTCATAGAATCAAGACTGGACAAATTTCACACACCATCTAAAAAACAGGCAAGCTAAAATTATGACTCCTTCCCTTTTTATCACCAGCAGCCCATTTAGGCAGCAAACTATCGAGGCATGAACTCACTGGGCATGATGCTAACAATGGAAAAGATTGAGAATTGACAAATAGATCTGCCTTTGAACACAAATAATTGAAGTTCCTCGCAGCAGCAGCCCATTTAGGTAGCATGCTTGTCAGGTGCCATTTGCTGCTAATGATGGAAAAGATCAAGAACTGACTAATTGAGCCACTATGGGAAGACCGTCGACACACAAGATTACAACTCTCTCCCGCTTTACGAACAGCAACTTTTTGAGGCAGCAGACTGGTCAGGCCTGAAGTAAGGGTTGCAACTAAAAATGTTAAATATTGGGAATTGACAAATAAATGCACGATTGAAAGACCGTCAACAAACAACACCAAGACTCTTACCCTGTTTACTGAAAGCAGCTTCATGGGTTGCGAACCAGCAATTAAACAGACTAGACGGGCCTGAAAGGCTGGTTGCGACTTAAAATGGAAAACATCAGGAATTGACAAAACAAAACACAATTGAAACGCCGTCAACAAACAAGATATTTATGCCTTGTATCCCTGCTTACTAACACCAGCCTGTTCAGGCAGAAAACTAGTCAGGCCTGAAGTGCTGCTTTCTGCGAATTACGGAAAACGTGAGGTATTGACCAATCTATATGCACCATATAACGGCCATCTACAAACATATTTATTAACACGCCGACTACCTCCCACGCAACCCGTTGAGTCACATGTGCTCATGTGAGCATGGCGAGCGGGAGAAAGCTCCAGCATCAAAGGCAGCTTGTCCGACGGACACTCGTCATGCATGAACGTCTCAGAACCGACTCGCTCGAGGTCAGGCGGCCAAGAGCGCAGAGCGCATTTCGGGCGGGGATTTTCCTGAGGGGCTCGCGTTAGCATTAGCCGCTTTCATGTTGGCCTTCCCTGGAGTTCCTCTTGTTCTTCAGACGCTAATTCGCCGAAAGTAAACCTGTGAACAGGCACAAGAAAATCCTGCGAGGTAATCAGGCCTAGACGGAAAAAGATTAAGACCATCCGAGTGGAAGTTTACCAATTATTTGGATTAGCTGATGATGCGTGTGTGAATGTGTGTGTGATGTGAGAGTTGTGGGGGGGTGTTCTGACCATGATGTGTGTGTGTGTGTGTGTGTGTGTGTACGTTGGTGTTTGTGTGTAGGTGTGCATTAGTGAAGCAGTGTCAGTGTGTGTATGTTTGAGCCTGTGTGTGCAAATCAATGCGTGTTTGTGAAAATGTGTGTGTGTGTGTGTGTGTGTGTGGAAATGTGTGTGTGTGTTGGCAGTGATTTTACACACACACAGTCAGACTCACACAAAAGAGGTCATCTGAGTCCATCATCTGCTTCCAGAGTTCAGTAGAACGCCAACATTTGTCTGCCCTGCAGGTGCGCGCGCCTGTGCATGTGTGTTGACACTGACACTTGACGTGACAAGCTGATGAACTCGCAAGCGACACACACCCATACGCACACACAAGTGAGAGGGGAGGAAAAAAAAAAAACCCGTAAATCTCCTTTCTCCGCTGCTATTTTTCAATTTGCTGCCTGGCTGCCTCCCCCGGCCGACGCTCAAACGTCCGGACAGAACCCGAACGCAGCACCGACGGCTGACCGAAAAGAAAAGCTCTGCAAAAAGGAACGGACGACGATTCAATGGTTTTTTTTTTTGTCTGAATGTGCGCATTTGAGAGCTGCTGACGCTTCTCCGCTGTCACTCTGACACCACAGGCCTCCTTTTGTGCATCTTCTTCTGCATACACACGCACTCACTCACTCACTCACGCGCACGCATGCGAAAGCCGCTTAAAGGAACGCTATCAGTCCAAAGCAGCACTGCAGGTACGGTGTTTAATTTAATATATGCAACAGTCATGTTTCTTTGTTGAAGGGGTCCGTGCGAGGAGGATGAGGATTAGCAAAACGGTTGTCACAACACGCAAAAAATGTTTTTTGAATGGCAATAAACGCCACACTGGTCTGCATGCTAAAGCCGCTATCAATCAGATATCATCCCCAGGCTAATGAAGCTAGCCCACAGAAAGGTTAACGAGAACGCAAAAAATTACAAAAAACAAAATTGGAACATAATTTTAGGAAACCAAATACAACAAAAATGAGTCTTTTATCGATAACTAACCGAAAGCACATTTTATGTGGGTTAAAACCAATTATAATTGGCGAAAAAGCTATTGTTAATGCCATACATGAGTTTTTAAGGTTAATTTTAATGTTCTTTATTTCATTTCGTCTGGTTTTACAACAGATTTAGGGCCGTGTCCAGCACACCGCGCTTCGAAATGTTTCAGAATTGCAGTTCAACATCAACAGTATATTTATGTCTGTCTATGTGTGACAGCTTCGATTCTATCGCAAATTGAACGACTTGCCTTGTAGTGGAATGGAATACTTCTCACGGCGAATAACAGCCACAAACGTTAAAGCCCCTTTGAGAAGTTGATAATTCCGCAGCAAGGCAAGGAAAACGTGCACAATACAATACAATACAATACATTAAATTAAATTAGCCCCCCCAAAAAAAAATACAGCATTTTCAAAAAAAATACAAAAAAAACCCTCACATCACAAACCGGCTGTGAAAATTTATTAAAACTAACTGAATTTGAAAAACAAGTCAAAACCAAATAAATAACTTATTTTAAAAATTTACATCTAAACAATTATAATCCTGGCCTCGCAGTGCACAAACAATGTCAACATGACGAGCTTGTTGCAAACAATCAGCAAGCATTCACAGGCTAATGTGGCAAGCCCACAGAAACCAAGGAGCATCAACATGCTAATACAGTTAGTCACGAGCACATTCACAGGCTAATGAGGCCCACCACATCTCCCAGCTAGCATAAGCATTTTAGTAAAGCAAGGTGATGGCAATCAGATCCAGATGCTAATTTAGCTACCCCAAAGCAACTCGAAAGCATTTACATGCTAATGTAGTTAGCTGATAGCAAACACATTTACAAGCTAACGTACTGGAGAAGCACGGCTAGCAAGCAGGTAGCAGATGAAGTCGTGACACTATAAGAGGAAATTAAGCTTAGCGGAAAGTGATGTAATGGTTTAGTTTAAGCTGCGTGAGGTCAAAGGTGAGCGTGACAATGAGTAAACGTAACAATCACACACATGTGCGACAGTAAAAAGTTTGCCAGGTCAGTGCTAATCGACCTTGCGAGTCTACCATGACACTTAATCACCTTGAACGGGCGCCGGCATTAATCTTTCGGTATTCAAGTCTGGAAACTGGTTCTTTATTATTTTTTTCCTTTGTCTTTTTATATACTTTTTGAGAATGGGGGGGAGGTGCGCCAACTCAGTGGGGATACTAAAAAAGGTTGTGCATTTGGGAGACACAGCTATACGCTGAGTCTATAAATCACACAGGCTTGCTGCGTGTGTACACGCAGGTGTGCGTTAAAACGTTTCCATACGTGTGGATAAAAATAGCCTGGAGGGGGGATGCGGTGCAAGGAGTCAGGGCGTAGAGAGAATTGCGCTCGTAGGAGGTCGGGTCGATTGTGTGGAAACAATAGAGGACGGAAAACCATGACAGTTTGCGAAGGGTTGCAAATTTAAAGACAGGAACCATGAAAACGGGGCCAGGGGACTTCGAATATGACAGCACTTCAATTTGTCTTTGTCAAGATTTGATATGCTGCCTTACTTCTTTTTTTAATACATTCCACACATGTCAAGAACAACATAAACAAAGAAATATAAACGATGTAGGAACACGTGTCCAATCAGACCTCCTACAAATAGGTCAAATATGTCTTTTTCAACATACCTTCCCCAAAGGTGTTAAAATAGACAGACATTCGGATGTTTTAGGGTAATATTGCAACGATTTACCCAAATCTCATGAGCTATTGCAGCTAGCAGCATCTTCATGTCCGCCCGCTTGCCCGCCATCTAGCCGTCGGGCTTCATAACAATGGCACGCGGCGGATACCAGCCAGCGTTCATTAGCGTCCGGGTAGGATTAGCTGCCATTTGCCTGCCAAGAATGGCCGTTGCCGGCCAACACGAGGCTCCGCAGGGAGGCTAATGCTAATGCTTAGCCTAATTGTAACATGGCTGCCTGCGACTGAAGATCCACAATTGCCTCGAGTGGCTCACAGCAGACAAGACAAACAAAGACAACATCCCTAACACAAATGTTACGGGAGCTCCGATCACGATTTTATGCTGCTGATTCCCATACCTGCCCTGCGATTGGCTGGCAACCAATTCAGGGTGTACCCCGCCTACTGCCCAGAGACGGCTGGGATAGGCTCCAGCACCCTCCGCGACCCTAGTGAGGATCAAGCGGTTCGGAAGATGAATGAATGAGGATTCCCATACTGATCGTCCATGAGTGAGATTAGCCAATACCTATTCCGATCACATGCATTAGGAGCATATTTTTCAATTTCAGAGCTGCTCGCTAATAATTATTTTAATAATTGATTTGATCTGTCAATTATTTCTTAACTCTGATTCAGCAGTCATTTGAAAAAATAATGGAAAGATTAATTTCATTGATTATTAAAATAATGATCAGTTGCAGCCCTAAAATACTAAAATAGTCATCCTTCATTTTCATGTCATCTGTCTTTGGACAAGTTATACACCCCGAACTGGTCATCGGCCAATCCCAGGCTCATGCTTAGACTAATACTAAATCGAAACATACAGTGTGACCAAATTGGGAAACCCAACGAAAAATGCTATTAAAGTATTGCTGTCTAGAAGAGAAGCTAATGCTAAGTCAAAACAAAAACATACACGCCACAAAATTTATCGTGGAAATATAGCATGATTGTATGCTCGAGACTAAGCTACGGTTTTATTTGTCCAGCTAAGAATACTACAAAACATTGTTATTAATTTACTGTATTTATTCTTTACACTTTGTTTCATTTTGGCTTTGCCCTCCAGATAGCAAGCTAATTATGCACTAAATGGTTTGTGTCTATGCGCAGATGGAAGCTAAAGGTGGAGGAGCACTTAAGAAAGGCAACTCTCTCTCACAGTGGGTGTGTGTGTGTGTGTGTGTCATGACAAAGTAGTAGCTTGTCTATTAGCATTAGTATTGTGATTCAAAATCGTGTAGCTTCTTCACACCATGGGGAGATTAGCTCAGTATAACACACTGAAGGAGCGCTGGTCTTGGCCACCTTGAGACGTGACTTGTGGAGCGCTTGTTTTGCTTATCTTTTAACAAGGCTCTTTTGCTCAACTTATGAAATCAATGAGGGATCGCTTATTTTAGCCACCCTGACTGGATGCGCCCAAGATGTCACTGACGAGGGATTGCTTATTTTTCCTCACCGACTGACATCTCTGACGAAGTGTCGTTAAGGGAGCGCTCGTTTTATACCCCTTTAGCAGTCATTGAGGGTGCACTTGTTTGGTGCACCCAATGACACCACTCTGGAACCTGAAAATCTCATAATGGGAGTGCTTGCTTTGCTCCTGTTAAGACGTCACTGATGGAGCATTTGTTTTGTTTACCACAAGACATATTGCGAGAGCACTTGTTTTGCTCACATTCATACATCACCGAAGTACAAGTCACACCGAGGGAGCACACGTTTTTAACATCTTAAAGCGTCACTGAAGATGCACTTACTTTGTTTAACGCACGACATACCGAGGGAACGCTTGTTTAGCACACGTCAGTGAGAAGAAACGCTGGTTTTGCTCACTTTCAAACGTCACATCAGCGGAATAGCGTTTATTTTGTGCTCACCTTAACAAATCACTGAGGGAGCGTCGATTTTGCCCTCGTCATGACATCACTGAGTTAATGTTTGTTTTGCTCGCTTTGAGACACACGCTTCATCTTGCGTTCTCATCTTCATATCTTTTTGATAGTTTCCATTTCTTCATTGACAGATCTTTTTTTTTCAAACTATTGATGTGGGGGGAAAAGTAATAATAATAAACATACAATTGAAATATCGCATAACGAAACACAAAGGCATAGGTCGTATATATATATATCCATCCATCCATCCATCCATCCACAATTGATCCTCACTAAATAGGCATAGGCGGGGCTGAATAACGAAACAGAGACGAACAACCATCCACGCTCACACTCATACCTAGGGACAATTTAAGGCATAGCCTGCCATGCATGTTTTTGGAATGTGGGAGGAACCGGAGCACCCGGAGAAAACCCACGCAAGCCCGGGGAGAACATAAACACAGGGAGGCCGGAAAGTACTGTGAAGCCGACGTGCTAACCACTGGGCTACCGGGCCGAAATATTATATATATATATATATATATATATATATATATATATATACATATATATATAGATGGATAGTATATGTACACACACTCACACCTATACACATCCACCCTTTATATACCCTTTTATAGACAATAGACTACATACAAGTTGACATGCTATACACACATTTATATCCAGTATACACACGCCGCCTACCCAATTAACATTATTCACTGATTCATTATTGATCACAACATCTTTGTTTCTGAATCTTTCTTCCCTTGCTTATAGCCCCGCCCACACCGAAGCGAACATGGAACACAATTCTCACACAGAACGCCCACACCTCATCTTTCCCACAACTTCCTGTACTATATGGGAATGTGATCACTTATGAATGATAACATGACAACCATCAATAATTCAGAGTATGAGCCGAGCACGAGCATGTGGGAGGAAGGAAGGCATGAAGGAAAGGAGGCAAGGGAAGGACACTTGAGTGGGAATGAACAGCAGCCTTTCTGAGTGAAGAATTAGGATTCTACTGCAGACCTCAGCACAGCTACATAAATCAAACTCGCCCGCCCCGCACAAACACACTGCTGATGGATGAACACACGCATGAACATTTTACAATACGTATGACATGGCAATGGGCACGCACATTTATACACTCCATCTCACCATGGATGCACATGTAGCATTTGTTGAGGCTGCTCATTTTTTTACATCATATCCCGACGTAGCGGGGCAATAAATCATCAAGCGATCAACAACTAATCATTTTTAAATTAACAATACAATACATCCTGATTTATATAGCGCTTTCACAATAGCTGCAGCTGTAATAAAGCGCTTAACACAACAGTTAATTTAAAATAATAAAAACAACACATAACATAAAACACGGACAACTATTTTGATCATCACTTCATCACTTAGAGACCTTCTTGAACTTAAAATGGTACAAATCCTTTAAATTTCAGCCACTCAGCAGAAGGTGTGGCACAACAATACTCTAATCAATGTCATAAATGCCACCAAATGGCATGCGGAGCCAGTGGGTGGGGTCCGCCGGTGTGGGGGTGCATTGACTCGATGCTTTTTTATTTATCATTTAGTTTATGGTGCTGCGCACTACCTGCAGCTGCCAGCTGGCGGTAGCCCCAGTGGCTCATCAATAAGACGGACAGACTGGGGAGTGACCGACGCGGAAGAAGCGGTCTGTCTGATTCCCCCGGTTTGTGATACCCCACTCAACAATAAGCGGAATAAATAAATACATTTAAAAGTTGGCGCAAGAAAGTTTACCGCGAGCCAAACGGCCCATCAGACTGATTCCGCCCCATTTGTTCGTCTGAGAAGATGGCTTTGGTAGAAGGCTGCGGGTGTGGGTCACGCAAAACGATGCCGCGGCCATTAGGCGCAGTCAACTTAATGCTTGTCATCAGGATGAAGGAAAAATATATTGAAGTGACGTTTGGATGTCTTTGTGCAAGTGTGTGTGTGTGTGTGTGTGTGTGTGTGTGTGTCCACGTGTACATGTATGTGTGTGATACAGTGTGTTCGTGTCTGCGCGCATGTGAGAGAGATTCTGTGTGAGTCTGTGTACGCATGTGTGTAAGGTCATTGTGACTTCCAGGGATTCCCCCTACAGCGGGACAGGAGGGAGCGCTTGTTTTTTCCTCCCGTTTCGCTTTTGTTGCTCATCCATTGTTGACTTGTTCCTTCCTGCCTTACAATTAGTGTGTGTGTGTGTGTTTCCTGGGGTAGGTCTGCAGGCGTCGCACCGTCGCCCACGCACACATGCACTACGTTAAAGTGTCCCCGTCCTCCCACATCACAGCACAGGAAGTGATGGCATCACATCCTACAAGTCCTTCGAGCAAGGGGACGAGGCGCCTCAGGAAGTAGACACATCCTGCTATTGAAAAAGAATCTTCAATAACGATTGTAGGTATCACATATTTTCTTGAGCGCTTGTACTCATTTGGGTCAAAGGCGAGATGGAGTCTATCCCAGATGACTGTGGGCAAGCGGTGGGTTACACAAGGGACTGATCACCGTCAGGTTGGACATGTGGACAAACAAGCATACTCGATGGCGGCAACAACCGGACACCTCCCTGTTATGTTTCAAGCAGTACACCCATCCATCCATTTTCTGAGCTGCTTAATCCTCACGAGGGGTGCTGGAGCCTATCCCAGTCATCTTCGGGCAGTAGGCGGGGGACACCCTGAACCGGTTGCCAACCAATCGCCGTGTTTCAAGCAGTGCATTTACATATTATGGCAAAGAGTTTTCAACATCGCAAGCGTCAGCCTTCGCCATATGACATCACGAGACCATCGTGTCACCATGTCCGCGCTCACATCAAAAGACATGCCTCATGCACGCTGCATGCTAATTTTTCAGGAAAATGGTGCTCTCCTTTCAAATTGTATGACTTCTGGGACTGTTGCTTTGAAGATGTTTTGGACACGGGCCATCAACCATTACTCAAATGCACTTTGGACTATCAATCAATAGCATTTACTCCAAACAATGTACGTTGTGCGTGTGGTCATCCATCTATGTTAGCGGCATATAGTTACAATCAAATCAATGACATTATCCTCCACTAGATGGCAGAAGGGACAATTAAAAGACATCAGTCTGTTGCCATTCGTACAACAGTTATTATGATTCTGAATTTGAATCTGATTCAAGTTTGTATCTCAGTTTATTCTTCTATTTAATCAACATTGCCCATTGAAAGGAAATGTAGTGACAGGTCCTGATGAAAACAGCCACATTTTGGTGTTCAAAGAAAACAAAAATGTCATTTTATTAAAAAACAAATGCCGAGGCATTACGTTGAGGTTAATTTTCACTGCACTCTGTATTGTCAAAACAAAAAATAAAGAATAATATGATGAAAATAAGCCAAGTGATGACTCATTGCCCAGCAAGGTACCACTGGACATTCTTGTACTGATGTTTATTGTTAGTTTTTTTTTTTCCTCCATAATATCTACTTTGTGTGAATAAATGTTTGGAAAGAGCTTCCATTTTAAGAACAGTTCGGTCAAAAATAACCCACTTTGGGTCAAAAAGAGACCAATCCTCTACTTGGGTCAATTTGACCCATCTTTTTGATTCATTTTGTTAAAAAAAAACAAAAACAAAAACACAGTTGGGTCAATTGGTCCAAACAGAAGAGTGGTCCCTTTATGACCCAACTTTCCTCATCACTCCATTCAAAACAACCCAGTTGGGTCAAACTGACCCAAGTACACTGAAAAAGGTTTTTGTATGAATTGAAGTGGTTTCACTAAACAAAATCATGTGGATCCAGATACATGTTTTTCAGTTGACCATATTATACAATCGACTTGAAAATGCAATTTTGTGTAACCATTTAACAAATTAAAAATGAGTCAAGTCAATACACCATTTTTTTCAGTGCAGTGAATCGATGTTTTTTTGAAATGCTTTTGGTTCGCAGTGCAAGGCGTGAACAAAAGCGGCAACTCGAAAGTCGTCACTCGCCCTCTGAGGGCAAGAATGAGCAGGGAGAATTTGGATTGGTCGACCAAACCCTATATGTGTGTGTGTGTGTGTGGCGTTCTCTCTTGTCTCGTGTCAATATTAGTCTGTTTGCGCACACTGACCTTTGACTCCACACATTTACCTGCTGGGAACCAAACATGGCCGCACCATAGAGGGGAGGGAGGGAGGGTTAGTGTGTGTGTGTGTGTGTACCCGTGTGTGTGTGCGTGCGTACGGATGTGGATGAAGGTGTCATTCACAGCTCGCTGACAGTCAATTTGTGTGCGGCCTCTTTGAAATTCTGCTCGTCGCTTAGCTGCCTGCCCGACACGCTGCGAAGGACAGCGGGACGCCGCGCGGACGCCGCGTTAAAACGCTTCGTGTTCACGCCGTAGTCTTCCTGAATTCGACCCCTTCCCCCCGACTACCACGTCCAGTAAACATGTAGCACACTAATGAAGAAAAAAAAAGGCGTGATTATCAGTGTGTGGCCTCGACGGTGGAGGTAGGCAACTCCGGTCTTTCCGCCATCCCGCATGTTTTAGATGTTTCCCTCCTCCAGCACACCTAATTGAAATGGTCGGGATCATTACCAGGCTCCTGCAGTGCTTGCTGATGAGCTGATCGTTTGGATCAGGTGTGCTGGAGGAGGGAGGCATTGAAAACGGGCCGGCTGAACTCGGGCACCGCTGATCTAAAACATGCAGGATGGCAGCGTCACAACGTCAACTGATTGAGTGGCAGCCATTATGAGCATTTTGACGGAGTGGACGTTGCGTTCTACAATAAGCATAGAACCAGATCTGCAATAATGCATCAATGAATCGATGAGCAAATTATGCAACAACTATTTGAGAATTGACAAATCACTTTGAGATGATTTTTTGACTGTCCCACGAAATTTCAGCCTCACATCAGAAATGATTCTCTGATTTCTGATGCGAGGCTGAAATTTGTCCTTCGTGAAAGCAGTTGATTGGCTTCTGTTTTTCCAAAATACGACATTGGCAAACATCTGCTGTTCCATCCTTTAAAAAGAAAAGAAATAAATAAGTAAATCAAAGCAAAGACTGATGCAAATTTTTTTTTTTGCTTTTGTGCCAATAGGCCGGGGGTCGGCAACACGCGGCTCCAGAGCCAAATGCAGCTCTTTAGCGACATCTAGTGGCTCCCTGGAGCTTTATAAAAAATGTATAGGCTAATATAGCTCAAATAGATATAGATACATGTTGCAGCTCCGAAAAAGGAGAGCTGTGGTGTTAGATTTTTAAAACGTACACTTAATTTATGCTTTTAACAGCCTCGACAAACACAGACACGTCTGCGTCCGACCCCGTGCCTTCTCTCTTCTCGTTCGACTCGAGAGGCGTTCAAAGACAGCCTCCGAAAACCGGAAATTCGTGATCACTTCACTGACACTAAGAAAAGCGAAAATAATGCACCAAAACAAAAAATCAAGCGAGGAAATCACAAAATAAATTCTACTGGGGCGTTTGTGAACATACAACAAAGGAATGAATAACATAAACAATTCGGAGGGAGTCCAGTCTCCTACATACATACAGCATGTGTTTCCTTCATTGTAAGTTTTATAGGTTTTTTTTTGGGGGGGGGGGGGGGTTTGCGGCTCCAGACATATTTATTCTCTTTCAACATTTTGGGTTGCCGACCCCTGCAATAGGCGAATGCAAATAAGGAAAAAAAAATCAACTGACTCCAACCCTGTGGTGAGTCGACATCGCTGAAATTTGTAACTAAAAGATTATTTTGCCACCAAATGCACTTTCTCGGGATTGTTTTTGTTGTTTGATAGTTTCATGGGTCACAAAGGCAAAAAAAAAAAAAAGCTTCCAAGTCACTGCCTTAATTTCATTTTTTTTCTGCTTTTCAGTCCGAAATCTGTGCTTTTGGTGAAACCCAACCCATGTTCTACTCCGGATTACTTAAGAACGAAAAGAGCAAGAGACAAACTTTTTTTTCTTTCTTCACATATCTATTGTAATATATTCATAGCCTATTCCGTACTCCTGCAATGTAGCATATTTTCATCATAGTTAATGTTCTATCATTTACGCTGCACTACTCACATTGAGAACCGATGTGATTGTCACCCACACTTGAAAAAGTGATTCCCGGCAGCTTTTTTTTTTTGCACTTCATGCTGATGTGACACACGTGACAATTCTGCCACTTGAGAAAATGATGTGAAGTGTGTCACTTGGAGCATGCAATGAAAATCCAGCCTAAGTTTGCAAAATCCTGATGTAATCCAATCACATCGCAGACTTTGACTGGCCAACATTCAATCACACACACGCACAGAGTTGAGTCATAAGTGGCATTTTTTGGCCGTGTGAGTGAACACACACCCGGGAGACGCGGCTCGTGCCGATCCGCTGACTCGTCACTGCTGTCAAGAAATGTTTCAAGTGTCACAGTGGAAAGTGCGAAAACAGCAATTTAAAAAAATAAAATAAAATTCAAAGACACATTTGGTTTCTTGAAACGGCGATTTTCCGCTCGCCGACATGCCGTGTTGTCACTTGACCTGTTTGCGCGCGCGTGTGCCATAAAACCTCCAGCCAAGATGAATCATAGAGACGTGACAGGGACGCAAGAGGAGGGAAAGAAATCAAGTTGCGAGGGGTTGATGCGGCCAATGCGCTCCTCCAGAGGTTACGTTACACGCTGCGATAACGTAAAGTTGTTTTCAACGACGTGTCTTGCGGAAAAGAACGCTCTGGTTTAGGGTAGAATTATTTGGGTTTAAATTCGGATCAGGATTGGGGCTGGAATAGAGTTGGGGGTAGGTTTGGGGCAGGGGTGTCAAACTCATTTTGGTCGCGGGCCAAATGATTGATTGTTTAAGTTACTGTAATGAAGGGTTTGGAAACAAGAAAATGTTTACAATATCTCTCTTATTTATTACAAAGGAGAAGTTGAAATTTTGGTCCGGATTTTCACAATCATGGTAGAAGTTGACATGTTCGATTTTCTTTCGCGGGCCACATAAAATGATGTGGCGGGCCAGATCTGGCCCCCGGGCCTTGAGTTTTACACCTGTGGTTCAGGGGTTTAGGTTCTGGCTAGGGGTTAAGACTTGGAGATTGGAATGGGCTTGTTGGCTAAAGCAGTATTCACGAGGAAGCGGTGTGCAAATGTGAGGGAAGGAGACGGGCTAATCAAAACAACAGTGTTTTCCCCGTTGACACGACAAAAAACGTGAGATGGCAGAATCGATGGCTAAATCGATAAAGCAATGTCGGTAGGGATGGATGAGCGTAGAGAGGAAGAAACCTTTCAGAGTAAAAATGGGATCAAGTGTCAAGACGCGTCGGTGCGCTATGAAACCCGAGAGTGCCGATGAGATTTCAACTGAAACGCCCGTTGCGCAGGAAGCGCAACGGAATACAATCTCGTCACCTGGCTGAGCTGGAAATCGGATGACGCGCTCACAGACAGAGTGATGGCTGCCGGCATGAGTCAGGGCGAAACTGCGAGGTTTCATTCTGGTCTGCTCACATTCCTGTCGCTCTGCAAATGATAACTCAACAGGTGATGCTAAGCTAAGCTAACTCCCCTGGAATGGAAATGGGACTCTCAGTCGGTCACAATGTGGATAAACCGGTTGGTGGCCTATTATCAGGGTCTCTCCCATGACCCATTTAAGTTGACAGCTTCCCCGTGTGAAAGGTACTGGGTGGCATTTTGAGGTCAATATGTGAATCAAAACATGTGCAAACTAATTTGGCCAACTTTTTTGGCTACTTTTATGCCCACCTAATAAAAATCGCTTGTTGAAAGCAGGACAGAAAACGTAAGCGTTGTGTTTTAAACTTGATAAGTCCCGACATTGTGAAATGCCCTTTCGCACGGGCAGTGTACCGACCGCCTTTTGTGCACCTATTCCATGTCGGTGGCTGAAAGTGTTGTTAGCATCTGAGCTTCACTTTAGCACGTTTAACGCACTGTGACATCTTCCTGGTATTCCCGTTACTACTTTGATACTTTGGACAAAAGGTGGAAAATTGCTGGCTCGTCTCCCCTTCTGCGTCAGCGCCAAAGACAAATTTGGCAGCTCAAACACACCCTTGCACACTTTCACACTGCGAGTAATCATGAAAGTAAAATGAACGAGTGCAATGACGCTCGTCGAGTGACTGATCGGCCTTCTCAAATATATCAACAAACACTAATAATATCGATCTAAAACATTCGTGAGTGTTGTACAGTATCGGTATTATTCTCTGTGAATTCCGTCTTTCTCCAGTAATTCAATTTGTGATTCCTTTTATAGTATCATTGGCCCGTAAATTGGTTATCCGATTTTTGTTTTTCTTTCTGCCAATTATCGGAATCTGCTTCAGCCTAAAAAAAAAAACGGATATCGGTTGGGCCCGAGACTTACGTGGGTGCTTTCAAGCCGTAACCATAGCGACGCTGCAATGAACTGTTTCACCCTCGACACCTGAACACGACACGGAAGCCAGACAAACTGACAACGACTGATTACACATCATACCGGATCGACCGGTTTGGTGATGTGTGCGTGTGTGTGCGCATGTGCCTCTGTGTGTGTGCGTGCGTGCATGTGTGTGTATGTGTATGTGTGTGTGTAGAATAAAGTGAAGTTGCACTGTTTTACTGTACTTACAATTTTTTTTACTTCACTTTTCTGATGATTTATTACTTTGATTGGAAAACAGATGGGCGTTTTCTAATCCTTTGGTGATAAAAAAAGCTCTTTACTTTGTGCGAATGTGTGTTCATGTGTGTGCATGATGCTTGCATTTAAAGGATACATCCTCTTCCCCCTTTTAACCATCAGTTTGTTTTAAACGCTCATTCTGCTTGCGCCAAGGCCAGCGTTAGATTAAAATTCCCATTGCAACGCTAATGGCTATCATCCAGGCGATGGGTCAAAGTGTGTGTGTGGGGTAGGAGGAGAGGGGGGGGGCAGTAGAAGAAAAAGGCAACTCAGGGGAGGTAGCGAGGTAGTAAAGAGGGAAACAGGACAAGACAAGCAGGGATTAAATACATTTGTTTTCTCCCGCACCAAATTAGTATTGACGGGAGCTCGCGCACACAAGCACACAAGCACACAAGCACACGCAGCCATGTTGAAAATTAATTTTGTGTGTGTGTCTGTGTGTGAGAGAAGTGATATGGCACACGCACACACACACACACACACACGGAAGCTGTTCTGCCTCATTACCCTCTGACAGATAAAAGGATGCATGTATAAAATGGTAGCTATATGGCAGTGTATTGGTGTGTGTGTGTGTGTGTGTGTGAGAGGGAGTGCGTGCCACACACACACACACACACACACACACACACGCACACACACCAATCCAAAGTATAAAAGACAACAAAATTCCGTTCCGTGTTAGTGGCAGTCGACACGTCGATGTACTGTCATTTTTATTGAGGTTATAAAAATGACCCACAAAATGGCTTCTGAGTCACAAACTGGAATAGAATGTTCTGTAAAAATATGGTTATGAGTCACAAAGGAAACAGCAGGCCAAAAAGTTGTGCCCACCTTTTTCACAGTATCAACTATCGCAAGGGCAGCAGATACCTGCCATGTTTAAGGCAAATCTGACATGGAGGACATCCTCCTTGCCCGTACTTGACGCGACACTGTGGTGGTTTGGCATAGCGGCATATCATTTGCCTCAGAAAGAAAGAAACGTCTTTGTTCAATTATCTGGCATTGTGTTCATGGCAATGATATGTATCAAAGGTCGGTTCTGATTTATGTTTTTTTTTTATTTAGCGCTAAGGCAATTCAAATAACTATAAATCGGTCATTTACCGTAATTTCTGGAGTATAAGACACTACTTTTTTCCCCCAAACTCATCACTTTTAACGTGATCCGGTTTATTTATGGAATGTTACTGATGAGCATCATGCTGTCAATAGATTTTCCCCATTCTAGTTATATCTGACTAATGAAATTACCAAATTCACAGTGGACCCGTGACAGTGTCCGAGTCCTCCCTTGTACTGGATACTCATCAGCACTCATTTGCAGTTGGAACAACACGATTTTACAGCCGCGAGAGGACCCGACTGGATGGCTGGCTTGCTGGGAGAGATCAAGAGACGGAGAGAGAGAACAAGAGGGAACGAGAGAGAGTGAGAATGATAGAAACGTGACTGTATGAAGGAGGG
The DNA here is from genome assembly GCA_018466805.1 of Hippocampus abdominalis. Classification (NCBI taxonomy): domain Eukaryota; kingdom Metazoa; phylum Chordata; class Actinopteri; order Syngnathiformes; family Syngnathidae; genus Hippocampus; species Hippocampus abdominalis. Next base: position 24,314,460 of record CM031695.1, read on the forward strand.
ATTGAGCAAAAGTAAGCAGATTTCAGTTTGACAACAAATAGGGAACAAGTGCCATAAATCCATCCCTGCAGTGTGACCCCAGTCAACGATCATCTGCGAATTTGCCTCGCGTGATAGCAAAAGTCTGAGAAAGGTTCTGGGATGCTGTGTAACCGTGGCTATGTTCGGCATTGTTGTTTTTGGTAGAGTGTCTATCGTTGGGTTTGTGTACAAATGTTATTGCTGTTGCAGCTTTTTAATAAGGTGCGGTTATTATCATGGTAAGAAAAATAACACACGGTAGATAAAATAAACACATTTTATAAAGGGCTAATATTGGCTGACCAACTACCGAGTCAGGCCCATGTGAATACAGTCAAACCTCGGTTTTCGCCCATAATCCGTTCCAGAAGGCTGTTCGAAAACCGAAATTGTTCGAAAACCGAAACCACACTCTTTTTAAAATAAAAATGTTTATTGAACACGTCTGCTCACAATGGAAAGCAACATGAGGAAGCGTCACTTCCTCGTCTACCCGAGGAAGCGTCACTTCCTCGTGTAAGGAAGGCAAGAGGAGTCAAATGGTGCATTCAAGTGCGCTCAGTTTGTTCGAGAACCGAAATTTGTTCATCATCCGAGGCATAAAAAACTCAAAATTTTTGGTCGAAATATTGGTCGAGGCGGCCCGGTAGTCCAGTGGTTAGCACATCGGCTTCACAGTGCAGAGGTACCGGGTTCGAATCCAGCTCCGGCCTCCCTGTGTGGAGTTTGCACTCCGGTTTCCTCCCACATTCCAAAAACATGCATGGCAGGCTGATTGAATACTCTAAATTGTCCCTAGGTGAGAGTGTGGGCGTGAATGATTGTTCGTCTCTGTGTGCCCTGCGATTGGCTGGCGACTGATTCAGGGTGTCTCCCGCCTACTGCCCGAAGACAGCTGGGATAGGCTCCAGCACCCCCCGCGACCCTAGTGAGGATCAAGCGGTTCGGAAAATGAATGAATGAATGAATGAATATTGGTCGAACCGAATTGGACGAGAACCACGATGTTCGAAAAACGAGGTTTGACTATGTTCTAAAATAGTTCCGACAAAGCTAGCAGGTCAGCACGAGGCTGCACGGAAAATGACCGACACCTTCTCAGTCACGCATTCTGTCTCTGATTAGTTGTTCTTCCGTGGGCGTGGTGATTCTTGAAATAAATTGCCAACTCCCCTTTAATATCGGGAATTCAATTTTTCTTTTCCTCCAAGAAAATGTTGCAAAATGCGTCTCCACACTCGTACTCAATCTATTCATCAACGAGAGCGGTTCCACACTGAAACCCAACAAAAATTAAAGCAAACACAGCGTGAACACAAAACAAACCTATCTGCCATATCCCAGCAGATGAACTTGAGCCGTTTCTGGATATATGCGCTCAACTGTAACCTGCCCACAAGAAATACTGGCTAATATTAAACCTGAGAGCCTTTCTCATCTCAGACACACCGCAGGAACAGGAACGGGAACAGGAAGATGATGTTGATGAAGAGGAAAAGGAAGAGGAGGAAATCTTGTGGCCTGGCGGGGGATGTGGGAATCAAATTCAGACAAGATGTCCAAAGGCGAGCGGAGGGTTCTATTGACTCCGACAAAAGCTGCGAGGATCGAACGCCGGCTAAAATAAGATGGGGGGCCGACAATCCGGCAGGGTTTGTGCATGCGTATCGGGTGTTTTTTTTTTTTTATACGTGTATGTGTGTGTGAGAGAGCGAGGGAGAGAACAAGAAACTTTGAAGAATGAGGCAAACTTCACATAACATTGTACACACTGCACGTGATGTCAACCTGTCAAACGGTTCGGCTTTTTCTTTTTTATCGATTCCATTTTTTTTTTTCACTCAAATATTGTCTTTCCATAAATAGAGAAGCTATTTTTTGCATCAACATTACACTTTCATTGTGATAAGGGACTAAGCCTACTTGGAAAAGCAAAAACAAAAATCCACAAATCATTGAGGCGCCACCAAAATGGTTGGTAATTGCTGATAAGTGTCATAAAATGGCAGCAAAGGACTACTTTTGTGGAAATAAATGTCCTTAAGTTACTTCCACCAGATGGCCTGAGCATTAAAACAGCGAATAGGGACGACTGTGCGGCTACTAACGGCCGATTGGTTTCAAAATAAAATTCTTCAAATAAGCAATTTTTCAAATCCTGACAATATAAATACAGTCAAACCTCGGTTTTCGAACGACCAATTCGGTTTTCGACCGACCAATTCGGTTCTCGATCAAACTGAGCGCACTTGAATGCACCATTTGACTCCACCCGCCTTCTTACTTACGCTTCCTCGGGTAGCCGAGGAAGTGACGCTTCCTCGTGTTGCTTTCCATTGTGAGCAGACGTGTTCAGTAAACATTCTTATTTTAAAAAGAGCGTGGTTTTGGTTTTTGAACAATTTCGGTTTTCGAACAGCCTTCTGGAACGGATTATGGACGAAAACCGAAGTTTGGCTGTATGTTCAAACGCAATTGTGGGCTAAACGCTAAAACTTGCACATGGGCAAGTAAACAAAAATAAATTAATTTTTTTAAGCATTTTTCCTACATTATACCAATACATCTGCAAGTAAACACTTTTTGTTTAAAAAATACAAGTTTATATATCCACTTAATGAGGCATTTATATTTATTTCACACCAATTCTGTAATTGTTATAGCAATTGTATTTTTGTTCATATTTTTCCATGTCTGGAAGAGATTACTCGGCTTTACATTGCTTCCTATGAGAAATATCGCTTTTAATTTTGTGTGATTTGGTTTGAGTCAGACTTTCTGAAACGGATTTATCATGAAAACCGAGGTTCCACTGTTTTGCATTTGGCAAAAGTGGAGTTCAACAAAAAACAAAAACAACTGTTAAAAATTGCTGGTTTGTGTTTGACTTTGGGGACTGTTTATGTGTTTGGAGAGGGGGATGTGGGGGTGGGGGGAGGGGGCATTTGTGAGCATTTGTGTGTGAAACATTCTTTGTTTGAATGTAAACAAAGGCAGATGTCATGCTGGTCAACAAACAAAATTTTTTCTGTGGGCATTAGCCATACTGTACATGCTAATGCAGAATCTCTCTCTCACACACACACACACACACACACACACGTTCACAAGCTAAATTCTCCTATTTCTTTCATGAAATTGGATTCATGGCTGCACTGCAACCGATGCTTTCGATTCTTTTTGTCCAATCAGATTTCTGATTTTCTGTGTGACCACATCAATCTAATCTGCCAGTTCCTTCATGATTTTTTTTTTTTTTCTGGCCCGCGTAACATCAACTATATCCACAACGGGTCTGCTTCTTTCAACAATCGCCGAGCAAAATTGTCCCCACAGAGCCAGAGCGCTGACTTTCAATTACGTCTGCATTTTTCCATCCTCTGATTGGTTTGGACTCCTCCATATGATGCACAGGCCACAGGTGTGTGCTGTTAAATTGCTTTTTTTGTGTGTATAATATCGATGCTTTGTAGAATCGCGACTTGATAAGTGGTGGGAATAGGTGGATCAAGTCGGTCGGGTGAGTCCCCGGTACGGCGCAGAGTCTTTTACGTGTGTGCTTTCGAGTGAAGCTCCATTGTTCACAGTTGGCCTCTTCCTCCCCCCCCCCCCTGAATGGAGAAACTCGTAAAGCTGCTTCTTTCTGCTCGGCCACTTTTCTTTCTTTTTTTTTTTCTTTTTTTCTTCTGATGAAGATGAGGTAGTCAAGTGCTCCCCTGCTGCTTCACCTGTTCACCCCCTTCACTGAAAAGCAGTAACTATTCAATGCATACGCGTTCCCATTGTTATTTATACATTCGAAATGACTAATGTTACGATTTAGATGTCGTCTTCACAAAGCGAGGGGTGTAAAAGCTGTGATTATTGTTGTTTTGGGTTTTTTAAACGGACGATTGTGGGAGGGGGAGGTGGGAGATCTCCTGCTGAGAAACAAATGCCCGAGCACAAAAGGAGCCATTTGGTTAACCTAGGCAAGGGGGGAGAGCAGACATTTCCACGTCTGTGGCACAAAAGTCGACCTTTTCTTTTTGTTTTTTTTCTTTTTTCTGACCGCCGGCGGCCGCAGCCACTCGGCTGTCCGACACCCACATTTTTCTAACTGATTGCTATGTTGACTTACTCCCAAACTGCTACACACTGCTTCGTGGTCCAGAAAATAAATCCTCCCAGGCAATTTATAATCCACAGAGTTTGGTGTTATTTACTGATATTCCGAGAAGAAGAAAAATGGCCATCTTTGTTTGTTTTTTTTGGTTTAAAAATCAAAACAACTTTATCCGCATCTCACAGGGTGTGCCATGTCGGAAATTCATATATCTTGACAGTAGAAGTGTTGTAAAGTTGTTGTTTTTTTTGGAAACAGCCAATCATACGCTGTGTTGGGGGACTGTGCAAAGCACTCAACCAGTTCAAGCTGAGAATTATTTTTCTGTCCACCGGACTTGAGCTGGCTCGCTAGCGAGATGAAGAGAAAGTCAGCGATGAAGTCACTCAGGTCAATGTAAGCGGTTGCTAAGTAAATGAGTGAGGTGGACGCATGTGGTCGCCATTTGCATGCGGTTTCCTGTTTGCGTGACCTTGTCGGTCAGGTCGGCGAGCGTTTTGAGGGTCGGAGCTGAACGCCATCGTGTCACTTTGCACTCAAACATCCCCCACACGCAGCAGGAAGCTGGTTTGTTCTCTCCTAGCCGCCGCGTATCCCACATCACCCCAACAGCACACATCCGGGCGGAGTATGACGCGTGCCCTTTTCCCAGCACACAAATGATTTGGAATCCATGAAAACAATATTTCCAAACGTCTGTGTTGTTAATTTTGATTTGAATTGCTTCTGATGTGAAATCCCCCCCAAAAAGGCCAATAAAGAGACAAATCCATCCATGTTGTCTCCGTTGTGCGATGCCTGACGCCCTTTCACCCCTTGGGCTGCAGACGGGAATCCACAAAAGTGTGACCTTTGCCCCTGCGGCCTTTGCCGGTGCCTCATTAGAGCGAGCACTTGTCTGCCGCTTGGATCGCCACCGCGACATTTAAGGGACAATTTGTTCAATAAAAACAATCATAATCATAATGATAATGTCATATCCAACTTAGACAGACTCCTGTTGATATTTCTTTCATCATTCACACTTCAGATTCACAATGTCTTTTCTTTTATTCAGTTCTGCTTTTGTCTAATTAGGTAATCAGTCAAATGTGACACACGTGCACACACACACTAATGCGGGAAACAATTACACTAATTTATTTGCACGCTTCCACTTTCGAGTTGAAAGGAGCTAATTAGCCAGCAGTTGAGTTTGGCAATTACCTGAGCTTTATTATTGATATTTGTTCACTTTTACCATTATTTATTGTTTCGATTCAGCTCCGCCTCCTTATTTGGCCATCAGTGAGCAAGGTGTCCAAATTGACAAGGCGTCAACAAACACTCCTCCCTTGGGGCATCGCAGTCAATGAAAACTACACTGAAAAAAAACACAACTAGAAAAAAAAGAATTATTTTCAAAATTTCTAATGAAATAAAAATACTTAAAAATAAGGAAAACTAAATTAAACTACATTGTACTTTTACAAAACTAACTATAATAATAGCGAAGATGACCTTCATTGTCTTTGTCGATTAAAATCGTGAATAAGCTTGCAGGGGTTCATTTTGAAAGTATTTATTGGGGTATTGGGCAAGGTAAACAGTCATTTGTTGTTGACAAGATGTAGGGACTTTTTTTTCTTTTTGGACTTGACAAAAACTCACACATAAAAAAAAACTAACACTAAACTAATAAAAACTAAAACACAGCCTTTTCCAAAAGAAAAAAAGAAACAAAAACAAACTCTCGAAAAAACAGATTAAAACTAACCGAATTTAAAATAAGAGTCAAAATTAAATAAAAATTAATTGTAATGAAAAATCCCCAAACTATTGTAACCCTGCGTAGCACCCACACTCTCCCCATGAATTGTCTCAACACCCATCAATTTTCCCAGTGAATGGGTTTAACACCTCCCTATTCCCCAGACAAGGGTTCAACCTGCACATTTGTGCATTGCACCCACATTTTCCCATCAACACGGTTCCTGGATTGTTTCAACACCTACATTTTTCCCCATTTGAAAATGCTTAATATAACCCCAATCCTTCAGGGTGTAACACCAACAATTTTCCCAACTAAAGGGTTCAAAACCCACAATTTTCACAGTTTCAGCTGCTGTTGCATATTCGTGTGGTCCTCCCTGCCAAACCGCCTCAATAGAAAATCCTCTGAACCAATAAACCGAAAGCCTACTCTGGATTTAACCAACAGAAAAGAGGAAAAGTCATCCAATCACACGTTGTATTGAGTCTGTCCAGCGCCAATCGGCATCTTTTGTCCTGCGTGATCTCCCCGGTCAGAGCAGCAAAAGTGCCAGCAAAAAAAAAAAACAAAAACGAAAAAAATTTGGTGGGAGGAAAAGATGAACGTGAGTAGCTGTGCATGCGTGCATGTGTGGTTATTCTAGCATGCTGTGTCGTGTGGTAGTGTGCCTGTGTGACTGAGTTCAGAGGTTGCGGGTGGTCACTTCCTGTCCATTAGCGGGATAAAAAGAGCCTCATCAATCAGCCTCCACCTGGTCGCCGCGGTAACCGGGGGATAACCAGCACCATGTGCGGGAGGCTCACCTTTGACCCTGGCAGGAAGACTTTGATTCAATTTGCTGCCAGTCTCTAAACTGGCTTTGAAGGCTTTTGAACTCGCCAGCATCTCAGATTACACTTTCACGGTAAAAGCCTCTCGAACATCAAATAAATAGATAAATAAAAACATTTTTAAAAATATGGAGATCGAAAAGTTAAGGTGAAAAGACGGATACAAATCATAAAAATACAACAAATTAGGGCCAATACCAGGCATCGGTATCGGGCCGATACCAGCCCTATTTTTGAGAGTCTGGCACTTGTGGAGACTGCCGATACTAGCCGCCGATACTTAAGGCAAAGAAAATTTGACATTGGGCCAGTCCTTCGAGTACTCAAATTGTGAATACTCATACTGGTATTGTTTAAAAAATAATAATTGGTATCGAACATGCCAAATAAAAAATGAACAAAGAAAAACACAATTACAACATAAAACTGTGTGAGTAAACCAGAAAATAAATGAATTAAAAAAGCAAATATTACAATTGAAATGTATTTTAAAAGACAAAACTTCAGCAGTAACAGCATTTGAAAAATACGGAACCGATATAATTAAAAAAATATATTTTTCACACATTGTAAAAAAAAAACAACCCAAAAAACCCCACCAATTTAAAGTTGAGGCCCACTAAACTAGGATAGTTCAAAGGCAATCAAGTTTTGTGGCCTGCACGCCAACGTGAACGTAATGATTCTTCGCATGACCCCCCAAGTGGAAAAATAGAACGGAATTTGCTGCCAACAAGCTGCGGGCCGATCATTTATCTGTGACAGCATGCTTGGTGTGTGTGTGTGTGTGTGTGTGTGTGTGTGTGATTCGCCGCCAATGCCGCTGGCGCCATCGACAATCGCTCAAACCCACACAACCTGCACTCTGTGTGTATGCAATCAGCTACCAACAACACACTTTGCTGTTTAACACACACACACACACACACACACACACAAATACCGATCAATACCCCGATTGCCCCCAGAGGCTCCAAACACTCTTCCAGCGAGTGTTCGGACACGTGTGAGGGATGCGTCCAAAGTAACCCAGAAAGCAGAGTCGGCCATGTTTGTCCTCTTAACCCGCTTGTCAACACTGTTGGCCAAGTGATAAGTCATATTGGGATCGATTTAATTTGTTCAACAGAGTTTTCTCCCACTTACAAATCGGCATCAAAACACTTTATCGTCCCCACATCACTTTTTTGGCGTGAGGGCTTTGGACACGCCAAAGAGGAACGGTGCTAGCATAAAGTCAAGGTCACAGCAAGGTCAAACACTAAAATCGACATTTTGCCACAATTTGTATCCAATTGTCACCATACTTGGTGGACACATTGTCAAGAGTAAAATACAAAGCGGACACATTTTTCAAAAGGGCTCAGCTATTTTCGAACTGTTTTCATATATAAGGCGCACCGCATCATTAAAAGGCGCATAAACTAGAAGCTACAATAGTGGCTGCTGGTGCATTATGCAGCCACTAGATGGAGCTACACTAAAGAAAATACAGTGCAATGCAGCTTTATTTATATAGCGCTTTCACAACTGCTGCAGCTAAAACAAAGCGCTATACAGAACATTTAAAATACTTCATCCAAGAAATCAGAATATTGTTCCACATATAAGGCGCATCGGATCAAAAGGCGCACTGTCGGGTCTTGAGAGAATTGAATGCTTTTAGGTGCGCCTTATAGTGCGGAAAATACGGTGTTTTTGGTTCCAACATCGCAACCAACCACATCATTTTAAATATTCATCTGTAAATACTTCGTTCGTGTCTTTTGCGATGGCAAAAATAACTAACTAAACAATATAGAATGCAATTCTCTTTGAAGTTGTTACTTTAAACCTTGCTCTCCAATAAAACAAGCTCTCCAAAATCCAACTTTAATCTGGGAACTTTTGGCATCTCTTGGGCATTAACAAATTAAACAACATACAGGAATCAGCCAACTAACGTTACAGCTGAAAAGGCATCCTGGGAAATGGACCAAAAAAAAAAAAACATGATTTGTTTGTTGCTCTTGAAGTGCTTTTGAGGCATGACGCCATCCTGAATAAACACATTTACACACACACACACACACTCACACACGCACTTGCGCACATGCGGCTCCACATCCTGTCAATTGTCAGTCGTCTGCCTGTCAGGCACTAAGTGATGACACAGTGCATACCGCGGCAGTAAAACAAAAGGAGTTGGGAGAGACAACAGATGACACACACGCACACATGAACACACATACACGCGCATGCCTGCCAAAGAGGGTCAAAGCGGGATTTTGAGGTTAGAGTTGAGTCAAGCCCTGTAAATGTTTTCTTCTTGTTGTTGCCGTGCAAGCGTTTGAACCTGCAAATACGAGCCTCTCGCACGGGGTGCAACGAACAGAATGCAAATGAAAAGTATTTGTTAGTGACTTTACTCTGCGTCCAAGCGAAAAAGATGTAGATGAACGTGGGTGAAACGGACTTGGTGCTTCAATATCCCTCTCAGCGTCGAGAAGAAAAAAAAAAAAAAAAGGGAAAGCAATTAAAGCTGCGATCTGCGATGAATGGATCCTGGCACTGCGCAGACTGTTATTTCGTGGCAAGTCATCAAACTTGGCCACCGTGCTTCACCCACGTGCAATGACCCAAACTCAAATTATTTGCAATTTTGCGTTTCCAATCTGTCGAGTGTGTGTGGTTCGCAGCAATCAGACAAAAAGCGTCGGGGACTGAATAATACATTTTAACAAACGGTCGGGCAAAAGTCAAGTGAGCCTGCGTTGTCCAATTTCCAACTTCCGGTGTGTTTTTGGGCATGGCTTCATGAGTTGTTTTTGTGGGTCCACTTCTGCAAGACCAAATGTTATTGTTGCAAAGTCAAATCTGAATTGGAGGCTGAATTAAAAAAGAAAAAACAACTTCGGTGGGGGTAAGGATCACTTTAAGCAAGCTTTAAAATGTCTGCTTGAACCCAAAATGTCAGACTTCCAGTGTTATGGCTTCTTGAGAGTTTTTGGTGGGCCTTTTCTGCCGAGTGTCATGTTGGTATGTTAAACTGGATTTGGAGGCTGAATTTAAATGAAAACATCTAAAAAGGTGGAAACATTACTGGAAATTACCATTAAAATTTCGAAAATATTCGAGAACATGTTTACTAACCACAGTAGGTCAAGTTGGTTTTGCGTGCTACTTTTCTTTTCTTTTTTTTTTTTTTTTGGTTGTTGTTTTATCCAGTTACGTGCAACCGAGACAGCTTAAAAGGGCCACTTTGAGCAAAACTGGCAGACTTCTTGAGATTTTTTTGGTGGGCTATTCATGATATAGGTTTACCAAATTTCATGTTGCTTAGACAAACTAGCTACAGGGAATGAATTTCCCCAAAAACACTGTAGTTCCATCCATCCATCCATCCATCCATCTTCTACCGCTTATCCGGGGCCGGGTCGCGGGGGCAGCAGCTTTAGCAGGGAAGCCCAGACTTCCCTCTCCCTAGCTACTTCTTCCAGCTCTCCCCGGGGGATCCCGAGGCGTTTCCCAGGCCAGCTGGGTGACATAGTCTCTCCAGCGTGTCCTGGGTCGTCCTCGGGGTCTCCTCCCGGTGGGATGCCCGGAACACCTCACCAGGGAGGCGTTCAGGAGGCATCCGAATCAGATGCCCAAGCCACCTCATCTGGCTCCTCTCGATGTGGAGGAGAAGCGGCTCGACTCTCTAAGGGAGAGCCCGGACACCCTGCGGAGAAAACTCATTTCGGCCGCTTGTATCCGGGATCTCGTTCTTTCGGTCACAACCCATAGCTCGCGTGGTCAGCGGGGAGAGTGCCTCTGTATTGGCAGACTGGGGTGGTGGTCCCTCTTTTTAAAAAGGGGGACCGGAGGGTGTGTTCCAACTACAGAGGGATCACACTCCTCACCCTCCCTGGTAAGGTCTATTCAGGGGTGCTGGAGAGGAGGGTCCGTCAGGAAGTCGAGCCTCAGATTGAGGAGGAGTAGTGTGGTTTTCGTCCCGGCCGTGGAACAGTGGACCAGCTCTACACCCTTAGCAGGGTCCTCGAGGGTATGTGGGAATTCGCCCAACCGGTCTACATGTGTTTTGTGGACTTGGAGAAGGCGTTTGACCGTGTCCCTCTGGGAGTTCTGTGGGGGGTGCTTCGGGAGTATGGGGTACCGAGCCCCTTGATATGGGCTGTTTGGTCCCTATACTGCCGATGTCAGAGTTTGGTTCGCACTGCCAGCAATAAGTCGGAATCGTTTCCAGTGAGGGTTGGACTCCGCCAAGGCTGCCCTTTGTCGCCGATTCTGTTCATTACCTTTATGGACAGAATTTCTAGGCGCAGCCGAAGCGTTGAGGGGGTCTGTTTTGGTAGCCTCAGTATTGCATCTCTGCTTTTTGCAGATGATGTGGTACTGTTGGCTCCTTCAAGCAGGGCTCTCCAACTCTCACTGGAGCGTTTCGCAGCAGAGTGTGAAGCGGTTGGGATGAAAATTAGCACCTCCAAATCTGAAACCATGGTCCTCAGTCGGAAAAGGGTGGAGTGCCCCAAGTGGAGGAGTTTAAGTATCTTGGGGTCTTGTTCACGAGTGAGGGCAGGAGGGAGCGAGAGATCGGTGCAGCGTCTGCTGTGATGCGGACGTTGTATCGGTCTGTCGTGGTAAAGAAGGAGCTGTGCTAAAGGGCGAAGCTCTCAATTTACCGGTCGATCTACGTTCCAACCCTCATCTATGGTCACGAACACTGTAGTTGAGTCACTAATTTTCTGTTTACTCAGTTAGCATGGCTGACGCTAACTCATCTAAAATGAAGTCATTTGATTGTGTTTTCTGTTTGCATGGATGTGGTAACTGACTAATTATTGATATTTTTGTGTCATAATTTGTTATGGCGGTCGAAAAAGTACATTGAGGTCAGAGGTAGCTTCACAGCATTAACGTGACTGACACTAAGTGGCCAAAATGGGCGACAGTGAGCTCTTTCGGCGGCCTGAAACTGTTGGCCTGGTCACAGCAGTTACATCCATGAAACAAGGTAAAACGGTTTTGCACAAAATTGTTTCCAGGTGGAGCCAAAATGGCACCGCTAATGTTTTTATGTGACCGCTCGAAAGACTTTTAGGTCCTCTCGTGCGTTTGTCCTTTCATGTGTGGAGCTGAACGGGGTATCGAAACAACATGAAAGACGCTTCGTTAGCATTTGACGGAGACAAGGACGACGCTTAATAAGCTAGCGTTTAAGCAGTGTGAAATGAACACTAGCGAGGATGCGCACGCTTACACCCCACACACAAATATAATTGGGTCAGTCAGTCAGTCAGTGAAGTGCGAGCCCAGCAAACATGGCCATTGATTGATACAAGTAGGCGGGGGGTGGGGGGGTAAGGGTGGGTCTGGTCCTCTTGCATAAATTTTAGCTGTTTTTTTTTTTTTTTTTTTTTATATTTAAAAAAAAAATAGTTTTCTAGTTTCTAACACGTAACCCTTTTCACGTTAACTGACAGGATGTGCTACTTGCTAATTTAGCTGTACTGTATCAATTGATTAAATTTGCCAGCTGTGCTAATTGACTGAGATAGTCATCCAACGCTAACATACACAAACAACCATTCGCGCTCATAATCATACCTGTGGACAATTTTAGAGTTAGCAATTAAGCTACTGTGCACGTTTTGGGGATGTGGGAGGAAAACCCACGCGGTCACCTGGGGGGAACATGCAACCTTCAGACGGGAATTGAACCCACCGTGTTGTTGTTGTTTTTTTCAATTCAATTAGTTTTAATTAGTTTTTAGCACAGGTTTGTTAGTTTTTATTCATTTATTGGGGGGGAATATACTTTTTTTCTGATTAGGTTTTATTAGTATTGTTCAGTGGTAGTGCATGGCTGACAGCAATACTGATATAAATACAGTAAACATTCCCATCCCCGGAATTCTATGAAAAGGAATATCCTTCACCCGTAATAAAAACCTATGCATTAACATTTTGACTACGATATTACATGTTACCGGAACTACGTAAGCGGAAATTCCACTAGCCGTAACCCGGATGGAGACGTCATGCAGCGGCAGCTTAAATACACGCAACGCTCCACCCGATACGCGGAAAGACACCAACAGAGACACCTTTTCACTTCGCATTTTTTGATAATCAGATTCGAAACGACGACGTGTAAGTGAGTTTTTATTGGCGTGCGTTTTACTGTAATTGCGAACGATTTCTAACTTTATCCACTTACGTCCTGTTGATCGCGGCACTAGCTAAAAAAGCAACGCCCACTCAACACAACTGGAGAAGATGGAAGAAACGTGTTTGCTTCGCCGTTTATGTCATCGAATTCGAAACGACTATGTGTCAGTGACTTTTTATTGGCGTGCGTTTTACTGTAATTGCGAACGATTTTAACTTTATTTACTTTCGTCCTGTAGATCATGGCATAGAAAACGAGGAAGAACCCAACAAAACAAAACAACCCAAAATAGACTCATTTTTTCCCAAGACTGAAAAAAATCAACATTAAAATACTGTACATACTATACTGTGTTGTGGTTTTTTAAATCTACACCTGTACTGTATACTGTACTGCTGTTTTTGTTATATAAACAGTTTTTGGACAGTATATTTTTGCATTTTATTGCTTGTGTTGTTACACATGCAGTTTTCAACATACTTGCAGGTTCATAAAGGACATGTACCATGCTCATTTCCCAAAAGAGGAATTTCTGTTATAAGGACAGATTGGACAGCGCAAACATGAGTCCGTACTAGAGAATATTTACTGTAGATCTAAAACAAACCCCAAAAGCTCATGCATTGAAAAAGAGGAAAACAAAGCACGTTTTCACTCTAATTATTGTTTGTCCGTTATTAGTTTTATAAATGTAAGATGCAGTTGCAGCTTATTTTCATTGTTTTCAAATGTATTTTCTTTTTTAAATTTTTGTTGTTTTTTGTTTTTGCTGTTGTAATTGTTTCATTTTTTTGTCATGAACCATTTTCGCTTTGACGCTGACATTAGGCAAAGATTCATATTCCTCAAACCCAAACCTAATCTTTCCACTCAAACTCATTAGTAGCAATTTAGCCTGAGGTAATCATTTAATGTGAACTGAGGCAATTGGTCGAGTTGCTAACTTGGCCCTCGATACCCATCTTACGCTGACTGACAAGGCTCGTTGATAACTTACACTTGGATATAATTTTACGCCAGCGCCATTTTTTCCTAGTTGCTGACATTCCTCTCGGTAGCCATCTTGGGCTACACACAATAAGACATTGGGGCCATTTTTGTGCCGACAAATGTGTAGACGCCTCGTAATTGATAATTTAGATAATACGCAAACTGACACGCGTTGCCTTTCGCGTAAATAGCATTAGATCGCCATCTGGAGCCAACTGCCGCACTGGGTAAATATTCACATTCCTCAGACCCAAAACCCAAACATCCCAACAAGCTTATCTTTCCAAACAAACTACCCAGAATGCCTTGCAGCAAACACATCGCCCGAGCGAAGCAGGGAAGCGTGAAGGAAGCTTTTAAACTGTCGTCACAGCGACACGTAGTCACCCCAGGCTGTTTGCTAACACAAAGTGTGTGTGTGTGTGTGTGTGTGTGTGTGTGTCTGCCACGACACGCCCTCTCTGTGAACGTCTCCGCAGTAACGGCTGCGGCGGTCAAAGTGTTTCAGTCGTCAGCATTTCAGCGTCCCTGTCATCACCTTTTGTACGTCGCGAACACTTCAGGTCCCACAGAGAAAAAAAATTGTCCAAAAATTTGCAGAAGTCAAGTAATAAAGTGACAAATGACAAGCTATTGAGAGACGACCCATGTTTTTTTTTGTTACTTAAAAAAAAAAAAAATGCAAACGAGTCATACACTTTATTCTGAAAAGTATGATTTTATTCTGGAAAGTTATGAGCCCTTTTCTTGTAGAGGTCAACTTAAAAATAATACATTGTCCTTAAAAACTACTTTGTAAAAAGTTCCTGAAAATGAAAATATTGTAAAAAATGCAATTGAAGTATAATTAAATTCTCTGAAGATTATAAAATATATGTTAGAAAAAGCAATTTGAAAAAAAATATTTTATCATCAGAAAAAAGTTTACATTTTTTTTAGATTCCCTCAAAAATTAACTTTAATAAACTCATCAGAAATATTTGATTTTTGAAAAAAATCTGCTTTTTTTTCCTAAAAAAAATTATCTTGACAAATACAAAAATTAAAACACTATTTTGATTTTTTTTTCTTCTGTCATAATATTCCCTCAGTAAAATGATATTTTAAAAACTGCCTTGTAAAAAGTAAAAACCTTTTGGAGGAAAAAAAGTACAATTTTTTTCTTGTAAGATTGTTTTTGGTGATTTTTTTTTGAAAATGCTCACAAGAAAGGCGGAGGCCTTTCCTGTGAGCATTTTCGTTGAACTCGTTGACCAAGATTTTTTTTTCGTTTGACAATTAAATGTGGATGGTCTTGTTTTTCTTCTTACGAGTTGCTTTCATATTCCAAGCATTCATGGTTGATCATCTTGTTGCCCAAATTTACAACATGCACATGTACACGCAACACACGCGCGCACAGACAAACAAACTGCACAAGATTTTTTTTTCTTGATTTGTGTTTGGCAACTTGTGTTGAGGATTTCAAGGAATCAAGGTCAAGGAATCAAGGTCATCTTTATTGTCAAATATGCTTACATGTGACATGCAGCATAGATGAAATTTCTTTCTCTCACTCCTCCGTGCAATATGCATGCAAACATGCTGTGCATTAAAGATTTAGTGTGTAATCGCACACAAAACCTTGCAGGGAGGGGGTGGGGTCACGATCAACAAACGAGGAAGAAGAAGGAGAAGTGACAGGAAACTGACCTCAATCCTCTGCTAATTTTTGGAGCAGATTACACTCAGACGCTAATCCCAGACTTTTTCAATGTCTTCTTTCCTTCTTTGCTTATTTGGATTTACTTGTTTGGATGCCAGACTTCAAGTTAATATTGTACAAAGTACACATTTTTCTTGAAAAAAAACAATACACTCTCTATTCTTGCAAAATGAAACCTTGCTTTCATAACTATCAAGTAACAGTTTTCCGATATATATATATATATATATATATATATATATATATATATCCATCCATCCATTTTCCGAACCGCTTCATCCTCACTAGGGTCGCGGGGGGTGCTGGAGCCTATCCCAGCTGTCTCCGGGCAGTAGGCGGGGGACACCCTGAATTGGTTGCCAGCCAATCGCAGGGCACACAGAGACGAACAACCATCCACGCTCACACTCACACCTAGGGACAATTTAGAGTGCCCAACGAGCCTGCCATGCATGTTTTTGGAATGTGGGAGGAAACCGGAGCACCCGGAGAAAACCCACGCAGGCCCGGGGAGAACATTCAAACTCCACACAGGGAGGCCGGAGCCGGAATCGAACCCGGTACCTCTGCACTGTGAAGCCGACGTGCTAACCACTGGACTACCGGGCCGCCCCATATATATATATATATATATTTATTTTTATTTAAAAAGTTTTACAATTTTACTAGTGGAGTTTGCCACTTTACCCTTTTAAGTGTAAAAGGAGATCTTCCTTTCTTGGGAGGAAAACCCCCCCAAAAAGTTTTAAATTGTAATACTATGATTTCACTTGAAAAAGTAGAATTTATTCTTGGAAGATTTTTTTTTCTCTTCAAAAAATTATCAACTTGAGATTTTCTCATTAAAAAAATACTATCGATGAATGCATTTACTCAGAAAAGATTCCGATTTTATAGCAAAACGAATTGAATCATCAATAGAATCTAATTCACCCTCAAAACTGAAAAAAAAGGATTTTTCCCTCTTTTACTATGAAAATATTACCATAAAATTATGACTTATGACGATAATGAATACATGACATAATATATAAATACTTTTTAAAATAGAATATTTTTTCAATAGAAATTTTTAAAATGGGAACACCCCCGCTCATCCTGCAAAAAATAAAATACAAAATGTGCCTATATAATCTTCGCAAAAATTGGGGTTTTTTTTCACTGGAAAAATGACACTTGATTCTTATAAAATTACAATTGACTTTGAAAAATGCAAATCTGACTTCATTGCGCAAGTGTGAAAGTTATGTGAGTGACGTGAACGTGTGAGTTAAAAGGCGACCTCAATCCTGCGCTAACCTCCTGACAGATTATGGCCAGATGCTAATCCCGACATTTACCCACATTTTTTTGGTTCCCGTCCCCTCTTCCTTCCTTTGTCTTGGTTATGCCGATTCCTTATTTTGATTTTGGAACGCCTTTTCTTCACTCGACAGTGGGAGCGCCTCAAATTATTTGGAATTTCAAAACAGCAAAAGAAAAAAAAAGAAAAAAGAAAGATGAAGATGCGAGGTCAAATGTAGGATTAGCAGAACAGATGTTGATGCACGGGCAAATGTTAAGAGCCGGCTAAAGTGCTCCTTAAATGCTTCTGCTAACTAATCCTGTGTGTAACATGCTGGTGTGCTAACGCTTGCCAGCTTTGCGTAATGTCAGCCGGCAAACAGGAAATCAAATAACCCATTAAAAAAATGCACAGATGTAGGCATTGGACTATTCAACGATTGCAGATTCCAGGGATATTGCACAGTGTAAACATTCATGCGAGGGGCAAAAATATGGAACGGGGTGGGTGACAGATGATGATGTCATTTGTTCGGGAGATTGATGGCATGTGGGTAGAAGCTCTTTTTTTTTTTTTTAAATCTTAAAATTTGACAAATGTCCCTGTGTATGGGGCTAGCGCAGTCATACGGAGTCAAGTCGTCAAAAAATGTTTGTTTTGTACTGAAAAATGCTTGAAATTGTGTTGCAGAAGACAAACATTGACAAAATTTGTCTTTGAGTTCACCTAAATGACTAAATACAGCTAATATATTTTTGAATGTATTTTTTTGTTTAATATTACATTGTAAAAAAAAAAAAAAACTAAAACAAAACAACAATCAGTAAGGAAGATAAATATGACAATCTGGAATAAAAATTGTAGCTCTCAAAAAATTTCTCTAATTTAATAGTGACATGAAGAGCCGAAATTGCCATTTAGTTGATGCCCAGTGAACTGCACTGTGGAAAAAAATAACAGCTCAACCCTAAACATTCTTAGATAACATATGCCATTTTTAAAAATGCAACTTTGCTCTCAAGATCATGATTTTTAAACTTCTAATTTGATCAAGTTAAAACAGATGAGCAAAAGAAAAAAAAACTACATATTTTTTAAAAAACATTTCAAACCTTCAAACATTTTTGCTTTATCTATTTAAAAAAAACGTGTTTTCAGTCGCTGCCACCAACAATTTACAACTTTCTTCTTGTAAAACTACACCTCCACAATGCAGTTTTTCCACAGCAAACCCCCCCTGAAATTTATTTTTTTACTTATAACTTTCTAAATTAAAATTTTATACTCCCCAGATGACATTTGAAAAAAAATTCGACTTTAGTCACTAGAAATACGCCTCCAATTTCAAAAAATGTATCTATGAAAAGTGGATAAATTTTTTGTCATAAAAAACAAAAATATTCTCTGCTAAAATTGCAATCTTTAATTTAATGAAATGATAGCATATTCTATATAATTGTACTGTTTTTATAGAAGAGTAAAAAGATTTTTTGTTAAAAAAGAAAAAATCCCCAAAAGAAAAAAAAAACTGTTTTGCCACTGTTTTTGTTTTTAACTCAGAAAAAGTATGCATTGAAGCAGCTGATTTTACTGTGTCATTAGCCTGTTAGCATGTTAGCGTGACCGCAGCTGCTGCCAAATGTTTTTGCTGGTGGAGTTGCTCGCTCGCTCACTTGCTTGGTCAATCCATGCTTTATCACCATTAGCCTGCAGCTAAAATGACTTTAAGCACGGGGACGCGTCGGGAAAACAAAATAATGACTGTGTCGGTGGAGAAAGCAGCACAGGTCTGTGGGTTGCCATGTGAGAGCATCAAATAAGTCTTTCAGCTCAAACCAACAGGAAAGTGTTTGTTTTGTTTTCTCTAAAAATAGGCCACTTTCCAGCAAACCTCATATGATTATGACTAAAAAAAATAAAAAAAACAAGCAACAGTATTGTGAGTTATCCACATACAATGAAAAAATTTAATCCTGAAAAAAAATATCTTTGCACCCTTTTTTTCTGAAAAACGATTTTTTAACATTAGAAATACTATTTATCCTCGTTAGAAAACCAGTTTTTAAAATTACATAAAATATAGATTTTTTTTTCCTGTTAAAAAAACTTCTTTCTCACATTATGCAGGTGAGATGTTACCATGACATAGCATGAAACTTATTGCATTAAAACGCAAAACATATCTGCTTAAAACAGGAATGTTATCAAATATTAATGTGATGTTGAACTTTTTTTCCAGCAACACGCTGAAGTAGTTGTGCCAGTGAAATAGCTAAACCTTTACCTTCCAATACCTCACCGCCAAGTCCAAACCTCTAGCCTACAAAAAAATTAGTTCACCATCACTATTTATCTAATGACGTGACAAAAACATAAAAACTTTAATTAAAACACCTGGTACTCACCAGAGATGTTTATTATTTATAGACAAAATCTCTTTTGCCCCTGAGAGCTAGCTAGTGTTGAGTGTTAGCTAGCTAGCTGTTTGCAGCTGCGGACGTGGCGAATAAATCCTTTTCCGGTTTGAAATAAACCAGCCAGGCAATTGCAGTGTTGATTGATCAGTCCTGACACGTGTCCACTTTAGCTTGAAAAGTCCACCTTGAAAGTGAATTTTCAATCATGTCCTTTTCAGTCACCTGCCTGTTTATGAATCCCACTGAGCAGGACACGCCCTGCTGCAATATGATTGGCTGCACATCACCAGATTGGCTGAGCACTGACCAACTAATAAGACCGACTAATAAGAGTCAAAAATGATTAAATTTGTTAGGTCAAAGAATAACAGTAGATATTGCTGATATGTGATATGCCGAGATAAGAGACTGTTGGAAATGAATGAATTTATTGTATGTTTTAAAATGTAGGTCAGTGGTTCTAAGTCATTGCAGACTACACAGCGCCGACAACTACTGATACTAGTGTTTCGGACAGGGCGGACTTGGGATTCTTGATCAAGACCCGGGCGGTACTACTGTGATCAGTGAGAAATGCAGAATGGAGTCACCTTGAGTGCTACGAAATTTGTTTCATTGTACAATTTCCAAAACAACTTAGCAGTTTTTGTTTTTGTTGCAAACATAATGAAAAAAATGTCATTTAGTTCTGTTTTTTTGCTTTGTTTTGTTTTCTTTTCTAGGTCTTGACTTCCAAAAGACTTCAAAAGTCTCTGTCTCAATATTATCTAGTTTTGATCATGCTTTGGCCTCATTTGATGTGGTCTTGAGTACAACACTAATGGCCTTCTCAAACTATCATCTTTTTTGTCGTTCACGACGGTCGCGATGTCAGACTACCAGATAAATAACGTTCTGTGTCCTGTACCGGGCGATATGTCACACAAGTCCATCACCGACCAGGCTCCGCCCAGTCGTTGTATGGTTTCATCAAGATTCAGTCCATCGGCGCAGGTCCGTCGGAGAGGCGGGACAAGCCGCTGTCAAATTCATGTCGGCGGAGGCGATTGAATTATTTCTTTGCTCAGAAAAACCAAAAAAGAAAAAGAAAAGAATGAAAAAGACGGCAGTATGGAATGTCTATTCTCCAAAAAGAACTTGATGTCAGAAACTTGTTTAATGACACCACGTTTGCTAATCAGCTACTACCATGGCAGTTAAAAAATAAACGTAGCATGAGTTGAAATGCTACATATATTGTTTGTTTGTTTGTGCACGGCATGTCCAGTCTGTCGTCATAAGTAGGAGGGTACTGTCTTCCTACTGGTCAATGCTGAAGAACCAATTGAAGGACGATGTAGGACATGTCGCACTATGTACCAAGATGAACAAAAATTCTGACATGCCAGACTTTTGTTGTCTGAAAATGAAATTAAGATTGTATAAAGACAAAATCAAATGAAGCTGCTCGGGCAAGCAAAATTGGAACTGCAACTTTATTAACATGCTTTTTTCAGTGTTTTTTGTTTTGGTGAATTTCGGTCAAGATATCAAGATTAACCTCAAAATTCGGATTTGTGAATCACACCTTTCTGTTTGTTGCCTGATTTAGCACTTTTACTTTTTGCCTTATTTTTGCTAGTTGCTATTACAGCTACAAATAGCACGAGTACTGTGTAAACTATCGCTACCACTTAGCATACAATTTGTGAATTACATCTTGGAATAAAGATGATCTTTTTTTTTTAGTCTAGAGACAAAATGAAAATTAGCATCAACATTAGCATGCATGACTAACAAGCTATCGCTGGGGCATGTTAGCATCTGAAAGCAACACCAAAGAAACTACCTTGCATTCATTCATTCATTCATTTTCCGAACCGCTTCATCCTCACTAGGGTCGCGGGGGGTGCTGGAGCCTATCCCAGCAGTCTTCGGGCAGTAGGCGGGGGACACCCTGAATTGGTTGCCAGCCAATCGCAGGGCACACAGAGACGAACAACCATCCACGCTCACACTCACACCTAGGGACAATTTAGAGTTCACAATCAGCCTGCCATGCATGTTTTTGGAATGTGGGAGGAAACCGGAGCACCCGGAGAAAACCCACGCAAGCCCGGGGAGAACATGCAAACTCCACACAGGGAGGCCGGAGCTGGGATCGAACCCGGTACCTCTGCACTGTGAAGCCGACGTGCTAACCACTGGGCTACCGGGCCGCCCACTACCTTGCATGTGATGCACAATTTAGTCAGAGTTGATTCTTTTGTTCTTGTTATTTTGACTTGTGTTCTTGCATGTAGCTGCTGCTTGCGTGTTCTCCTGCACACGCACAGAGAGCAGCTGGCCCGCTTCCAACCCACCTAATCCCACCTGCAAGTACGCCGGTGCACTGACCTCCTCCACCTCCGCAGACGGCTAACACCTGCTAACACCGATATCGACACACACTCTAACTTGTTTGGTGCCCGCGAGGGGTCCAATACTTTTACTTACTTCTGACATTGACTCACATGCAAACTTGTTTTTCTTGGTACTTATGTGGTCCGCTAGTTTTCACATCACTGTGATTACACACACATATGCACGCACACGCACACACACACACACACACACACACACTAACGCACAGTTGTTTTTAACGTAGCTTTGAAGACTTTCTCATTTAAATCCCATAATTTCTTTTGTGATGAATTGTATCATGTTAGCTCACCAACGCTAGCATAGTAGTGACACGTGTAGCGTCAGAAGCTGACATTACGTGACATATTGTGTTCTCAAGTTCAAATCAATGTATGTAAATTTGGAACTACAGTCAAACCTCGGTTTTCAAACGTCTCGGTTCTCGACCAATTCGGTTTTCGACCAAAAAGTTTGAGTTTTTTATGCCTCGGATGACGAACAAATTTCGGTTCTCGAACAAACTGAGCGCACTTGAATGCACCATTTGACTCCTCTCGCCTTCCTTACACAAGTCCTTGGGTAGACGAGGAAGTGACGCTTCCTCGTGTTGCTTTCCATTGTGAGCAGACGTGTTCAGTAAACATTTTTTATTTTAAAAAGAGCGTGGTTTCGGTTTTCGAACAATTTTGGTTTTCGAACAGCCTTCTGGATTATGGATGAAAACCGAGGTTTGACTGTATTAATGTTGCTAATAAAGAGCGTGAAAACCATGTAAAAGGCTTGACAGATGACATTGTGAAGTGTGTGTGTGTGTGCGCGCGTGCCTCAGGCGGATTTCCGTTCCACTTCGCTTGTGTTGTTTGGAGCAGGTGGCAATACACGCACACACACACACAGAAGCACATGCACTCTCACACATGTACACAAAGGCATACGCAATCTTTGAAATGTAAGGTGTCAGTAGGTCAAGGGTGTAAGGTATATTAGATGTTTGGATGTAAGGTCAGTTTTAGGGTGTGAAGTGTACTGGGTCTAAGGTATAAGATGTTGTCGGTCTTGGGCCTGTTCTTGGCTTTAAAGGTTAATGCGTTGCTCTAGGGTGCATCGTTGTGTGTGAAGATGCGAAGCGTGTGAAGCATTGTTGGTTCTGAGGCCAAAGGTTATGTAAGTCATTGTACGCTCTAGGAGGTAAGGTGCATAGCTTCAAGTTTGTAAGGTTAGTCCTAGCGTGTAAGGCATTGATGGTTCTAGGAAGAAAAGTGTATTCGATATTCGGCTATGAGGTTGGTTTTAGAGAGCAAGGTGTCATTGGTTCTTGGGTGTGATACAGTCAAACCTCGGTTTTCGAACGTCTCTGTTCTCGACCAAATCGGTTTTCGACCAAAAATTTCGAGTTTTTTATGCCTCGGATGACGACCGAATTTCGGTTCGCGAACAAACTGAGCGCACTTGAATGCACCACTTGACTCCTCTTGCCTTGCTTACACGAGGAAGTGACGCTTCCTCGGGTCGACGAGGAAGTGACGCTCCCTCGTGTTGCTTTCCATTGTGAGCAGACGTATTCAGTAAACATTTTAATTTTAAAAAGAGCGTGGTTTCGGTTTTCGAACAATTTCGGTTTTCGGACAGCCTTCTGGAACGGATTATGGACGAAAACAGAGTTTTGACTGGTAGTCTTTTAGGTATGCTGTTGGTTCTAAGATGTAAAATGCAGTGGGTTCTTGGCTGTAAAGTTGGTTCTGGGATGTAAGAAGAAAGTGTTGCTTCTCGAATGTATGGTTTTTTGTGCTTCACACAATGGTTCATGACTAATGCTAGTACTGCAGCCTTTGAAGGGGGAGTATTTTTACTTTATTTTCAATTTAATCATGTGGTGGTACTTTATGACGATGTGTTCAAGAATGCTTTTTTTCTATGTGGAGAATTGTGGAATGTTTGTTTTGTGTTGTGTCACAGTTGGAAAGGGAAGTGAGTTGCATAAAGATGCCATTGTGGATGCTAACATACCCTCCCACCCACATACCCACACGTAGCTCAGCCCACCATCACCAGCTGTCAATGATACACGTTCCAACATGAAGTCAAACAACACTTGACTAGCATCATGCTAATAAGTTCCTGCTTGTGCCTCTTGACAGTACTTCTGTCTGCATGAAACTGAGATGACATGCCACATCGAATGCATCGGCCGCAAGGAGACATGCTAACAAGCATAAATGGAGATCAAGAGTTTGTTTAGCTTTTTTCCAATAGGAGATTGCGGGTGTAGCAACTGGCTAAGCTAATATTAGCATGTGCTTTCAAGATTACGTCTACTGTGTAGGCTGAAGCAGGTTCCAAGGTGTGATGTTGACTTTTGTCTGGGTGTAAGGTGAATTTGGTTCTAGGGTTCAGGGGAGCAGTTCTATGGTATAAAGATCTTCTCTGAAGCAAAGTGTTAGAGCTATGAGACACATATCCCAGGTGGTATCTGCTAGGCACACTTAAAACCAGGTACTAGAAATAGCTCCATCTACCTTTGCCAATGCCATGTAGGTACCATGCAGTGGAAAAGGTAGCATGTTATAAAGCCAGGAGGGTGTAGAAGGGTAGGAGAGAAAGTAAGGGGTCTCAAGCACGTTTTGTCAACCTTCTGTTCGTGTGTCATCTTGAAGTGGCTTCACACACACACCTGAAAAGGACATGCGGCCATGCTATAACTGTCATCTGTGTGCGTGTGCTTGAGTCAACACACACACAGACACGCACACACACACACACACACACACCCGGATGCCACATTAGCAAGCAGACATGGTCCTTCCTGCTTCAACACTTAACCGTTGCTATGGCAAAACGGTGACGTGTTTGTGTGTGTGTATGTGTGTGTGTTTGATATGACATGAAAGCATGACACTTATGGAGATCAAATGTTTTTGTTTCTTTATCTCTTTCCCCCCTATTCACTAATAACAATTTTTACAATTTTTTTTATTTTAAAGTTAATGTTTTAATGCTACGCCGATATGCAAAACATTTGATCTCCACGTGTGAAGGATGAAAATGAAAACATCACCTCCACCATTTCCAGCATCACTGTCGTCATCCTCCTCCTCTTGACCATCATCCTCATCATAATCAAGCAATGAGTGAAAGCACAGAGAGCGCCACAAGCAATCACATTGAAGCATGTTTATTGAAATGAAGTATGCTTTTTAACTCGATTTAAAAAACAACAACAAATAAAGAACGATACAAACATTGTATGTACATGAAGTTCAGGCAGAGAACAGGAAGAGGAAGAAGAACACTGGGAAAACTCATTTAAAATGAGTGCAAAGGACAGTTGTCAAACTCCGCTCCTCGATCCTGGAGTTTGTTACCTACGGTGTCAAGCGTGTGTTTGTATGTATGTGTGCAGGTCTTTGGTTTCCCCGTGCGTGCATGCGTCGTCAACACCAACGGCAGATAAGGATCAAACAGTGAAACGCACACACCATCAGGAATATGTACTTGTATCATGTAGTGCAAAGTATCTACAGGGTGTGAGAATAAAGACGCTTTTCACTCAATGCCAACGGGCTAACTGCCGATGTCACTCTTGTGGCATATCGGTCAAAATTTATGAGAACGTTGTCAAGCTTTTTTTTTTAAACTGCAACACTTCTGGAAAAGGTCTGTTTGATTTGCCATTGTGGAAACTTTGAATGTTAAACTGTTGAATGTTTCAGTTTCAGTCGCTTTATGTTTTCTAACGAGGAGCTGGCCGCTGAGCTTTAAATGTCATTCGCAGGTTGCATCAATGCGACTGGAAGACTAACTGAAAGGCCTAGAAGTAAATAAAGTTTACCTGTAAAAGGTTCTTGTGCATTTTAGGCTCAACCTGAAATCTCACCTTAAAGGCCAACATCCCAAAGAAGTTCAAGTAATTTATTTCTTTATATACCCTTTTTTTTTTTTTTTTATCCCCATGTGGTCTCTATTTGATTGTCCGTTCTTATTTTTGTTTGACAGCCTCCCGTGGACATGAAGCCAAGAACAACTTTTCTCTCACACACATAACACGCACACGCTGAGGACATTAACTAGAACAAGGCACCGTGGGTAATAAAAGAAGGCCAACATTACCCACCGAAAGTCTGTGCAAACTATTTGACTTCTTGGGAGCTCGGGTGATTGTGACGACCATCGACTGGAGGACCGTCCTAACTTTCTTTTTTATTTCTTTCTCCAAAATATGCTCAACCGGTCCAAAGCCAAAAGAAATCCCTCAACAATAAAAAATAAAATAAAATAGAAGCAGAATTTCTTTGTTAAACTATGGTAACAATAACAACAACAAAAAACAACATAAAATTAAAGTGAGGATTTCACAGTGGTGGTTTGTCAAATAAACTAAAGACACTGAACCGGGAAAAGTCGATACTCATAAGGGAACCCTTGCAAAAGCTCCTTCATTGAACCCACGAGTAAAAACAAACAATACAGTAAAGTAAGGCTAGACGCACACAAGTTTCAAATGCCCCTTTTTGGGGGGATTTAAGCCACAAAATGTCTCAGTGGGAACCACCCATGTGGTCTATCCTGTATCCTTCATGACGTCCATGTGAAGGGTGAATGAACAAAAAAAAAATGAAGGGAAACAAAGCAAACGGAAAAAAAAGGAAAAATGAAGGTGAACGTGGTGGTTGAGGCGGCTCGGGATTTGGTGAGTGCAACTTTGGTCTACGTACGTCCCCGGGGCCACATTACCACACCCCGTCGGTCCAATAGATGTCCCGCTGGTACATGGGCGCGTTTGCGTAATGTCCTACCTGTTTGCTGCTGTATTTGGGCGGGTTGGCCTTGTAGCTGTAATCCGAATATTGGTCGGAGCCGGTGGAGTTGTTGTCGCCCGTGCCCACGAAGGTGTTGGTGGCCGGGAGGTCCTGCACCGCCTGGTGCTTCTTAGAGGCCGAGGGCGACTGCGGCTGAAGCTGGATGGATGGCAGCGGCGAGTTGGAGCGGTAGTGGCGCCCCAAGTCGGGGCTACCGGGCGGGTAGTTGAGGGGCAAGTGTATCCGGGGGCTGTCGCTTACGGCTTCATTGATGAGGTTGAACTTAAGGCCTTTCTGGAGGCTGGCCTCCTCATCCTCTTCCAGAGGTTTGGCTGGTTTGGGAGCTTTGCCCTTCTTGCTCTTTTTGCCTTTGGAATTTTTGGGTCCTTGCTTGGGGGCATACAGGTCTTTGCTCTCCTTCTTGCCCGCCTGGTAGCCGCTCTTGGTGTCTTTCTGGAACCTGTGCCGGATGACCACCACAGCCACAATGACCAGGATAACCCCAGCGATCCCGGCCAGGCTCCCATACAGGATGTTACTACGCTGCGCCAGGGCATAGTTGGGGTCCCCCGCAATGTCCCGGTCCAGGGGCGTATACAGACTGTGGCCCACCAAGGCCTCAATCAGTGACCCGTTGGCTTTTGTGTCGTTGACAAAGACATGCACTAGTGCGGTGGTGTGACGGCGCGGCTTCCCATTGTCCCGAACCTGCACCACCAGCCGGTGCAGCCCATTGTGTTTGCCGGTGAATTCCTGTGCCAGGGTGATCTCCCCCGTGATAGGCGAAATATGAAACAGTCCATAGGGGTTACCCCCAATGATGGTGTAGTCCAGCTCGGCATTGGGTCCGGAATCAATGTCCTCGGCCTCCACCACCTCCACGCGGGTCTCCAGTGGCGTGACGGGGCTCAGGTACGTGTAGGACGAGTTGGAAGGTTTGGTGACATAGGGGGCGTTGTCGTTCTCATCCAGGACGTTGATGGTGACGCCCACATAGGAGGATCGAGGGGGGTCACCAGCGTCCACTGCCTTTAGCCGGAATGTGTAGGTGCTTTCCTTCTCCCGGTCAAAGGAGATGCTGGACAGGATGTTTCCGGTGCCATTCTGAATGACAAACTTGCCGTTGTCGGGCTCAACAAACAGCTTGACTCGGGCATTCTCGCCCTTGTCGAAGTCTGTAACAGTGACCACCCCCACTGGGTTGAGCGGTGGCATGTTCTCGATGACGGAGAAGCTGTATCCACTCAGCATGAATTTGGGGTCATTGTCATTGCGGTCAAGGACGTTAATCACGACTGTTGCTGTGCCGGTTTTGCTCGGGACACCTTTGTCGGCCGCCGCCACGCGGAACTCGTAGCGCTCTGTCTTCTCCCGGTCCAGCAGGTTTTTGACTCGAACCTCGCCGCTGCTGCCATCAATTTCAAAGAGCGCAGTGACAGAGCGCTCCACGATGCTGTAGACCAGCTCGGCATTGCTGCCACTGTCGGCGTCGGCGGCCGCCACCTGTAGTACCTTGTCGCCAGGGTGGTTCCCCTCAGCAAAGTCCACTTCTACAATGGATGGGGAGAAGGTGGGGGTGTTGTCGTTCATGTCAGTGACCTGCACTTTTAGGGAGTTGGTGCTGGACAAAGCAGGGTTGCCGGAATCCACTGCCACAATCTCAATCCTGTAATCCTTCACTCGCTCGTAATCCAGCAACGTAGTGGTCTGCAGGAAGTACTTCCTTTTACGGTCATTGCTGGACTCACCCAAAGGCTGCAGCTGGAATGGGACATCGCCGGCCACCACACACGTCACAATCGCATTCTCCCCCTCATCGCGGTCTGACACCTGGACCAACGCCACTGCAGTGTCTACTGGCATGTCCTCGGAAATGTTGGCGATTCCATCCTGGTGCGTTACAAGGCCGATACCACGGATCTCGATGGTGGGAGCATTGTCATTCTGGTCCCGGACGTTGATGGTCACCAGGACTTTGGAGCTCTTGGAGTTTGGCCCTCGGTCTTTGGCCACAACAAAGAACTTGAGGAAGCTCTCCTCTTCGCGGTCCACCATGCCTTTTACGTAGATGATTCCAGTGGAACGGTCGATGCGCAGAAGTCTCTGGACTGCCTCGGACATCTGGTGCAGGCTGTAGTCGATCTCGCCGTTGGTGCCCATGTCAGCGTCATTGGCGCGGACCTGAAAAGGCAGAGAGGGCATACATTTACTGAATCAAGATTCAAACCACTCCCACATGCCCGTCTTTAGTCATTTCAGAACCATGAAATGACCAATTAAACAGTTTGGCTGACATGAATGAAGGAATATTCATGGGGACGGAGTTTATAGCCCCTAACTCACAAATCTTAATCCCTAACCTACAATCTTTAACCGAAACCCAAACCCACAACATTGAATCCTGAACCCTAACCATTTCCTCTGCCTATAACTCTTAAGGCCTAATTTATTAACCTGAGGCCTATCCGTAACCCCTTAAGCCGATTGCACTAACCTTTACTTGAAATCCTAACCTACTTACTTTAACCACTGACCCTACACAACCAACCTTAACACGAATCCTAGACTTGACGTAATATTTAATTTACTGAGTCTAACATTACACCTAAGATAACATTAACCCTAACCCAGGAATCTGTACAATAAAAAAAAACTAATCCTGTCCTTACCATTACTCGTGACTTTATTCATAGCCTGATCCTAAACGGCTCAGCCCTTATCCACGAGCCTTTGCTTGAGATCCTAACCCACTAACCTTAACCCCAAACACTAACGTACGAACGATAACCCCAACCCTGCACTCTAACCCAACAACCTTAAACCCCTTACGCACTCAACAAACTCTAACCCGATACAACTGTAACGTTGTTTCCAACATAACATTGTAGTGAAATTGTTTGTCCAACCAATGTGTCACATTTAAGACTTCCTTTCATGACGGCAGACATATAAAGTCGGATTATTTTTTATTTTACGGGAAAGAGTCACAATGAGAGGCAGCGGCTCAGCTACTGCTACAAACATTTCCCTCCCTGTCCAGCTGGGAGCAGGAATCATTGAGACAGGCGGTGACGGCTCATTGGCCTTTAACGGCCACGAGTGAACGTTAAAGTTCATCTTCTTATTAGGACGAAAGCGCAGCCTCCTCTAGGGAACATTAGCGGATGAGGGAGGACGCATCACAGCCGCTTGTGATACGCATTCACTCAACCGACTAAAGCAAGTTTCATTCGCAAATCAATGGAAAAAAACAAAAACAAAATAACAATTAAAACAGCTCCCCTGAGTGTTCAAACATCCTGGCACAAACATAACATCCATTCCTCTTTAATTTTGGAGAAGAACTGTGCTTGTCTTTGTGTTATATTTTTCATGAAAAATAAGTTCACAGCCGGCCACATGAGAGAACATAGATGTACTTTTTTTTTTTTTAATTCGAACAAAATATACCTGTTGTGGATAAATAAATGGCTCAATAAGACACAGTACATAGGCGGTTAGGGAGAATGAATCCTCTTTACTGAACACAGAGAATTTTTAAACATGGTCAGGGTACAAATAACTGGAGGACACCCCACGCCCGATTCTTGGAATGAGAGGGAGTTATTCCCTTAAAAGGTTGCTCACCATCTAAACCTGTTTGCTTTCTACCTTACACACTAACTGACAAACCTTAACCCCGATACCCATCTGAACCTCTTACACAAAACCCTAACAACCTTCTTAGCCCCTAGCAACTAACTCCTAGCGCCTAAAACAAACTGCTGACCTTGGACCTCGAGTGCAATGGTTCTGGACCTTGCCGGAGTTACTGAACCTCAAGTTTCATACTGTATCTGCGTTCATCGAACACTTCTTAGTAATTGGAAAAATAAAATCCAGCCATCCATTTTCTATCGCTTATCGGGTCGCGGGGCAGCAGCTTCAGCAGGGAAGCCCAGACTTCCCTCCCCCCAGCCACTTTTTCCAGATCTTCCCACGGTAGCCCGAGGCGTTCCCAGGCCGGCTGGGAGACATAGTCCCTCCAGCGTGTCCTGGTCATCCCCGGGGTCTCCTGCCGGCGGGACATGCCCAGAACACCTCGCCAGGCGTCCAGGTGGCATCCTAATAATATGCCCGAGCCACCTCATCTGGTTCCTCTCGATTGTCCAAATTCAAAACATAGGTAATATGAACCATGCGTCAAATGTACTGATCTTG
This sequence comes from Hippocampus abdominalis, assembly GCA_018466805.1. Lineage (NCBI taxonomy): Eukaryota > Metazoa > Chordata > Actinopteri > Syngnathiformes > Syngnathidae > Hippocampus > Hippocampus abdominalis. The sequence continues at coordinate 24,345,098 of CM031695.1, forward strand.
AAGAACAAAATCAATAAAACATGAATTTCGCACACCCACCCAAAAAAAAACTAATGCAATGAATATTTATTGGAAAGCAATGTGACTTTGACTCTTCCTACAGAGACATGCTCAGAAAATCACCTTGTCAAGTGACACTCATATTTTGGCAACAATTTTGTCTTTGTTTTTATGTCTACGATCTTCAAATAGAATTGCTTGCAAAGATATGTTGTAACAAACTGTACGTAGCCAAAGATGGCCAAGGTGAGCATGACATCACCAATGATATGCCCCATACTGACCTGACCGCCTCTGAACTCTTGAGACTGACTCATGGAACACCTGCGGTTGGACCAAACCCAGAATAAGAATCAAAACACTGAACCTGCCCCCTACACAAACCCGTTAACTTCTACTCCTAACCTCCTGATCTTAGACTGTAAACCATCAGCCCTACCCCACTAACCTTAACCCAAACCACTAAACCGTTCCTTCGGCTTCTCAAATAAAAAAACTCTCATCAAAACAAGTATGTTTGAACGCCCAAAGGTCATATCATCACATATTGTAAGTTCCAGTTATCTTTGCCTTTGGAGCTCAAACTGGAAGACGTTTGCATGTCTTTTTCTTTCCCTTCATAAAAAAAGATTAAGTCAGCAGCCCTGATCTCTTTTAAAGCAACGTCACGGTGTGAAAGGTTGTTTCCCTTCACAGAATGCTCGGGGGATTTGCCAGAGCAGACGAGGAGTTCATCCAACCTCCTAATCAAAATCTTCTTTGCCGCATGCCTGGTGACAGTCGACAGTCGGAAGTTGCTGATTCCACTCGCTAGCGGTTAGCGCCGGAAAAAAAAAAAGCCAGAAGATCATTTCTCCTGAACCATTGATTTGCTTTCCAGGCGGGAAGGTTTTAAGGAGCGCCGCGTTTCTCCGAGCGGCCCGTAAATTATTGACAGCTCGGGGCAGGATTGCCTATCGAGCGGATGAGCAAACGGCCAACAGAAGCGCCGTTTGTCTTCTGCGTTAACAATTAACTAGCGCTGACCCACTCTGACGCTTTAGCTCGCATTTCTTTTTTAGTCGATTGTCTTCGCTTGAGCGCTAATAAGCGACTTGACTTTTCACGTACGCGATTCAATGTCCTGTTGGTGAGAATTTGAGATCGCGAGTAACCCGTCTTGTATTGATTGGCAACCAAAAGATGCAGCGAACCTTATCTAAAAACCTCCGATGTCAAATGAATTCCACGAGATTGGTGTTGAAAAGGATAACAGCATCTAAGGATCAGAAAATGTCAATGACTGTAAATCGATCAATTACAGCTCATTTGAGGTACTCACATTTGTTGAAAAGCCTAAAAAGTCACAGCGTGTGCTGGAATAAAAAGCACAAAAGTAACTAAGAATCCCATTCATTTAATCATGTCCATCATGAGAAAATTGTTTATGAGGAGTAAACCTTTTGGCGAGCAGGGGGAGCTTCAACTTGTGGCACGTTGTTCCCGAAGAATGACAAAAAGTCAGTCAAATGTGTTGAAATCGCACATGAACACCTGTTGTCATAAGTTCAAAGAAACAGAACGCTTTTGTCCCTCTTCAAACGCATTAAGGGGAAATGCATCCGCGGCAATAATAGCAATAAGACGCATGGATAATCTCCTGACTGACTGGTAACTGGACGCAGCAGGGAAGCGAGGAAGATGAAGAGGCACGTTTGTCGCAGAGTCAGCCAGAAAGAAGTAAAAAAAAAAAAAGCTCCCCGGAATCCACCGTTAATGTTTGTCTACGACCGACATAGCGACGAATGCCCCCTGCACCAGCGCCACGTCACATACTAACAAGGCAACATCATGGGTGACTCGTGGAATTTATCACCTTGGCAAATCCTGACTGTCCCAATTCCATTACAGCGTTTAAGATAAGCCTGGTTTACTGAGTGGAAGAAGTCAAGCTTGGAAAGCAGGGACCACTCTCGACCAATCCCGCTACAAGGGGATTTATCAAAAAAGACCAAACCTGTCAGGAATAAAAAATGCTGTGGAACGAGATGGAAATATACCAAATTTGGCACCTTCCCCCCAAAAATCATTCACTTTTAGTGGTGTAAATTACATTGGGTGATACTGTGGATGTTAATACTGGTGCAGGATATATCGCCCCTTCCACCCTACCAGTTCAAGCCTTTTTTTCCCATGTTACTGTTCAGGACAACGAAATAGAATTAGGAGTTTGAACTCAACTGACAAACTTCAGGCAGTCTTAAGCAGAATTAGGGTTTGGGTTAGGTTATGGGGGAGAACAACATCTGATTATTTTGACTGATGTTGAAATCACGATGACTAAAAACAATTATTCATTGATTTAGACATTTTGTATTAATTCAACTACCCTTAACACTACTACTCGAAAATACTCAGAAAAAGCCCCAAAAACACAAAGTTAGCTGAAACACGGAGCCAATGATAGTGACGTGGCGCAAGAAAAAGCACAAAGTTCTGAGCCTACCAAAAAAATTATTAACCAAACTGTTGGTAAACCTGGTCGTTTGTAAACCAAAGAATTAAGGTAAAATCAAACATTGAATGAGCGGCAGTTTGTTGGAAGCAGAATCGGCTTCATTCGACTCTTCCGTGGACACAATCGGCCCCTACAGCTGCCCAGTGTCCACATTTCAGTTGAGGGACGTCTTGAAAGAGCGTGAGAAACATGAGGGACACCATCAGAAGATTCGAGGCGTGGGACTGCATCCATGGTAAACCGCAAGCTGAACCCTTGGGCACCTTTGAGCCTTTGGGACTTGGCAGCCCTTATCTCCCATGGTACCATGAGAGACCATGACAAAACCTAGCCAGGCTTAAATAAAAAGAAATGGCAAAGCTTCCCACTGTGTACTACTTTTCAAATCAAATCTACTCATCTGTACTTTCTAGGTTTTACTGACCTGCAGCACGGAATGCCCCAGAGGGCTGTTCTCCACCAGCTCAGCATCGTAGTGACTCCTTTCAAACTTTGGCGCATTGTCATTCTGGTCGGTGACAACCACCCGGAGCAGGGCGCTGCTGGCCCTGGCCGGCCGGCCGCCGTCCACCACCCGAACATTCAAGTCATACGAGTCCTTCTTCTCACGGTCCAGGTTCCCCATGACCACCAGCTGAGGCAGCTTCTCGTCCGTGTCCACCGCCACCTGCAGTCCGAAGAGCTGCTCGGCGTCGGGTCCTGTGCTCAGGGTGTACTCGGCAACACCGTTGCTGGCGGCGTCGCGATCGGTCGCCATGGGGATGGAGAACAGGGCGCCCACGTGGGTGTTCTCCGGGATAGCCAGGGTGAGGATGGGCGAGGAGAACTGGGGCGTGTTATCGTTGATGTCCAGAACCTCGATGCGGCCCTCGATGAGGCGAGGCCCCGATCCGATGCCTTTCACCATGTCCGTGATGGACACCTCGAACTCCAGGTAGCACGTGTCTTCCTCAAAGAGGTTGCGGCAGTCCCTGAGGGTCTCACGGTCGATGGGGATCTCAGTGGTGTAGATGTCGCCCGTCTTCCCATCTACACGGAGGTATGGGGAGCCCACCTCCAGCTTGTAGAGGTGCCCGCTGTCAGGGAGGCCGCGGTCCGCCGCCAGGCTGCCCACCAGGGTATTGGGCGGCTGCTCCTCGGGGACCCGGTAGAGGATGTCAGTAGGCGAGGCGTTGCACCACGACAGTAGCGTCGCCGCCAGGCAAAGCAGGAAGTGCCGCCTCAGTGCCGCCATCACTCTGGAAGACAACGAGGTGGAGGACACTTTAGGCCAGGCACTGGAAACACTCCCAAGTAAGCAGTCCTCATTATAACTAGCTACCCCAACAAATACAATGGCGAGAGAAAAATCGGAATTTATTGTAACAATACAGACATTTGATTTCATAAATGGACATCCACAAGGTAGTAGGTACGTATATTAATCAGTCGGTGCTTGGTACATCAGTTGGTGGGTAGTTCCAAAGTGGCTGCTTAATAAGTAGGTAGGTGTGTACTCAGTATGTACTTGGTACTTCCAATGTGGGTAGATAGGTAGGTAAGTAGGTAGGTAAGTATGCACATGCCAGGTACAATATGTACTCGGTACATCAATCAGTTAGTACAAGGGAGATCCAAGGCAAGTAGGTAGATAGGTATTTAGGGACTAGGTGTGAACTAGGTATATGTGACCGTAGGCACTAGTTTTATTCTCACAAGGGATGCGGGGGGAGCTGGAGCCTATCCCAGCTGTCTTCGGGCAGTAAGCGCTGGACACCCTGAACCAGTTGACAGCCAATCACAGGGCACACAGAGACGAACAAATATCTGCGCCCACACTCACACCGAGGGACAATTTAGAGCATTCCATTAAACTGCCATACCCGGAGAAAACCCACGCAGGCACGGGGAGAACATGCAAACTCCACACAGGGAGGCCGGAGCCGGAATCGAACCCAGCACCTCTGCACTGTGAGGTTGACACGCTAACCACTCGACCACCCGGCCGCCCTAGGTTGGATATTAGGTTACTCTATGTCACTCGGTAGGTACGAGGTGATTCCTTGGTAGGTAGGTCCCTCGTAGGTTAATATCTATAAGGTCTGTACTAGGTAGGTACTTCAAATGTCAATGGTAGGTAGGTAGGTAGGTCGGTCTCTCGGTAGGTAGGTATTGAATTGAATTTTGAATTGAATACACTTTATTGTCATATGTGCTGTACGTGTGTGTAACATACAGCACAGATGAAATTTCTTCCCCCTCAACATAAAACATGAGTGCGGCGTTTCTATGTACTCGGTATGTCAATTAGTTATAGACTTGGCACTTGGTAGCTCCTGGCGTACTTGATTTGCACTCTAAATGTCATCAGTCAAACACAGAACAACTCAACTTTCTGTTGCCGACGTTGTTACCGTCTTCTTGTTATTTGAACTGCAGATGTGCATCCGTAGAGCACATGTACAAGTGGTACCTATGAGTGAGGTTATTGCAGTGCCAAGAGTTCAATTTCTTCCATTTCAAGTCAGCAAAAGAGCAGCAAATGTTCAGCCTGTTGCTGCTGGCCACCCAGTGCCACACTCACACACACACACACACACACACATTTCCATTTGGCAGTGAAAGATTTTGCGCGTGCTTTGTCGAAGAACCGACAAATAGTCCACTGACGGCCAAAGCATTTCGCGCCCACTTGACACGTGGAAACGCCGCACTCACTCAAATTGTGCGTCAACATGTCATCTGGTGTGTTTTTACGGGTTGTTATGGGTTGTCTGCAGCCACAACTGTTGTAATGCGGGTTTCTTTCATATATAGCCGTCGCATGCAACGCTGTTGACTCTTACTGCTGTTTTTTTGTCGGCATGTGCGTGCTGTATGATTCATTCTCGCATCGCTTTGTGTCATGGACAACAATGCTGGCTATTCCTGCCGACCGCTCTTGTGCTGCTGTAGACCACTTTGTTTCTTAAAACCTTGACTTTCTCGATTGTGCAATGAAAAAAATATTTTATTCTATTCATCTTTTTGACATATGTGATGCTATGATTAGCAACAAGCTGGCTATTAATTTAATATAGTCTTTACCAAACTCGTGGTCGTTTTTTTATTTTGATGCATCCTTGAGGAAACTTCAGAGAGTGGGAATGTGGACGGCACATAGACGCATACAAGTACATGTACATGTGAACACACACACACACGCACACACACACACACGCGTTAGCATGTCAGCTGGGAGCGTGTGAACGCCACGGCAGGAATTTTTGTGAAATCTCTTGACACCCAAAAACAAACTTCTCATGACCTTAAAACACAAAAGTCCCAAATATCTCAACATGCTTGTGTGTACAAAGTCAAACAACACAAAGTGGACTCAATGGTATTTTTAAGACTTGGCTCTCCTCAGGGATTCATCCCAATTGTGGTGTACCAGATGACTAAAAGTGGTGGTGTGGTAAAAAACCAAAAAAAAACAAAAATAGTTTCTTTTAGATGTTGGCTTTTACTGATGTTTTAGTGTTTTGCTGTTATATTGGCTCACTATCGCGTTACTTTACTCAGGTCTAGTACCTAAGTCTCATTTTGGTTTTGGGACAACACGACTTTGTCATCATGGCAACAAAAGACAAACGCCGCACAGCGTTGTGTCAAAGTCCATCTCTCCATCTCCACTATGTTTGTGTGTACGTGTAACATTTCCACGTGTAAGGAGTCAGACAGTAAGTGTTGCTCTCCCACTGAGTGTGTGTTTGCAATGCATAAAGGGGACACAACAGGTGTGTGTGTGTGAATGACAAAGCAGCTGGATGGCCCTGTTAGCACCCACCGTTAAGTGTGGGTGTGTTGACAATTGACGTTCAGAGTGCGTCTCCGTGCTAGCAGCCTCATGCGGTGAGAGGACATCAACCTTCAAGTGATGATGCCATGAAAAGGTTTCCCGGTCATGTGACTCCACAATGCAGGTCCAGGGTGTCTTCAAATCTGTGTTTTTGATGTGAAATGTGTATTTTATTTAACGTTTGCGTTTTGAAATGTTTATCTTTCCAGGCTTTTTTTCACTTTTTTTTCTTTTTTTTAATTTAAAAAGGTCATTCATTTCAAAACGTTTGCATTTTTGAGACCCATAATTTCTCTTTCATACATCCATCCATTTTTCCGAATCATTCACGAAGCCTATCCCAGCAGTCTTCGGGCAGTAGGCGGGGGACACCATGAATTGGTTGCCAGCCAATCGCAGGGCACACAGAGACGAACAACCATCCACGCTTCATACCTAACAATTTAGAGTGCCCAACGAGCCTTGCATGTGGGAGGAAACCGGAGCACCCGGAGAAAACCCACGCAAGCCCGGGGAGAACATGCAAACTCCACACAGGGAGGCCGGAGCTGGGATCGAACCCGGTACCTCTGCACTGTGAAGCCGACGTGCTAACCACTGGACTACCGGGCCGCCCTCTTTCATACATTCAATCTACATTCTGACAACAGTTCCTGCAAAAGTTTCTAGCTCTGGGGTAAAGTTGATGTCATACAAAATCGCTACATTTTATTTTTAGTGAATTAAAATTCAGAGTCCAAAATTTGGAGTCCATTTACATTTTTGTTTTAATCACACAACATGCCTAGTGTCTCTTGAAGAAATCCAGTGTCAGGGTCTTTTTAGCTTCTAATGTTTTTTGTTTTCTATTTGAAGAGGTTCAAGTTGCAACACACACAAAAAAAGATCATAAACTCACAAAAATGACACCCGCAGTATTCAATCAGACTATTTGGATTTGAAAAAGTCTGCTCCTGGTTGTTTAATATCATGAAAATCAGTAAGTGTCAATAAGGTGCCCTCCTTTTAACTTTTACTTATCATTCCGCTCACTCTTCATTGATCATCACTTTTATTCTCCAATCTGCTTCCTTGAACAGGTGCGGGACGACTACTGTTAGTGTGCGCGTCTGTGAAACCTGCCGATCAAGCACTTCCTGCTCACACACAAAACAAGAACACGCATGCACAAAAGCTGCTTTTATGTTTTCAGGATGTTCACTGTGCGCGCGCGTGTGTGCGTGCGTGAGTGTGTGTGTGTTCTGTGTGCATGTTTGTGTGTGTGGTCCAGTTGCATGACAAAAGGGATTACGCTAATGACTCCATTCACATGCTATTGTTTGATGCAGATTAACACACACACACACACACACACACACACTCACACACATCCTGTCTATTGACATAGAGCAATCCATAGTAGCCAGTAAATGCAAAAAAACAAACAAAAACAAAAAAAACCCTAAAGTAAGAGTACATGGAAAGTCATGACTTCCTCACGTTCAACTCTAACCAACAAGATAAAGAGTCGGAATCGGAGTTGACAAGCGTGAGGAAAGAAAAACCTAAAAGGTTTCCCACTCTCAGTACATCATTTGAACGCATCAGGAACAAACAAAAAAAAACACCAAAAAAACGGCCATCATAGCTGGCAAGTGTTGCCGCGCATAAATGCATGCACACGCACGCACTCCACTGTCTCCATCGTGTGCTCTTCAAGGGTATAAAAATTCTTAGAACCCTGACACAAGTGCATCAGATGTCATGTCACTTTTGGGGAGGCAGGGGGTGGAGGGGTGGGGGGGGGGGTCTATAACGCTTAATGTAAAACAGCTCAACATGAGTTCATGTCAAAAAACTAAGACCAATCGTTCTCAAAATTCACATCTCTGCTTAAGCCCACTCCAGCATCTGAAAATATCTAAACAATCGTTACAGTGCTTTGGATTGTATGGACATTAATCTTTTTCTCTATAGTGAGCATATATGGGAGGACAAAGCTTTATGCCCTTAAAATCTGAAATACTTTGACGATTGCTTTGATATTTTTAGAGGTTTAAGTGGGCACAGATGGGAGATGCGCAGATGAATTACGGCGGCGATTGGCCGTAGTTTTCGAACATGAAATCGCGTTTATCTTTTTTCACACGCACATGAAATCTTGTTGACTGTCCCTTTTAAAACACACGTGCATACACATGCCCAAAAACAGACATATATCCTCTTACACACACACACACACACACACACACACACACACACACACACACACACACACAACATGAATATTTTGATAGCTGCTCATGCACTTATTGACTGATTTTATTTTGGAGGGGAGTGCGCCGTTGTGGGAAAGATCCTCCCGTGCTTATCAACACGATCGATGACTATCAACACCTGATTCTGCGCATTATGGATATGAAATGTAGGCCTATGATTTCAGCACAAAACGAATGCATGTCGATTTCAATCAATGACTTATTGATCGGAAGAATATTCCAAGTTCACGTTCGCAACCCAAAGCTCTTGGCTAAAAAATCGAGTTGATGAGGTTGCCAATTAGTTGTTTCTTTCAATGTAATCAACTTGGATCCTTTGAGTTTCGGAGATCTTTTACATACTGTTGTGTATTCATAAACCAGAGAAAAACTCCAGCTGTGCCATATTGAATCGAATCGTGAACCCACTGAATCAAACCGAAACACATCCTTGCACTTTAAAATGGATACGTCCTTGTAACATATTATAATCTGTTTTGGGGATTTTATAGAATCGAATGGATGCCATTTCCCATTGAAATGAATTGTGTGGACGTGTTTACTTCCGGGACGTATTTTGAGTCACACTGTGGGAGATACCCGACACGTTGCGTTGACAGGTGTCAGGAGGGAAACAATATCCAGGCACATACACACGTGTGGGGGGGGGTCAAAGTTGAGTAAAATGGGAACGTGCGTTGTGCATGTAAATAGTCCCAAACCAAACCCTCCTTCATTCAAGCGTTTCTTCGCCCCTCCCGGCAGAACCGGGGCGACCGGATTCCCCGCCTCTGACTGACACACACACACACACACACATCCGCGCACACACATACACATACGAATCACTGAAACTCCAAACACGCTTATAAGAGTGTGTTTCGAGGACATACAACTCGTCTCAAATTTTTAGGGCCCATGCATGGCAACATTGGAACCCAATGAAAAATTACTTTAATTCTTATTATTTTTAAAGTGATTCCTGCCAAAAAAAAGTCCTGTTGTGAGGCTTGAGCTGAAGAAACTTGTGTGTCCTGATGAGAACGTACAGGAAAGAAAACCTTGCTCAATCGTCAATTGAAATCATTTTAATTGTTAAAATTGGTTTTATCCTTTATCCACACAACTAAATCTTATATTAGGAAGTATTAATATACTCAAAAGAATGCAAAAGTATGCCAACAGGTGTATCCTTCTGGAAATGTTCAAACGTAATGGTTCCTGGATACAATCGTAACCTCAAAACCAACTCATTAGTAAACTTAAGTCGCTTTGATTCTTATTATTTTCAATATTTGATGGCTGCGAGACAATTAACTTTTAGGAGGCATTGATACCGCTTATCCGGGGCCGGGTCGCGGGGGCAGCATAGCAGGGAAGCCCAGTAGCTACCTTCAATCCCGAGGCGTTCCCAGGCCACCATAGTCTCTCCACTCATTCACCAGGGAGTCAAACTTAAGTCGATGTGGAGGAGAAGCGGGTTTGATTCTCACCTTATTTTGCGGAGAAAAATATTTGACCCATAGCTCGTGCATAGATGAGGGTTGCGTAGATCGACGGTAAATTAACTTTTTAGGCAAAGGCATTGATATACTCACAAATAGAGACAATTTTCCAAAGTGATGTATTTTGGTGGAAATGTATAAACATTAGGGAGTCCTACACATACCCCGCACCCAAAACCTGCACGGTTATAAATTTAATCACTTTAGCTCATTCGTTTTGCAAATAAATGACGATTTTGGGAGGCTTTGAAAAACTGGAATTTCCAAAACAAGTAAATCTATGTGAAACCAACCTGGCTTTTCGGGATCAACCACACCCCAAATGTGACTTTTTTTTGGCAACATTTTTATCCTGGAGGACACTGTCCAGTTTTTAACCGCCTCGGGTGAATCGTTTTAATGAGTACTATTTTTAGCCTCCTTTTTGGAGGCATCAACACATTGAGCAACGTTGCAAATTTCTTTGAAGTGAAAATGTAAGGTTCCGGATGCCACTCCGCCCAAGTAGGCAGCCCCACCTCAGCACTTTGTGAGTATGTTTTGAGCATAGATATCCAAAATGTCTCGATTCTTTCATTCTTATCATTTCTAATATCAATTCGATGATGAAATAGCATTTATAAAGTCACAAACTACATTTTCACAACATATATTCCGGTGACCGCAGACAGACTTAAGGGGTCCCAGATTTCCCCCCTCGGTTTTAAAAGCTACTCACGAGCATCCCCCCTGGAAAATTAGAAAACATCTGCGCTCGCAACCGGTGCCTTCGATTGTTATGAAGTCTGGCACGCATGTTCCCAGTGTCGGGACGCACGGAAATCAAACGTACGCAACATCGCTGATGATACAAACGAAGATGCTTGTCAGGTTCCCAGAAAGATGATGAGGGTGCGATTGCTTTAATGTGTATTATTTCTAATAGTATTACAAAAATCGCCACGCGCCACCAGTGCACAGGATGGACGTGAATTCCGGCATGCTGGTTCATCTTGACAGAATCCACAGAAATCACACAAGACCAGTCGGTTGTTGGCCATTTGTGTTTGTTTTTAGGGGCCATTTTCAGGCAGGGTTCCAACCTGAACCCTCTCCTCTGAAACTACATTCATCTTTGCTGACACAGGGAGCGGATGTGTGGAACTCATGAGCCCGGGTGACCCGCGGGCCTTGGATAAAGCTCAAAAGACACATTGTGTTCAGTTGTTGACAAACTTGTTATCACAAGTCCTTTCTTGGAACTGCCTCAAAACATTGTGGTTTAGAAGCCCAAATGGAGGCCAATAGAAATGAACCACGGTGACTATTGCTGTCAGGCAGGTTCCATTGGATACTGCTGGACGGCGCTCGATGCGGGATCAATGCTGCGATGAGTGCAATGAAAGCGGAAAATGAACACGCTATTGGATTTGGTCTCGGATACAAATGGACAACAAGTGTTTTAAAATACAGCAAACACGTTCAAAGCCTATTCTTGGGGTTTCTTTTCTTTCATTAAACTCGTTTAAATGCCTACTAAAGCGAGCCAACGGAGTGAAAAGGAAACAAGAAGTGAACATGAGTACGAATGTGATGAATGCGAGCAGGTGGAAGTGCTTCCTACCTGGAGCGGGTGACCGCCGCGCGGTAGCCCAGCTTGGAGCTCTCCAGCCCGGCTACAGGCTCCGCTCGTCCCCGGAGTCCACTCCGGAACTCAAGGAGTGCGAAAAAGGAGAAAAATCGGATAAAATCCACTCGGGTGAGGAATGAAAAGTACTTGAAATCCAAATGGAGCCAAGAGAATATTCCGCTCACAATTAAGTCCACTTTTTGCGAGTGTGGTGACCGGTTCGGTTCGGTTCGATTCACCCGTTACTCGGCGGAGGTCCGCATCACGTCCCAGGTTCTGCAAGGATGTAGTCGAGGAGGTTCCGGTTCTTTGGAGCAAGTGGACGCCGGACGTAAAAAAAAAAAAAAAAGACGTTGGGAAGTTAAAAAAAAAAAAAAGATTAAAGGAAAAGGGAAGAAAAAAAGGTCCTCTTTGATGTCAATTTGCGATGCCGCCCGGTACTGTCCTGATCCGATGTGACTCGGATTGGTTCGGTTCGCTCGATGCTCGCTCGCTTGCTGCCGCGCTGCCGCCCGGGTGATGACAAACTGAAGCACAGCCAAGCTTGCAACTCCTCTCTCGCTCTCTCGTGCTGTGAGTGTGTCTCCACCACAGGGACGGTTGGAGTGGAAAGCAGGGGGGGGGGGGGGGGGGGGGGGAGTCGTCACTCGGCGTGGAACTCCCTCTATTTTACAACATTTTTATTCCAAATAAAAACATATTCCGACTGTTTTTTTTCGTAGAGCTAAATGTGCTTTAAAATCTTTTGGAATTATTCGCTTACACGAGATACAACCTCAAGACATACACCTGCTAACATCAAACGCGACCCCCTCCCCTCGCCTCAACCAACTCACACTTGTGATATTGTATCCATCTTTTCTGTCTACAGTAAATAAAAATAATTTTTCTCTTCTTCTCACCATTCTCGAGTAGAAATGTGTGTTTGCTTGTGTGTGCGTGCGTGTGTCGCGGAGCTCCGTGAAGACGCCATATGCCGTGCTCTGAGCGCCCCTTACAGGCTACCATAGGTAGGACAAGTCGGGGAGTTGTCCATGGCTGGTGTTTTGATATATCCGCAGTGGTGGAGTGGGGATTTTTTTAAGTGGGTGTACGCGATTCTGGGATGTTCTAACATCAATCATAGGCTACAACACCAGTTGAACTAACGTTAAATTTAATGTTTTACTACTCCAAAATAATCACAGGCCAACGTTATTAAGCATACCTCGCATTAGAACAATGATCAACAAACATTTCAATAACCTGCAGACAGTGCAGGGCTAAAACCGAAATAAAAATGGAATGTGGCGTCGGGAGAAGTGGGTGGACGGCGTATCCCCGCGTACCACGCCCACTACACCCCTGTATATCCGGTATATAAGCCTTCATTTTCACGCATATATTTGGCCTTATTGGGAGCAATGCAATTTCTACCAGTCCAGAGAGAATGTATTAGCCATCGGAGTTTCTTACTTCGACATAAGTGACTGCATATTACACACTTCAATTGTACGGACGTCTTCCATTGTTGACTGTTTCTGCGCCGTCTATCTCAGAGCAAGACTGACTCAGACTGTCTCATTAAAGTAAATGTCTCCTTGTCAGCTGTCAGGAAGGACAAAAAGGGATTTTACTCTTTTTGTGTCAAACTATAATCATAACTCAGAATATATGGTTTGCATGAGCAGAAACTCCACTTGTTTGCATGTACAGAATCTCTGTCTATGTAATCCGTGACCACACTCGTAACTCAAATCTTTCTTTCCTCATTGAAATCAATAGAAAGGCCATCAATCTGTTCGAAGGTGCCACAAAATGTTTTGACTTGTGTGGGGGGTTTTTTCATGAGGAAAAAAAATGGAATGGAATGGAATGGAATACAACTTTATTGTCAAATGTGCTGTACGTATGTGTATCATACAGCACAGATGAAATTTCTTCCCCCTCAACATAAAACAAGAGGAGCCGCTGCGGGTGTCCGCGCCGCCATCAAAAGAAAAGTTGACCAAAAAAATGACAAAATAATACAAGACAACACATTAGACACAGACAATCGTGCAATCTTAACCACTTTCCTGCATACATTCCTGTTGTCTGAAGCAGTTATAGATGAAAGAGGAAAACAACATGATATTAGATTTTACTTTATAAAAAACAGAGCAAAAACATCATGAAATGGAATTTACGACTTTGTGCATCGTGATTTGATGATTCAATTCAATTCATTGTGCTGCTACTTCTGCTGTGCTTGCCTTGGTCAACAAGAGGCAGAATAATAGTCGTGCAGACACAAGTGAAGAAGAATACTGCTTCTTCTTCTTCTTCTTCCACTACTACTGCAACTGACTCAGTAAGAATCTGAAAATATTAGTTGTTCTACGCAGGGGACAAAGAATATGTGCCTGAGAGTATCGTTATATCTATACCTCAAAACTCACTTTTGTTCTTTGGCATTTGACTCAGCATGACTTGATCTTAGTTTTGCTGTTTGGTGCTTTCTCCTGTCTTTGTTACTGATTTATTGATTTATTGTTGTATACAGTATATGACAGTTGCTCCATGTACAGCACTTTGTATGCAGCGATGGCTGTTTGAAAGTGCTCTATAAATATAGTTGAATTGAGTCTACATGTGTTGCTAAACTTAATACCCATTGCTTCTGAAAAAACAACTATCAATTCTAAATGCTAGCATAGAAATGACATATTTAGTCATCAGAGGACGCACACTGTTTTGACTGGAATATTAAATGCCTCATTTTCAGTTTTTCATTTGCAGGCGAAAGGACAAAAACTAAACTGGTGAAATCATGATCATTGGCGTCCGCTGGTCTAGTGCGGGTATGTGTGTGCGTGTGTGTGTGTGTGTGTGTGTGTGTGTGTGTGTTTATGTGTAAAAAGTAAAAGCAGCTTACAAAATGTGTGTGGATTATCTTGTTCAGCATCTGTTCAACACAGGCCAAAAACATCATTAGAAGCGTTATTAAAAATATGCTTACAAACATCATCAAAACATTAAAAATTAAACCATCATTAAGAACATTAAAAAACATGAGTGCAAATGTTAAAAACTGAAAAAAACCCGAAAACATGATTAAAACACTCAATATATATGTAAAGAAAAAAGTCATTGCAAGACATTAAAGCACCAGGAACATTTTTGAAATCATGTTAAAAGCATTATTAAAAGCACAATTAAACATTGTATTATAATATAGCATTACCTGAGTTTTTAGGAGCCACAATTTCATTTTGTAATGCCAGAAAAAAAAATGAAATAAATAAATAAAATCACAAATTATTGTAATTCTAATTTCATCAAATATTACACTAAAACAATGACATAACAATGACAAGTAGTACTACAACAATAAGCTCATAAGAAATAATGCTATCTGATGTCATAACATGAAGCATAACATGACAATAAAACCATAAATAATAAAAATTCCAAATAACATTATGACTCAATCTAATGGGTTGCTGGCATGGGTCCAAGCCCCACCCGCCTGGCGACCAGCGAGGGATAAAACAAACAAGCAGAGGCCACCCGCTCTCCAATTTGTTTGTTTTTTCTTTTCTTTCCTTCCCAAGAGCCGACAGAAAGTTTTTTCTTCATGGTCTCGAAGCCCCCCGTCATCACCGCTCGCTTCCCGGCATCCTTTGCAGTCATTAACCTTGCGGCCCGCGTGTACTGAGCGGTCGCCTTTAATATCCTCATCAATATTCCCCGTACGTTCACCTCAGCACAGCTCACAAATGTGCAAACAACTCGGGAAACACGTTTATTGGCCAGCCATGTTCTCTCCCGTTGCGTCTTTTAACTGACATAAAGCATCATCAACATTAAAAACTAACTCCTATGGTGGTGGGGTGAGCTAACGAGGTTAGCTACATTTGAATTTTCAACAGTCTAACATACAGTGTGTGTTTTTCAAAAACATCAAAGAATATTGAGTAACAAATGAATGCCTGTTGTTGTCTCGCTCACTAAAATGCTACGCTATTAATGTGAGGGCTAGTTACAATCGATGCCAAGCTAGGCTAACGAGGTTAGCTTCAATAGAATCTTCAACAAACCAAACCTAATACTGTACAGTCAAACCTCGGTTTTCGAACGTCTCGGTTCTTGGCCAAAAAATTCAAGTTTTTTATGCCTCAGATGACGAACAAATTTCGGTTCTCGAACAAACTGAACGCACTTGAATGCACCATTTGACTCCTCTCGCCTTCCTTACACGAGAAAGTGACGCTTCCTCGTGTTGCTTTCCTTTGTGAGCAGACGTGTTCATTAAACATTTTTATTTTAAAAAGAGCGTGGTTTCGGTTTTCGAACAATTTTGGTTTTCGAACAGCCTTCTGGAACGGATTATGGACGAAAACCGAGGTTTGACTGTACATTATTTTGTAAACATCAAAGACAATTTAGCCAGATTACTTATAAATTAAAGGCTGTTGCTATCTTGTTTAACATGCTTAGCTACTGTCTAACGAGGCTAGTTACAGTATAAACTTCATTAAACCCATTTAGATATGCAATAATTGCATTAAAATGCATTAAAATGTCCCCAGTGTGGGACAAATAAAGGTTATCTTATCAAGGAAATTATGTGTAAAAGGTGCCAACGTGAGGCTTACTTCCGAACCCATGGCAACCTAAGCTAACCACGCTACCTAATTTAATGTTCAATGAACATAAAACATTGTATAATTCACAGACAATTTCATCAAATTTATTATTTTTAGTTTTTAAAATTTCATAAATGAAAAAAGTATAAGGAGCTACAAAAATAAGGCCACGTTAGTATCCATTGTTAGCTAAGCTTTCAATGCTAGAGTATGTTCAAATACCATTAATGCATGTTTTACGTCATTATCTGTGGCTAGCTCAGATAATGAGGCTTGCTACAAACGCTGGTCCAGTTAAAGTGGGTCAAACAGCGCAGGTGTGAATACATCCTTCATAAATATCAAATACAATTAGGTCTTGAGCTCAAGTTAAAAAAAAAAAATAGACAAAAGAGTAAAAAACTACGACCAAGAGGCCCAATTGGCTGCCGGGGTGTGCTAAGCTAACAAGGCTTAACATTACTATCAAAGACGAAATCATCAGAAATGTGTCAAATCTTTTGTCCCAAGAATGGTTATATACATTTAAAATAAAAGCAAACTCTCTTTCTTGATTTGATCAAGAAAATAATAATAAAATAGACAAACTGACCAAAGAAAGAATAGGAAGTTCTGGTCTTGGCTTTGGAACAGTAGCTTTTTTGGGAGGTTGTTCATCCAGCTGAGAGCACCAAAGCGATGAAACAACAGAAGCGAAACGTCTAATCTCAAAGAACAAAAAAGACCATAAGTGTGTTCATTATTTGCAACCATTCAATTAGCCAAGCACAATGCTACGCTAATAAACGTTCAGTCCTCAGACTAACACTCTTATTAAAAATGTCCCCCGAGATGGATGCGTGTCGGAAAAGTCATTACAAAGGCTAACCTGTTAGTCTCCACTGGAGCCTGATGACCTAATGTGGGCATTTAAATAGTTAATAGTTAAAAATTAATAAACCACATTTTTGTGAAATGTTTTGACCCTTTAGGGCCACCATAGTTCTTGCTTCTTTTGTCATTATTACCATTTTATTGAATATATTTTGCACAACTGAAAATACATACATGCAGATGGAAATTCTTCCCCCACCCATTCATATAATTTTTGATGATCGTCAGTTATATGCGGATTTTCACTTTTCGAGGGCCGGCCCCCGAGAACAGTGGGGGTCCACTGTATTGATAATTAAAAAATTTTTTTTGTGAGGATTAGCGTTTCAGATAATGGATGGACGGATGTGTTGGTGTCGGACTGCAATGTGATATGCCGCTATGCTACCTATCGCTTAACATGAAAATTAATTAGAGGCAAACAGTAACCATCTTTTGATAAGATCGCAGGAATATATCCCAGAGGGTGTGTGTTCACACACACACACACACACACACACACACACACACACACACACACACACACACACACACACACACACACACACACAAAACATGTCGGCATACTCACTCACACACACAAGACGCAACACACGCCAAAGACAAAAGAGGACCTGAGAGAGTAAATAGGAATCAAAGCTTTGAGTCGCAAAACAAAAGCAACAAGACCAAAAGTTGTCACAACTAATTAAACATTTGTGACATGAAAAGACTCATTGTTAATTGCCTATGCGCGTGCACACGTGCACTGTTGAGAAATGAGAAGAAATGACTTCATTACACAAATTTTCTCCGTTGAGAATTATCGTGTCAGTTGTTGCTAAGAAGACCTGCCCCAAGGGCTAAAGAAGAAATGTTGTGATGCCAGTTGACACTTAAGCTCGTTTAAACAGCGATGCTAACCAAAACAGGATTTTACAATCAAAATCAACAAAAAAATTAATAAAGGCAAAAAATAATTTTTTTGTCACTTGTTGTAATGCAGAATTGCTTGAAAAGCCAATGATTATATTATATTGATGGAGTTAACTCCATCAATTCACATGACATAAAAACCCCCTTAACTCTGTTGTTAACCAAAACAGCAGAAATTCATTAGTTGGAGTTTGGGTCCAAACTGCATCATTTGTCGCTCGGCAGAATTCCTCAAAAAGCCAAACAAGAGGTGATAAAACCAACATTAAATGAGTAGCAGTTTGTATGTAGACATTAAAACTCTGTTGCTAACCAAAATACTACTCTTTGAGTTACTTGTTGCAAGGTGGAATTGCTCATAAAACAACAGTAGTGGAGAGATTAGTTCTTCATACAAAGACTGCACTAGCAATAAAACAGCATGCATGATTTTTTTACAGAAAAATGTTTAATATTAAAAATTCAGAAGTGTGCTTTTTCTTTTTTATTGTGGCACTTATTCCATCCCATATTAAGGGTAAAGCTAAACTCTTTGATTGTAATAAACTATGAAATGATAACTATTAAAAGCTAATAATGACAGCTGTGAGGTGGTT
Source organism: Hippocampus abdominalis (assembly GCA_018466805.1). Lineage (NCBI taxonomy): Eukaryota > Metazoa > Chordata > Actinopteri > Syngnathiformes > Syngnathidae > Hippocampus > Hippocampus abdominalis. The sequence goes on from CM031695.1 coordinate 24,363,760, forward strand.
GGTTGCCATGGTGATGGCGAGGTGCTAACCTCCCCTGCAGGTATTAGCCTGTTAGCTGTGAATTTCATGCACAATTGTGGTGCATGGGTGCTTGGCTGCACTTTCAGCACCTTGTGAAACTGCACACACGTCATTGTCATATATCATACAAACATACATACAAAAAAAAAGGAAATCGAGGTACTCATATATCTCATTTGCTCTGATCTCACGACAAAGAATTGGCCTAGTGACACTTTTATCTTGAAAAGCTCATGGCTCGAAGCACTGAGATTTCAAGGTTCAGCACACACGCACGGACACAAACACACACACAGACACACACACACACACACACACACACACACACACACACACACACACACACACACAATTTTTATGAAGATACATCTTTATAAGTAATCCATAATATCACTCAAACTGTTTAAAATGTACAAAGCCACTGTCATGACATCACCATAAAATGACAATAGTCACGAAAATGAATTCCCTCTAAAATATGATTTAACTTTTTTTGTGTATACATAATTGCTGTACATTTTGTTGATTATGATCAAATATACACAATTCAGGTCATCAAAGCCAACAAAATAATGTTTTGTATTGTTTTGCTTGCCAATAACAGGCTGGTTTTGTTCAACTGGAGGTAATCATCATCTTTTCCAGCTGCCTCGAACGCAGCACGGCCGACCTTGATGTGAGCGGCGGCCGTGACGGGTGACGGAGGCGGCCCCTCGCCACCCCAGCCCGGGTGCTCGGTTAGATTCCTGCGGGCGCTCATTACGGGGGTGGGGCGCTGTCCAGGAAGCGCACCTGTCGGCGGCCAATGAGACGTTGCCCACCCCCGCCCTCGCAGGTCCCGCCTACACGCATCGCAGCTGCTAGGGAGGTCAGGAAGAAATCAAATTATTACAGCTATTTTTTTTTAATCCTTAAGGCAAGTCTTCATCATTCTTTTTAATACAAGCAAGAAACCGAGCTTTGACTTTTGCCTTTCTTTAACTCTACAAATATTTGATTTCATTTTATTATATTTAGTGCATGCAAGGTTCAAATTTAGAAGCAAAAGGACAACATCTCAGAGGAGTAGATCTTTTAAAAGTACCCTTGGAAATATAGTTGTCTCCTTGTGTCTTGTCGCATATGGCTTCTCCATATTACTTTTTGAAAGGTCTCCATATAGTAGACATATCTACCAAATTTCATGTTGCTAAGTCACTGTTTTGGGGGCTCAATCTTTGACAATGCTATTAAATGTAATGTTGTTCAGTGAAACTGGCTTTGGGGGCTGAACTTTCAAATTTGGTGGGGTTGGTGCGAAATATATGTTGAAAATGTAGGTTAACAAGTGTCTTAGTCTAAGTATGCTAATACAAGTATGATGGCCATAACAACATGTCTGTAATCCGCATAATCCCCCTTGAGAGGGGCCGCGTCCTAAAATAGCTAAGCTAAAATAAATTCCAGCCTTTCTGGTAGAGGCAACATGGCCGAGCGCTCTCGAGCATTGCGGTAATTGCATCTTTGGCGAGGGTTGTGCGGGGAGAGCATCGCCGGGGTTAATACAAGTAGTCCTGATTGCTCTTTTGTAAATTGTAATAACCTTGGTTGTGATGTCATCAACAAGGTTTTGCCAATATGTCCCTCAATTTGAGTTCTCTCCACTTGTTAGATTGTTTGGCAAAAATGAGTGTCGTCTGAGGTTTGTACATGTTGAACCAAAACGGCAGGTTTTCAGTATGTTTTCTGGCATTGCTTCTTGAGACTTTTTTGTGGGTCTACTAATCATGGACATACATGCCAAACTTCATGTTGCTAAGTAGAAGTCACTTTGGGGGCTGATTATTTTTTTTATTTGTTTGAATGGCCTCAAACAGCCCTGAAATGGCCACTATGAACAAAAATGTGTCTTTCGGTGTCTTCAAGCATGGTGTCTTGAGAATTTGTTGTGCATCTACAGATAAAAGACATGTGTGGATTGTATGTTCCTAATTTAAAGCCGCTTCAGGGCTGAATTTTGAAATCATTCAAATGGTGAAAGTGATCCTGAAATGGCTGCTTCAAACCAAAATGTGAATTGTCTTTTTTTTGTTGGGCATGCCAACTAAATTTCATCTTGCTTTCAGGTGCGTGATTTTCAAATGTATTTGATTGAACAAAATAAGCTTTAAATGCCTGATTTCAGTCGTTATTTTTGGCCAGGGCTTCTTTTTTGTTGTTATACTTATGACAGACATCCCTACCAAATTCTGAATTGACTTATGGGTATGAATTTCCAGTGTTTGCATAGACAAAATTACTCAATTGACCCTAAATAGATTGCTTCAAACCAAAACGGCTGACTTCCAGTGTATATTCTGGGATGGCATCTTGTGACGTTTTTGTGGGTCTTGACATTATAGACATAGATAGCAAGTTTTAACGTTGCTAATTCAATCTGGCTTGGGGAGATGTATTTTGCAAACTGCGCAAATAGCTAAAATGAGTCAAAAAGATATCCTCCTAGCTCTTTCAGAATGATGGTGGTGTGAGGTTTGGCGCAGTTAGCGCCATCGCTAACCTTTAGCCTCCTGCCGGTGAGTTTGTTGCACTGATGTAATGAGTGCGGGCTGGCGGCAGTGGAATTAACGGTGGCCCCGAACACCTCGCTACCATTTGCAACGTTTCACCCTTAACCTCTAAGTAGCACACCGGGAGACTTTTTTTCTTTTTTCCATGATGATCATGTCCGTGATGTTTCATTACTGACAACATGAAGAGGTTGAGGAGGCAGAGAGGTGGAGGTACGGGGGTGGAGGTGATGGTGCTGATGCTGGCGATAATGGCATGGAGGCGAGCCGGCTTGGAGAGATAAAAGAAATACGGTAAAAGAGAAATAATGGCCATGTTTTCCGCTGTACACTTTAATGCTACTTAAACATGAATATGGTGCATTCAGGGGCGCTCGGGAACTTCAGCGCTTCTCTGCCTTGTTCTTGTCTTCCTCCTTCATGATGTCATCCCTGCTCCGATTCCATCTTTTTCCTCCTCCTAAATCTTCTTCTACTGGCCTATGATCTCTTCATCTTCTTATTCCTCCTTCATCCTTTCTTCCTTATTATATTCCTCTCTTTTCCACCTCCCCCTCTAAACTCGTATAATCCTGCACCTCCTCTGCCGGTCCTCCTCTCCCTCCTCAACCATCTCTTCTTTGTCGTCGATCTTTGCGGTGCTCTTCTCTCACTTCTCTTCCTGTTGTTTGTCCTTCTCTTCCTGTTCCATCTCTTTGACCTCCCCAATTCCTCTTTGGGCTTCATCATTTTCTTCCCCTTTGCCCACTCTCTTCCTCATGCACTTTAAGTATTGATCCTCCTCCTCCCTTCCTCCCACCCTACTCTTCCTCACCCCCCCCCCCTCCCACATTCCCCCTCTTCCTCCAACTTTTCCCATATGGCTTCCTCATTCAACTGCATCCCCTCGTTTCTTTTCTTCCACCTCCACCTCCGTCTCCCTTGCTCCGCCTCTCCTCCAGGGAAAGCGCTTCTGATCATGCGCTTGAATCACAGGAACTGTTCTATGTTTATTATGTGTAGGCGTCCTTCCCTAAGTCCAACCAGCAAAGCGTCTTCAGTCTCTCCCTGCCGCGTTACCGTTGGCAAAGTGAATCATCTCACCCGAGCTGTGCCAAACCCAGCCCGGCTCTCCGCTGCCTCCTCGCTCTCCCGCTTGCCAGGCAGACAGATTTCCCTCAAAGTAAAGCTTCACAAATATTCACAAAGGATGTCTTGCTATACTCTCGTCGTGCTCAACCGTGAACCAAATACTGTACTACAATAACGTCAGTCAATAAGAGGACAATTTCTTCTTGTTTACACTTGGCCAAGCAGCTGTCAACAATTTTGTTTGTAATCTTGAAGCGGTGCAGTAGTTGGCAAATGATTGACAGGATTTGCTGTGATAGTCCAAACACATTTTGCACTGCATTCCTTGCTCGCCATTTTACAATTTCTCCTTTTTCTGACGAGACAACTCTTTGATAAAAAAAATGGTCAACATATTTATGTTTGTGAAGACCAGGCGACCCCGTGCTCTGAGTGTAACATAAGACGTAGACCGAAGACCGTGTGCTATCCGTGGCCACATACAGTGGTACCTCTATTTACGAAATTAATTGGTTCTGGAAGACATTTCTCAACTAGAAAATGTTGTAAGTAGAGACGCTTTTTCCATGTAAATGCCCTAATTCGTTCCAAGCCACCCCACTTCAGATGTATGCAAAATGCATCAAAATATGTCGCAAATAAATGTGACAATTAGATTGTTGCACAATAAATGAGAGTTGTGCATGATGTAAAAATCAAAGAAGAGGGTAAAGAATAAAAATGATGGCGATCGTTTTTTTTTTTCCCGTTTTAGTCCATGTTCTCTCTCAGAAGTGGTTTTTGCCTGGCGTATTGTAAAGAACTGATCCAAGGACGTTCGCTTTTGTCGGCTTTTAACAATTCTTCGAAAATGTCCAAGACAAACATCAGCATAGTGAGTGATCGCCCGACTGGTGAAGACTTTATCTGGATGATCCATATTTACGTAAAACTATGGCAAAGCAGCTATAAGTATGTTGCGATCAGGAAACTCGGAGCTGCGACTAGCAGCCCAGACTGTGTTTTTACCTTTCGTACCTTGAAATTTCTTTCGTAACAAGATCCAATATTTTCCTGTTGAGACGTTTCATAATTTGAAAATGTCATATGAAGAGACGTTCGTAAGTAGAGGTGCCACTGTATAATTCCAACATTTTCTTGCAAAGGAAAGACAACTATTGATCAAGCAAATGTTTGCCATTGTATGTTCGCGATCACTTGGCAGGTCCACGTTAAGTGTGTTGAGTTTCTGTTAGCCAACTACAACTTCTGCACTTTCTCACAAGGAATAAATAGAAAAGTCTTTGGAGCTCCCCAGCATTTCTCGCATCAAAGATCTCCCGCACCGGTGAGATGGAGCTGATGCAGGTTATTCCTGGACCTGAATGTGTGAAGAAAACGTCAAAGGTGCACGCATGAATAATGATTAAAAAAACCACCAGCTAACAAGAGCGTAAATTGGCATTGTTGTGCTGCTGAGAAAATCACACTGGAATAACAGCAGATGGGGAAATTGTCACATTACTTGGGGGTGGGGGGCCATGCGGGGGGAAGGTCTATCCAGTGCTGATTGAGAGTTTTTTTTTTTTTTTCTGAGTGAGGTTCTCCGCCCAGTCGCGGCTTCCCATCAGAGCTCCGCTAAAGTCTTAATGGCGGCGGGCATATGTCCGCTAATCTGATTTGTGTGATTGAGTGCAGGGCGGGAGATGGACTGGAGCCGGAAGATGGAGCATTCAGGGATGAATGAACAACACAAATTGTGTTGTTGTGCGTTTTGTCGAGCGCCTAAGTGGGTAACGTTTTCCAAATGAGTTGTGTGGTATCCAGTTCCAATCGTTGTCCTTGGAAGTGGCACAATTCTCTCACAGGCGCAATTCATCATCCACATATTTTAAATTTGCAATGTTTAAGCATAATACATTTTATTTGCATATATTTAAAAAACAACTCAAAGGCAGTTTACATCGTAAAAGACAATTAAAAAAAACAGAAAACAATTCAACAATTAGTATATGATTGCAAGAGTGTGTTAAAAAAATGGAGAGATGATGTTGAACAAAAGATTGTCTATTACAGGTTAAAAGCAGATCTGAACTGGTGGGTTTTTAGTGCCCTTTTAAAAGAGGGGACTGTGTGAGTGTGTCTGAGGTGATGAGAGAGAGAGAGAGTTCCAGAGGGAGGGGGCGGCGATAGAGAAAGCTCCGTCTCCCCAGGTTTCTTTGATTCGAGAGCGTCTAACAAACCAAAGCGAAGCATGAAAGTCTCCATTAAATTTCAAGGTTATATGAAGAGGTTGCAGGAGCAAAACCTCTCAATTTTCCTGCAATTTGTATCCAAATGTCTCTGAACTCGGTGAACCCAAAGAGTGTAGCTCGGCTCTTATTTATTTACATTTTGGGTTTGATTTTCATTGATCTTAAGGTGACAGTCTTGGGTCAACTTCAATCACTGACAAGGTGAAAAAAAATGTTCAAAAAGGCTTTTAAGAAGTTTCATTACGTTTTATTTTAAACAAAGATTAGACTGAAAAATCTGAACAAAATCTTGCCATTTTAATTGTATTTTTTACTTTATTGATGTTAACTGTGCAGGATTACCAAAATGAAGATGCATAAAAGACGATTGCATCCTCAGTGCCTCTGATTTTGTGCCTATAAAGACAAAGGGAAAATCATCATCCCTATAAAGCGTAAAAAGGGCATTATGCCACGCGTGTGCATGTGTTATTTATTTATTCCCTATTAAAACAACATTAGCCTCTTAAATGTGGGTCACCCCCGGCCCCACGCTGGTTACCCCTTCGCCCCGGACACAACAGGCCGGCATATTAATCAGACGGGGCGGCATGCCAACCGGTCACTAATCCGCCATAATCCACGCTGACTCGATCGCCTTTTTGGCCGTAGATTAAGAAGCGAGAGTGCTAAAACACTTTCCCGCAGGAAGGAGAAGAGAAGAAATGTAGATGACGCGTTTGCATGCGGGGGAGGGGAAGAGGCGAAGCATAATCCGAGCTAGGACAAAGCTGCGAACACAATTAAAACAAGGTGGACGTGTAGGCAGATAGCGGCCGGCGCGTCAGGTTTAATCCCTGATAAACTCAACACTTAATCCCTCATTTAGGCCCAAGAAACAACACGTTTACAACCACGCTGTTTTTTTGTGTTTTAATTGTCCACTTGGACGACAAAAGCTTCTTAACGGGGCTCCCTCCTCGCTAGAATGCCAACAACAAAACAAAAACAAGAGAAAACAAAATGACTGACAGAATGTGGCTAGCATCAGAATGGGCAGACAAGGGGAAGGGGGGCGGGGGGGGGATAAATGATTTTTCTGGTCGATATTTTTTTTTTTCAACATTTGTGTATTAATCACTGGACTTTTCTGCTCCCAGATTAGAACTAAAGTTGCATCCGCATCACAAACCCACAATTGCAGACAGTTACATTGAATAATGTGACATCAGAGTGTAGCGTAGCATCTCAGTCTAACATCTTAGCATACCAACATAGCATAACGTAGTAAATGGTAAATGGGCTGTCACTTATATAACGCTTTTCTAGCTTTGGTACTCAAAGCGCTTTACACTGTTTAGCGTGACAAAATGGTGCAGCAATGTAGCATAAAATACCTCATAGTGTGACATCATATCATATCGTCATATCTTAATAGTTGAGCATTGTTGCTAAATTTGTATCTTAACATGGTACTGTGCCATTTAGCATAACATTGTAACATAAGATTATTGCTTGCTATTGTGGCGATAAGGTATAACGTTTTTTGGAAACCATCCAAACCATTCGATTCGACAATTTTTTTTCAGGTCTGCCTGTTTTCAGAACTCTTTTTTTTTCTCCGCTAAGCTTCTCCGGTTGGATTCATACCTACGCTAGCATCATCATTGCAAGATACTGCTAGCGGGCCTTTCTATCTTCGTTGCAATATCCTGATGCAAAAATCGAGACACTTGGAATTACAACTCGCCGGATGTTTGTGACCGAGTTGTTTTGATTCTCACGGGAGCATTGCTTAATCCGAGGATATGCGATGCTAGCATACAGTTAGCTTGCCCCATACAGTGTACAACAGGCATATACACAAAATGTTACTTGATTTGGATGTCAAAATAATTATTTATCATATTCATTTTGGTATACTGTAACGCCACAATGAAACACATTGTGACATAACATCCTGGCAAGAAATTACATTTTAAAAACTGTAGTGTGACATCAAAGTTTGACTATTGTCAGGCTTGAAATACACTTCCGCTGTCCTTGATACCAGAAAAATTGTGTACCGCAATCAAGAAACAATGTCAACAATGATCTGAGGTGTTGACGTGTCAAATAAAAGGGAGACGTTGACAAAAAGGAAGACTTGTCACATTTTCAACATTTGAGCTCGTAGGCTTGTAGAAATGTTTCAACTAGCGGGGCAATTTCACACGTACACACACTCTTTCTAATGTGTGCGCGTTAATGTGACATGCACTTTGAAGCGAGGCTGCAGATTGAATTAAGGTTTTGAAAGGCTTTGGGATGGTGTCTCACGGTCTCATGGCGGCGTGCGAAGATTAAGGGTGCAGATGAAAAGGGATTCCAGTTAACAGCTTACATTACCACGGAGCGGCGCTTGATATGGGAGCTTGAAATGAGGGAGCCGCGCCCTCATCACCGCTGCAAAAAGGACCGCGGCCGGGCCACAGACAGCTCCGAAGCAAGGTGTCAAGTGATTGGTCGGGCAATTTGAGCCAATCAGAGGCATCGTCTGATGGAAAAGCCAACAAAGTTGGACTTCAATTCCCACTAAATCTGATTTCCTGATACTCCAAGAGATTTTGTCAAATTGCGACCAAATTCAAAACTTTTGAGTCGAATGGATGATGCTAAATCCTGAACATTTTTTGTTTTAATCATGATGTGTTTGGCCAAGCATGACAGCGAAGATCGATGCCTCGCCATAAATCAACCCAAGTCTAAGTTGAGTTTGACATTTCAACCCCCAAAGCGACTACAGTAAACATTCCCATCCCCGGAATTCTATGGAAAGGAATATCCTTCACCCGTAATAAAAACCTATGCATTAACATTTTGACTACGATATTACATGTTACCGGAACTACGTAAGCGGAAATTCCACTAGCCGTAACCCGGATGGAGACGTCATGCAGCGGGAGTTTAAATACACGCAACGCTTCACCCGATACGCGGAAAGACACCAACGGAGACACCTTTTCACGTCGCATTTTTTGATAATCAGATTCGAAACGACGACGTGTAAGTGAGTTTTTATTGGCGTGCGTTTTACTGTAATTGCGAACGATTTCTAACTTTATTCACTTACGTCCTGTTGATCGCGGCACTAGCGTAAAAGCTACGCCCACTCAACACAACTGGAGAAGATGGAAGAAACGTGTTTGCTTCGCCGTTTATGTCATCGAATTCGAAACGACTATGTGTCAGTGACTTTTTATTGGCGTGCGTTTTACTGTAATTGCGAACGATTTTAACTTTATTTATAGATCATGGCATAGAAAACGAGGAAGAACCCAACAAAACAAAACAACCAAAATAGACTCATTTTTTCCCAAGACTGAAAAAAATCAACATTAAAATACTGTACATACTATACTGTGTTGTGGCCTGTACTGTATACTGTACTGCTGTTTTTGTTATATAAACAGTTTGTGGACCATTTTATTGCTTGTGTTGTTACACATACAGTTTTCATCATACTTGCAGGTTCATAAAGGACATGTACCATGTTCATTTCCCAAAAGAGGAATTTCTGTTATAAGGACAGATTGGACAGCGCAAACATGAGTCCGTACTAGAGAATATTTACTGTATTGACTTAGAAACATGGAATTTGGTATACATGTTGGTCCGAAGTAGACCCACAAAAAAAACTCAAGAAACCCCATATCCCTGCATTATCATTTCCGGTATCAGTGACTTCCTGGGATGCAAAGGTGGTGAAGGTGAACAAAACAAACAAGCACACACAGGTGTGTGTGTGTGTGTGTGTGTGTGTGGTGTGGGGGGGGGGTGTGTGTGTGTGTGTGTGTGTGTCACCACATAGACAATCAATAAGCTTTGATTAAACACGCTCGGGCTGATTGATGGTGCTGTCTATTTGCTGGAGAACAGTCCACGCGGCGAACACAGGTGACACGCATTGATCTGCAACAATCCATAAAAGACCCAAACAGCAAAACATTTAAACGTCACCGTCATGAATATGACATCAATGTGCATTAATCTCGGTGTAAATTTTCATTAATGGACATCACTTCTGTGGCAAAGTAAAAAGTCAACTTCGACGAATGACTCAAAGTTGCTTGGCGTGTGGTTAGCGCGCGAAAGCGTTCAAGTGTTGATGACTAATTACAGCGCAGGTGCGACAGCGGGCCGCTGCCGTTGTCGGGACAACGGCTGACAATTAAAATGTTTCTTTTTCTTTCCTTCTGTCATCTTTTCTCACGTGTGTCAAAAATTCATTTCTTTCTTTGAGACACGTGTTGACTTCTGCTTCATGACTGACAATTTTGATTTAAACAGAAGTGGTGCACAGATGGAAATAAGGAAATAATTGAAGTAAAATTCGTTTTGGTGGTCAGAGTTTTCCATTTTGTTCTAAGGCCCAAAATGAGTGTAAAGTGACTGCTTCATGCCAAAATGTCAGACTTTCTGAATCTTTTGGGACATTACATCTTGAGACTTTTTTGTTCATCTACTCATGGCCAATACTTCTGACAAATTTTGCATTACAAAGTGAAACTCTAGTTGGCAGCTACTGAGCAAACTGAGATGCTAAAATGGCTGCCACATATCAAAATGGCAGACGACCCGAGTCTTTCTGCAAATGGCGTTTTGAGACTTTTTTTTTTTTTTTTTTTTGTGGGTTAACACATGATAAACATTTCTTCCAAATTTCTTGTTGCTAAATGAAACTGTCTTTGGAAGCTGAATTTTGTAATTTAAGTCTAGTTGGCTTGCGGCTAAATTATAAATAAATATTATTTAAAGAAATATAAAACAATGAGCCCAAAATAGCAGATTAAAACCAAAATAGAAGATTTTCTGGGTCTTGGCTTCTTGATATTTTTTTGGGGTCTACTAATGATTTTTGATAGCTGTTAATGAAAACAATACATGTGTTCAAAAATGTAGATGTCTTGCTATTTGCTGACAATGAAGGCTAAAATGTGTTGCCATCTTTTGTTGTCATTCTACAAAATAAGATGATAGACTGTAGAAATGTTCACATTAAACTTAACGGGGTGAAAACTTTACATAACTTAAAAAAAAAAAAATTATACATTTTATATTACTTTTATTCTAGTGAGAAAAAAAGAGCACTGAGAACTTTTGAGCGGCACCAGCGTCTCGGTTGAAGATTTTCTTTTTGGGATGGCGGCGGGGGGGGGGGGGCACGCTCATGGCCGGCGGGCGACTGACCTTGCGCGCTGCACCGAGCGATAGCGGCCAACCCCGAGGAGAATTGTGCGTAAAAACCCCCGAGGCCACTGCACTGCCGCTACAAAGAATGTGCCGCAAGGAGAGGGAGCAAAGGTGGGGTCGGGTACGGGCCGGCGGACCGCCAAGGACATGACGCCCGCGGCCATGCGCAGGCTAGCTCGCTAGCTCTGCTACACTTTGGCTCACTTGAGACAACAACTTGTGTGCTATTTATATTTCATACGGGAACAAACTCCTCTTATTTTCTATTGATGATTGAGGAAGGAGTTGATTTCTTTCTTTTACTATTCTGACTTTCGAGGAGCTTTAACTTGTAGTCAGTAAAGACAAACCAGAGAATTCGAAAACATTAGCGTTCACCATTACAAACTCTGATTTACATGAAATCCGGTATGCATGTTCAGCCCCTGCTGTGAAATGCACGGGTAGTCAGTGATTTTGTTTGGAAGGTAGTGGGCAATTTTGGGTTAAAGGGGATTCCGGATGAAAAAAAAAACAAAAAACTAATGAGAACTTGGTGGGGTTGTCTATCACAACGGGGCCCACAAAAAACTCTCCAGGTATTAAAAAAAATACAAACATGACACCCCTCCTCCCCCCTCATCACCCCACCACCAACTTCATGCATTAACGTGATATTTGTTGAGTATCTCCCAAGACAGTACTCACAAAAAAATGTCTCAAGGACCATGTCTGAAAAAGAACAGGAAGTCTACCATTTTGCTTGAAGGTACTGTTTTTTTCCCCATCCTTTAAATAAAATAACATTTTACCTGGGTGTTTAATGTGTCAGGACCAGCAAGAAGCCTCAGTGATGGTCCCTCATCACTGAAAATTAACATAAAGTCAGCCATTTTGTTTTTCAAGGATTTGAGAAAAATAAGATAAAATAACTTCCCCAGGACTAACTCCATCAATCAAACTTTGAAAAATGTCTCAAGCACCCATGCCTTAACCGATAAATCTGCCATTTTAGTTTGAAGGTGTAAATCCATTTTGTATTGATGTGGCCGTTTTCCAGGGATTTCAGAGAAAACATTTTGATCAATGAAATGGGATCAATAATTTGTAATGGTCTTTGCTGTTGTAGAAGCCACTGATGTGTAGAAACACAAAGACAAAATGTCAAGTTGACATTTGGTTAAATGGAAGTCTAAATGATAATTCAAAAGAATGCTAAGCTAATGCTAACAACAGCGAAACAACGTCGCTTGACTTTCCCTTAGCTCATGATTGAAAGAGTATGCTTGAACGGTTGTGCAACCTTTCATCAATACTGCATACGTGAGACCAAAGCAAGACAGCTAATCAATTAGCTTAGCTGCCATTCCTGTGAGTTGCATTTCAAAATATTGCACGTCATGCAGCACAGGGTAGTGTAAGTTTATGACCACAATAGATTATTTACGGCTAATCCTCAACCCTTATTTAATAATAATATACATGATCCCCAAAAAAGATATACATATATTTTTAAGGACACCCAGGTGCCCACAAAAAGGCCTGACTGGAAATAACCAAACAATGAATATCTGTGGCACATATTTACTTGGGTTAAAAATGAAAATTAGTGTCAGAAAGCAGAAAGTAGGGTTTCAAATCTCACGGAACACGGAACGAAAAGCTTTGTGCAAACGCTCCAACCATCTCATCATTCCTGCGCTGCAGCCAGATGAAGAATGCGGAATGTGTAATTACGCCAAGAAGCGTCTGCGGGCTGCACGGGAATCCCGGCGTAATGAGAAAAGATAAGCCACTTACCCACAAAAAGTGCCGCCATTTTCCTCACCTCGCTTCAGCCGCTAATGGCCGAGGCTAACTTTGTGACACATTTCGCGTGGACATTCAAAAAAAAATAAATAGGACTTAAACCTGAGATGAAACAAAATCATTTTCATTCTAAATCTCAAGAAGTCCTCCTGCGGTCTGAAAATTGGCTTTTAATCTCTTGAACAAAATTGACTGCTAAAAGTTGGAAATAATCATAAGTCATGTCCACTTGAATTAGTTTACTGGGTGAAAAAAACACACACATTAAAACACTAATATGTTGTGATTGGCTGGCGACCAGTTTAGGGTGTACCCCGTCTATCATCCAATGACAGTTGGGATAGGCTCCAGCATCATAGGATGGATGGATGGGTGAAAGCACCGTACATTAGCTCAATTATTATCCGTGGCTGTCCTCAGAGTTGCCTGACCAATACGAAAACAGAAAAATTTGAAAGTTGGAACAACGACACAATTTATTTAATCTTTTACAATATGAATTCAAGAAATATGTTATTATTATCATCATTATCACATGTGAAAGTGAAAAAGAATGTGTTCACTGTTCGAAACTTTGAAATTCCAATTTCTTCTCAGTTAGGACCCATGGGTCTCCACAAAGGACCCTGACTAAAAAAGGAAACACTGAGCTCCTTCAACAAAATGTGTTTGTATTATTAAGTGGCAGTCCATCTAAGTTATTGTGGTTATCTATTATTTGTTTTATATAAAGTATACTGTATTGAGTTATCGTATTGAGTTACTGATAAAAGTTGAAACCCGAAACTGTTCTCACAATTGGAATGTTTGGGTATCCCCAAATATGCCTGATGAAAAAAAAAACAATTTTGAACGTCTCGGTTCTCGACCAATTCGGTTTTCGCCCAAAAATGTTGAGATTTTTATGCCTTGGATAACGAACAAATTTCGGTTCTCGAACAAACTGAGCGCACTTGAATGCACCATTTGACTCCTCTCGCCTTCCTTACACGACGAGGCAGTGACGCTTCCTCGGCTAGACGAGGAAGTGACGCTTCCTCGCGTTGCTTTCCATTGTGAGCAGACGTGTTCAGTAAACATTTTTATTTTGAAAAGAGCGTGGTTTCGGTTTTCGAACAATTTCGGTTTTCGAACAGCCTTCTGGAACAGATTCTGGACGAAAACCGAGGGTTGACTGTATATATCCACTGTTTTTCTCTCACTTTTCTCATTTTAAAAAAAATATTTCCAGTGATGTAAATTTGTGTGTGCGTAGGTCGATTGTGTGGAAGATTTCTTTTTTTTTTTTTTTTAATTCAGGTCGATCGCCAAAAGTGCTGCTTCATTATTCTTGTCCACGGGGCCAAATGTTCATTATGCCACAACTAATTACGACCACACCACTGTAATCCTTCACAGCCAAGTGCATTGTGTGCGTGCGTGTGTGTGTGTGCGCGCGCGTATGTGTGTGCACACACGTGTGCTGATTTTAATTGTAAGCTGTAAGCCGTGAGTGCAGGTCAAGATGCTGTTTAATTGACTCCATTTGACTCGCTAAAAGCTTTTGATTAACACACGATTGTGCTCCAAAAGTTACACGTGACGCGAACGCCCAGCGAAGTCCTCGTTCGTCGCCTCGTGACTTCACACACACAAGAGAGGGTCTTCATTAAAACTACCCTATTGATGTCACACTTAAGTCATTTTGCTTTTTAATTGTTCTTTTGTTAGAGACCTTTCTAAACCTGGTGAAGTAAAGGCAAAAAGGTGCTCATTACTTTTGTTATTTTCTACTGTTTATTTTGTTGTTTTTATGTTAAGATTTTATATAAATTTTAAAAACATGAAAATATATGTTGGATAAATCCCATTACAGTATACTACAAATGCAATTACCGGTACTTGTTTGGGGAAATAACTGTTGTCTGATCTGATAGTTGTCTGGATATGTGCTTGACTAGTTTTCTGGATGTGGGATTTTATTTGGTTGTCTGGTTATTTTGCTCATTGTTTTTTTTTTTTAAGAAATGGTGTTTTTTTGTTGTTTGGCTGACTGTTTGTGTGTTTTTTGTACTAATATCAGCCCTGAGTTGAGTAGAGTTCACTGCCACCATACAGTGCTTACATCTTGAATTTTTGAATTATTTTTAATTTTATTTTGTATTTTTTTTTAGGCTAGTACTAATAAATGACATCTGTGTCAGGCAAACTGGGGTGTCAGGAGAAGCAAGTAAATATACTCCAAAAACTAAAAGCATGTATTTACAACAAAGGCAAAAGAGATATGTTAAACTGCTAAATGAGCCACCCACCCTAAAAAAAGGTTTAAAGTAGCAAAAAGAGACAAGCCAGCAAACAAAAAAAACAAAACACTGTGACAAACTACATAAAAACATGACTTGCTATAAACCAACAGCAGCAACAACATTGACCCTTGACAGATTGACAGAAAGCAGGAAACTGAATAGCCGCCAACTGACGAGACAACGAGGCACACCTGCACACCATACAAGTGGGTGGAGAAAACTGATTGCTCCACCCATTGAACGAAATGACGAGAACATCTGGACACAAATATAAATAAATAAATTAAGAGTAGAAAAAGGACACAACGAAACATGAATTCAATTCAATTAAAAAAATTCAATGAAACTAAATCTACCGTATTTTCCGCACTATAAGGCGCTTCGGAGTATAAGGCACACCTTCAATGAATGGCCTATTTTAAAACTGTTTTCATATATAGGGCACACTGTATTATGATATATATATATATATAGGCGCATTGAAGCGACAATAGTGGCTGCAATTGTGCTATGCATCCACTAGATGGAGCTATGCTAAAGGAATACAATACAACACAGCTTTATTTATACAGTCAAACCTCGGATTTTGTCCATAATCCGTTCCAGAAGGCTGTTCGAAAACCGAAATTGTTGGAAAACCGAAACCACGCTCTATTTAAAATAAAAATGTTTACTGAACACGTCTGCTCACAATGGAAAGCAACACGAGGAAGCGTCACTTCCTCGTGTAAGGAGGGTGAGAGGAGTCAAATGGTGCAACTGGTGCATTCAAGTGCGCGAGGCATAAAAAACTCGAAATTTTTGGTCGAGAACCGAAACGTTCGAAAACCGAAGTTTGACTGTATAGCGCTTTCACAACTGCTGCAGCTGTAACAAAGCACTTTTCAGAACATTGAAAATATTACGTCCAAAAAAATCAGAATGTTGATCCATATCTAAGGTGCATCGGACTATAAGGCACTCTGTCGGCTTTTGAGACAATTGAATGCTTTTTGGTGTGCCTTATAGTACGGAAAATACGGTACTCAAAGTCAACCATCCATTCATTTCAATGCGAAAAGATGAAATCAGCGAGCTTGCCAAACTCCACTTCCCAAACGTTTTGCTGTCATTCCAGATGATTGCTCCTTGATCCGAGTTGACTCATGAAAGCTTGGCGCGGTCGCGTTCGTGTCACCAGTTGTCAGCGGTGGGCCGGGTGAGGATATGTCAGGTGCGAAGGGTTCAGCCTTTGAGGAGGTCGTGACGGTCGTTAACCAGCTAACGAGACAAGTCTTCCCGCCTTCTTCTTCGTCTTCGTCTCCATTTGCAGACATACGGTGACGTCTCCGTAATGAGCATGCTTGCTCGTGGCGTCCGTTGCACCAATAAGGGTGACTGCTAATGAGCGAGGAGGAGGATTGATGCGGAAAACAAGAAGAAGGTGTAAATATTTGCACAAATACTTCCTGCTAATAACAACTTTTCACCCACACTGTGATGGAGGCTGAAAAGTTCTCATTGAAAGTTACAAACGCACAAACACACACACACACGCACACATATAAACATTCAGAGTGGTGGTCCGTCAGTAGTTAAGAAAGATCCGTCACTTCGTCACTGACGGACGCCCAGTGGTTTTTCTCAACTCAAAGTCAGGAAGAATAGAAAAAAATATTTCTGATTCTTCAACAAGATTCATTTTTTAGAGGAGGAAGAAAATGCACATTTTTTATTTTCACCGGAAGAAGAAGCAGGAGCCAAATGTTTGGTGACAGTGATCAGGATTAAATGAGCGGTTCACGACAGACGCGTTTGGTAGTAAATGTCGACTTTTCTCTTCCTCTTACTTTTCGCCGGCCTGACACCGCAGCGAGCCAGCAGTCACGTTGATTTGTCAGGAAGAAATAAAAAGGAATTAAAGGCGTGTTTGAGAGCGGCGCTAAAGGAAATCACATCTTTCACATCAAAATGGCATCAAACAATAATGCCGCATCGCGTGTGATCGCCGACAAGGTCCTGACAGCTGCTAAAAGAATCAAATCATTGGAATGAAAAAGTGCCGCTGTGATGCATAGACGAGCAAACCGGCATTGCATCCTGGGAAAAAGACTTGAAAGCACATTGCGACGTTTGCGAACATGAAAGACAATTCCTGCGTGACACTCGCGTAACGCCGGAAGAGCAACAAGTGCAACCAAAACTATTTAACCTGACAGTCGCCTCTTTGTTGTGTAAAAAGAAAACAACAACAAAAATTAAGGAAAAAAATAAGAGTACAGTCAAACCTCAGTTTTCGAACGTCTCCGTTCTCGTACAATTCGGTTTTCGAACAAAAATTTAGAGTTTTTTATGCCTCGGATGACGAACAAATTGCGGTTCTCGAACTAACTGAGCGCACTGGAATGCATCACTTCACTCCTCTCGGATTCGCTTCCTCGTGTAGCGTCCATTGTGAGCAGACGTTTTTGTATTGTTCAATAAAGATTTTTTTTAAAAAGCAGACGTGTTTGGTGAAACGCTTCCTCGTGTAGTGTCCATTGTGAGCAGACGAGTTTGTATTGTTCAATAAAAAAAAGCAGACGTGTTTGGTGAGACGCTTCTGTTAAGGGGAGTAAAACCCCCCTCTTTTCAGAATGGTTTGCCCCAGCAGCCGGGGGAAGTGCGTGCGTTTGTTTACGGCCGGCAGTTTTCAATGCAGCGGCACATAATCAACACTCTGGTGTCCGGTGTCTCACTATTATGCAATAATCATAAAGAAACAGCTTCCTCGTGTAGCGTCCATTGTGAGCAGACGAGTTTGGATTGTTCAATAAAGATTTTTTTTTTTAAAAAGCAGACGTGTTTTGTGAGAACTACGTAACATCAGACTGTTATTTTTGCATCGTGTATCAGCCCCGAATCATGGCACCAAAGAAAGCAAGTGGAAGTGGTAATCCTGGTGAAGAAAAGAGGAAAATAGTGCGCAAAACTATAGAATTTAAGAAAGATTTGATCGCGAAATATGAGTCAGGTGTGGTGTGTCTGTGTTGGCGAAGGAGTTCGGGATGCCGAAATGCCCCGCCTACTGCCTGATGACAGCTGGGATAGGTGCATGTCCCACGACAGATAGAGAGAGAGAGAGAGAGAGAGAGAGAGAGAGAGAGAGAGAGAGAGAGAGAGAGAGACAGAGAGAGAGAGAGATGTTCCTTCAATTTTTATGTTACTATGTTAATGTTAAAATTGGTGAAAATAAAACATATTACAGTTTGTTTGTACAGTATTTTACATATGACCTGCTCTCCTATTACATGTATACCGTTTATTTTGTGAAATTGTAAAAAAAAGTGGTTTAAAAAAGCTGTTTTCTTGACTTGGAACGGATTCATTTTTTTTACATTGATTCCTATTTGAAACATGGTTTCGGTTTTCGAACAATTTGGTGTTCGAACAGTCTTCTGGAACGGATTAAGTATGAAAACCGAGGTTTGACTGTAATAAGGAAAAAATAAAAAGTGAAAAAAATCCAAGCTTGATTTCATCCCCATTTGCAGGGATAATAACACACACACACACACACACACACACACACACACACACACACACACACACACACACACACACACACACACACATACACACACACAAAAGTTAATTTTAGCTATAAAAGTGCCAATGCATCAAGTCTGAGAGGTAAAAACCAAAAAATGCCAATCATGCCTCTGAAAGGCCACACAAACGGGACCACCTCCAAAAACACACACACACACACAAAAAACCCTTTTCTGGCAAGAAATTGAGATGATGTGAGGCAAAAAAACAAAGCTGCAACATGTGTCCAATTCTTCTTATTGTTATGATGATCATGATTATCACACTTTTAAAACCGCAGCGTGTTCCCGGAATCCCATCGGGAGACGGAATGGAAAGGGCAGGATCTTTAGTGTCGGCGGACGCGGGAAGTGAAGTCCGACGTTTTTCTCTCCCGCCGCATCAAGCCAATTAGCGCAATTGCGGTTGAGCAGCGGCATGCTGGGAGGGGGCACGTGGGTGCGGAAGAATGTGAGCCGCACATCTGTGGCACGAACTTTCACCTGTACGCTCGCGCTATAACCTTCGCCGCCTAATCTGCTAAATTGCATTGCCTCATGTCCTCTCATTAGCGCGCAATGGGACACATGGGGGTGTTCTTGTTTGGAGGGAGGGGGGCGGGGGGATCACATTCTTCAGACATTCCTCGACTTGCTGTCAGTGCAGTTAGTTCACCTGGCGTTAAGAGCGCCGGCGTATTAATTCCGTCTGGTGTGAACCTTCGCGTTTGATCGGTGCCAAACCCTCACCGCAATAATTGAAAATATTCAATATCGAGATCACCCTATAAAGCCATTTTTAAATAGTTGTACCCCTCGTGCCTTTTAAAAAAAGTAGTTATTAAAAACCAAGGTCGACAGTTGTAAAGTTCCAGCCGCTGCCTAAATTGATCTTTAATCTGACGGCGTGAGTTTCTTCTTGTGTTGATTTTAGCTCATCCATTTTTGCATGACTTCATCTTTAAATGATGAAAGCAGATCAAATTCAAAGCAAACTTTTTTCTTTTTGTCAGTGACACACGACACTCTTAGAAATGTAAATATATCACAAAATATATAAAAGTATGCGAGCATAAATATGAATAAGTCATAAACAGGTAAGTAGTCAGGCGATTTCCGGTGAGCCCTAAAAGTCGAGCGCAAACGCCACAAGACGGAGGGTCTCGCTCATGTCCCCCGACAGGCAATCGATGCGCCGGCCCCGCCCCCTCCGCACCTGAACTCCACTGGATGACAGCTCCATCAATCAAAGTGAGTGACAACTGCAGACGGACGCTCTCGCCTTATCGATGTCATGGATTTTTCTTTTTCTTGACTGCCAGGATATTATGATGTCGTTATATTTACTCACAACACACGCAATCACACACATGCACTTAAAACATACTCACACACACACACAAGCACAAATCAGATACAGTCAAACCTCGGTTTTCGTACTTAATCCGTTCCAGAAGACTGTTGTTGACTGATGTTTCCCGTTGGAATCAATGTAACAATTTTTAATCCGTTCCAAGTCAAGAAAACAACTTTTTTAAACCACTTTTTTTACAATTTCACACCATAAACTGTACAGATGTAATAGGAGAGCAGGTAATATGTAAAATACTGTGCAAACAAACTAATATGTTTTATTTTCACCAATTTTAACATTAACATAGTAACATAAAAATTGAAGGAACATCTCTCTCTCTCTATCTGTCGTGGGGCGTGCGCCTATCCCAGCTGTCATCAGGCAGTAGGCGGGGCATTTCGGCATCCCGAACTCCTTCGCCAACACAGACACACGCACACCTGACTCATATTTCGCGATCAAATCTTTCTTAAATTCTATAGTTTTGCGCACTATTTTCCTCTTTTCTTCACCAGGATTACCACTTCCACTTGCTTTCTTTGGTGCCATGATTATGGGCTGATACACGATGCAAAAATAACAGTCCGATATTACGTAGTTCTCACCAAACACGTCTGCTTTTTAAAAAAAAATTCTTTATTGAACAATACAAACTCGTCTGCTCACAATGGACGCTACACGAGGAAGTTGTTTCTGTATGATTATTGCATGATAATTAGACACCGGACACCAGAGTGTTGATTATGTGCCGCTGCATTGAAAACTGCCAGCCGTAAACAAACCCATGCACTTCTCCCTTGCTGCTGGGGAAAACCATTCTGAACCGAACAGAAGCGTCTCACCAAACACGTCTGCTTTTTTTATTGAACAATACAAACTCGTCTGCTCACAATGGACGCTAAACGAGGAAGCGTTTCACCAAACACGTCTGCTTTTTAAAAAAAATCTATTGAACAATACAAAAACGTCTGCTCACAATGGACGCTACTGTAGCGTCACTTTCTCGTGTAGCGTTGCTACACGAGGTAGCGTCGCTACATGAGGTAGCGTCGCTACACGAGGTAGCGTCGCTACATGAGGTAGCGTCGCTACACGAGGTAGCGTCGCTACACGAGAAAGTGTCGCTACACGAGGAAGCGTTGTTACATGAGGAAGCGAAGCCGAGAGGAGTGAAGTGACGCATTCAAGTGCGCTCAGTTAGTTCAAGAACCGAAATTTGTTCGTCATCCGAGGCATAAAAAACTCGAAATTTTTGTTCGAAAACCGAATTCTTCGAGAACCAAGACGTTCGAAAACCGAGGTTTGACTGTACACATATTCACACTGGCACACAGTTACGCACAAAGACACACGCACACACACACACACACACACACACACACACACACACACAAAAACCCATACACAAACATATGCAATAGAAACACACACACAAATTTATTCACACAAACCCACAATAAATTGCAAACATATACACTGATAACTACAGGTGTTGGCAGGGGCTCATGTTCGGGCCCACTCGATTTCTCAAATTTAACCCTGCTGATTTTGGCAATTTTGGGGACCAAAAATGTTTGCTTGTCCAGACAAGTTTGTCATTTTCAACCAATAAATCAGTCAATCAGCTCTCTGCATGCTGCTTCGTGTGAATTAAGTAGAACAAAGCCATTGTCCCATTTCTTGTTCTCTTTCAATTATACCTGACAAACGTTGGACAGGACGGCAAGAAGTTGAAGTGAAAAACGGGATACATGGCTTCCAAAGAAATCCAAATGTTTGTGACTGTGGCTGACCATCTGAGGATGTTTATTCATGACCCTGATGCATTGCGATGGGTCGCAACGCCACAAAGAGACGCCTGGTGGTCCTCCATATTCATGAGTGGGCCACCCTGTGTTCTCGTGCCACGTCCAGACAGGCCCACGGACGCAGCGGCCCTCTCGCGCCACTTTATCTTCATGCCCGACTGTCAATAACACCCGCAGATGCTCCCAAGAAGCGTGCGTGTGCTATCATAGGTCGAAAACTGGTGCGCAGGTTTAGTTTGATCTTGGTGCACATGCGCCCAACAGATGCACGATCTGGATTTGATCCAGATCAAACTTGTTTCGACTGCCAAATGAGCTGTTCACAAACAAAAGCAACTGCTAAAATACTATTGTTGCAAGAAATATGTAAGCCCTTAAAATTTTTTCAGACTGGTTTAAATCAATTTGACAGTCCGCGGTGGGATTTTCCTCACTACAACTTCACATACTAAACAAATAAACAAGTCAAATCAAGTGGCAAAAGGCAATAAATGGCAAAAGGCAGGCCTACAAAATAAAAGCCCGGCCAGATCATAAAAGTTTCCACACACTTTATTTGGCTTTATGGTTGCTTATTGAGCAGTCACATGTTTTGGTTTCAAGTTAGCGTTAAATGCTAGGGTTTGCGTTTCATGTTAGCTAGTCAAAGTTAGATTTCAAGCAAGGTTACAAATGATGGCTCCGCGGGTTCAGTCAGGTTTCCAGACATGGTTTCATGTTATGTGTTTCAAAGTCGGGTTTGAAGAAATGGTTAGGGTTTCAAACCAGAGTTAGAGTCTTAAAGTAGGGTTTCAAGCCTACCGCATTTGAATGACACGATTTTGATTGTATTGTTTTTGTCGTGTTTACTGACGCTTCACATCACTATCTGTCAATCAAATTACCAGTGGGTGTGGCTTCATTCCCACCAGGAAGTACCGTAGTTCTCTGGGTGGTCGCTACGCTAACACGCTAACGGCCTTGACGTAATGAGGACACAAAAACATGAACGACGTTAGAACATGTCAGCTTTAATTTTGCGTCATTAAATCCGCTCTCTCCTCTTCTTCTCTTTTTGTTCTCACTCCCATCCTCTTTATTTATCACCAGAGCAACCCAACGTTAGCCGATGATCAGCCCGAGCTGACTCGATCAATATTTAGCATCAGCGTTTCGGTCGTGTTCAAAAACACTGTCAGCTTAAGGAAGTATTGACGAAATCGTTACACGCGTTTAGCGGACAACAACAACAAATCATATTTCGTGTTCAGAGTGTGGAATGATGTCACATTGTGTAACGTCATTACTGTCACCGCGTGTGCGCGCTGGTCTGTTAAATATTTACATTTTTTAACATAACGATGTTTTAATGTCTCACACGAGAAGGGGCGAGAGACCGCCTGCCAGACCGCCAAAAGCATCATGTGCTCTTCACTTCATTAGGTGCAGCTCATTTGATGGCTTTACAACATGGGTCTGTTTTCTAGTTGGTAGGATTTAAAAAAGTAAGGTTTAAAAAAATGTTTAGAGTCTTAAGTTAGGATTGGGGATTCAAATGAGGGTTTTCAGTCAGCATTAGGGTAGGTAAGTGTCAAGACAAAAAGTGTCAGGGTTTCAAGACTGCACATGAATTTCAAATTAGGTTTACAAGACACGCGGTTGAGGTTTCAAATGAGAATTGGGGTATTAACACCAAAAATCTGCATTCAATATTTGTATTGGCATAAGCCACCGAATGACCGTATCAACTTGGATTGGTTCGGCCTATGCAGAAGACTTATGCCAAAAAACACGCCATAGTCCAACACACGAAAAATCAAAAATGGCAAACGTCGTGCACTTTATCACGATCATATGTTTCCGAAGCCATATTCACATTTCTCATTCAAACATATTGGAGAGAGGCGCACACCGGCACGTTGATGCAGCGAAAAGTTAACCTTTTTGATTTAAAAGAACTTACTTTAACCTACAGGATTCATGTAGTGTGTTGTATTATTTTGTCATTTTCTGTTAGGTGTTCTTTTGATGGCGGCGCGGGCACCCGCAGCGGCTCCTCTTGTCTGTTTAAGAGGGAGGACATTTAATCTGTGCTGTATGTTACACTTACATACAGCACATTTGACAATAAAGTTGTACTTGACTTGACTTGAGGATCCCATGAAATACCGTGGCCAATGGCAGAACAAGGGATGGTTTTTTTTTCCCCTTTGGTCCCATTTTAAATCCATCTATGTTGCTACTAGCATAATGCTAGTGAGCACAAGACTAGATCATCGCGCGGGTCCAGCTTGTTTAAAAACTCCCTTTCGTTTGTTGCTAGCACAACAACAGCCGTCCTACAACCACAGCAATAGCTGGCTAAATATTGTCGTTGCTCACAGCAACGAGACCCAATTGTGACCACCACCAGGGGCTGCATAAATAGAGATACGTCACACTCACAAACTCAGATATATACAGAAGCCTTATTTTTCCTCTGTAGAATTTTTGGTTGAAGTCTAAGTTGATCCACTTTGTCGAGTATTTGACTTTGGAGGTTTTCACAACTCGATGCATTTGCCAGCTAAGCATGCGTCTTACAAGTATGTGTGTGTGTTTGTGTGCGCACATGTCGTAGTTGAACTTATCTTGCTAATTGTGTTTCCCTGACATTTATTGTCACAGTGGGATCATTAACGTCTGCCGCTGTAATCAAACTACTCTGTTTTACACTCCTTAAATTTGCACTTGCACTCACTTCAGTTTTGACTCCAACCAATGTGAGTCACACCCTCGGAATGTTATTTCCCCGCATCCCCCCAAAAAATATCTGTCAAAACGGGTCATTTGAGTGAATGTAATACAAAAAAATCTACTTTAAAATGTCCTGTTTTACTGTATATTAAAAAATCGATCTCAAACATCATCCAGGATGAAAGCAATCCACACAATACAAAAAACATTTAAAAGAATATTACATAAACAAATAATATTAATAATATAAACATATAAACATCCAGAGACACTAAAAGAGAATCTTAAGGAGATGAACAGCAAAAAAAGCATAGGCAAAATTAAATGTGTTTTTGTTGTTTTTTGGTCAAATGTTGAATGCAGTCCTGAAATCATGAAAATTTGGCAAATTTTCCATTTCTGTGTCTGATTTTTCAAATAAATCAACTACTACTAGTATAAATCATCTATTGGGCCACGAGTAAAAAAATATGACATTTTTTTTTTTTTTTTTGTGGAGCCCAAGGATGTTTTTGCAAACCAAGACAAAATCCCTTAATTCTCATGTTTTATTATATTTGGATTATAATTGATTATGCAAGCGGCGATGTCTCGTCAGTAAGATTCACCCTGATTGGTTGTGAAGCTTCCCGGCAAAGTAGTTTTGGTGTCAGTCGGGACCCGACGGCAGCGATGCCTTCAGGCGCTTCCGATTTGACTCGGACGCAGTCAAGCAAACGAACTACATTAAATAAAGTGAAAGATGTGACATCCCATAATGCGGCAGCGTCATGACAACAGTCCCAGGAAGGTTGCCTTTCTGGAGGCTTCATCGGCTCTTGTTAGCGGATACGCTAATGCTAAACGAGCTTGATCACGAAACAGCTTTCGCTCTTGATCTTGCCATAAGCCAAAACAATTTGACGATTTCCTGTCTGCTCTGAATGGGATTAGTGGTGGAAAGGCGGGAAAGCGGGAAGGGAGTCCTGGCCCGAGGCTTTTTGGGACCCGGACAATGAGACGCAGATTCCAAAAAAAGAATAAAAGAACTCGTCTGTCTGAAGCCGACAAAAAATCAGTCACACTCGCGGCGACACAGCGACCAAATGAATTCTCCTTGGTTGTTGTGACCTTGTACCAAGTTGTTTTCATCGACAAGCAACAAAAAAACAGAAGCTTCTTAAACTAACCCACATTGGGAACAATCCGTTCCGTGTTCCGCCTGTATCATGTTCCACCTCCGTTATAGTCCACTTTTGTTCCATCTCTGTCATATTACATCTGTATCATATTCCACTATGATTTTTTCAAATCTGTTTTATAGTCTACCATGTTTGACTCTGTTCATATTTTGTTCCATCTGTATAATTTTTCGTCGTATTCCACCTGTGTAAAATTTCACCGTGATCCACTGTGGTGACGCGGTGGACAACTGGTATGCACGCTGGCCTCATAGTGCAAAGGTGCAGGGTTCGATACCGGCTACAGTCTTGCTCTGTGGAGTTTGCATGTTCTCCAAGTGCCTCCGTGGCTTTTCTCCGGGTACTCCGGTTTCCTCCCACATTCCAAAAACATGCATGGCAGGTTAATGGACCACTCCAAATTGTCCCAAGGTGTGAGTGTGAGCATGGATGGTTGTTTGTCTGTGTGTGCCCTGCGATTGGCTGGCAACCAGTTCAGGGTGCACCCCACGTTCTACCCGAAGACAGCCGCGATAGGCTCCAGCATGCCTGCGACCCTTGTGAGGATCTGAAAATAGATGGATGGATGTTCCACCCGTGTCTTATTTCACCATACTTGGTTTCGTCTGTATTAAGTTCCACCTGTGTTAAAGCCCGCCATGTTTTCTTACACCTGTGTCTTTATTCTATTCTTTCGTTGCCATATACCCACTTTTTATTGCACCTGTGTCATACTTCACCATGTTCATCCTGTCCACAGTTTTAAGATAAGATAAGATAACCTTTATTTGTCCCACACTGGGGAAATTTGCAGTCTACGGCAGCAGGATTTGTGTGTGTGTGTGTGGGGGGGTGGGGGCGATAAAGTGTTTCATTGCACAAAATAAATGTTTCAAAAAAGAACTGCACACAGTTCAATATAAAAAAAACCCACGAGCAATATATTTGTAGAATAAATATAATAGTAAATTTAGTTCCTACTGTCATATCATACCGTGTTCTATTCTGACTCCACCCATGCTTTGATTCATCTGCGTCATGTTCCACCTGTGTCATATCCCAACATGTTTTTGTGACATCTATGTCCCTCCAATTTTTTGATCCACCTGTATCACATTCCACCTATCCCACCCGTTTTGTGTTCCATCTGTATTCATCATATTGCAGTAGCTCTGTGGTCCAATTGCGTTATATCAGGACCTCATTTGTTTCTACCGCTCTCATATTCCACTGGTTCAGTGTTGTTCCAAATCTTCAGTCGAAATACTATTCCACCTGTTTAAGCCGACCGCACTTATATTCCACCAGCATCGGATTCAACCGGTTTGATTTTTAAACATGTCATATACCACTGCATTTGCATTTCACCTGTTGACGGTTCAATCGGTCTCACTCACGAGCGCAGCGACACCGCTGTCAAAATTGCTTCTTCTTGACTTTGCCTTCTGCTTCGCGTACGTACCCGCATCAATAAGGTATACAGTACGGCGTGAATGATTCAGGGCCTCCCGCGGCGCGGCAGTGCAGCTCACAGCAGAGGATAACCCGCTCTGACATAAACCTCTCGCCCTTGCGCTGATGCAGGTTGGGAAAAGCTCAACGGGGAGCATTGGAGCTTTCGTTTAGTTGCCGGTCCCCCTTTCATGTCTCACTGCGTTAATGCGGTCGGTCAAAGAATTGATCAAACTTTCTAACTGTCATGCGAGCCTTGATACACACGATAAGACGATATCATTAGTTGTATATTCGATTTTTTTTTTTTTTTTAACGATGCAGACTTGAGGATGCTCAATGATTTCGCGGTGTGTGCTAAAGGTGACATCCACCAGTCCTCCGAGACCGTCTTGTCGCGACTCGTCTTTGTCTCAACACACACACCAAAACGACTTAGTTAAGATGCCTCTCAGCCAATCACAGCAAGAGTTAACGTATCAGTGAGCGTACGTTACTGGTGTCAAACTCAAGGCCCGGGGGCCAGATCCGGCCTGCCATGTCATTTTATGTGGCCCGCGCAAGCAATTTGTCAATTTCCACGATCCTTGCTAAAATCTGGCCCGAAATGTCAAATTGTCATGTGTAATAAATAACGTTGAGTTTTTGCAAATATGAAATATATATGAAAATGCTCGATCGGCTAACATCAGTTTGTTTTGGTCAAAGTTACTGTATGCGCCGCAATAAAATTTAGCACGGTGAGGTCGATCTTGTCCCAGCGTTGATGACAAAGAATGCGTGGTAATGTTTTGAGCGCGCGCTCATGAATGTCGCCGATTGTGCGGCTTCCGTTTTTCTGCTTTCCTTCAGCCTTGTGTGGGACATCTGCCGCTTTGTCGTCCTGACGGCATCGCCTTGGGCCAGGAGGACGTCTGTGGACTCAGACAAGGAGCGGAGTGTTTGGCCGTGGGGACGCCGGACCGCCGCCGCTTGCCAGACGATGATGAGGATGATGATGATGATGAAAAATGAGAAGAATGGGAGTGTGCCTTGAGGGCATCCCAATTAATGGATGAAATATTTTATGAGCTCTTTACCCTCCTCCCTGTGTGGAGTTTGCATGTTCTCCCCGTGCCTGCGTGGGTTTTCTCCGGGTGCTCCGGTTTCCTCTCACATTCCAAAACATGCATGCTAGGCTGATTGAACACTCTAAATTGTCCCTAGGTGTGAATGTGAGCGCAAATGTTTGTTTGTCTCGGTGTGCCCAACGATTGGCTGGCAACCGGTTCAGGGTGTCCCCCGCCTCCTGCCCAAAGACGGCTAGGACACGCTCCAGCACCCCCCGCGACCCTTGAAAATGGATGGATGGATAGCAAAAAATGGGACAAGGATGACTATTTATTCTTATTTCCTGTATGCCCACTTACAATTTTTGGGTGGCCGTGTATCATGTGTGAAATCAGTGTGTAGGATTATTGGGTATTATTACTTATGTTATTGGATGCAATATGCTTGTATGTTTCTTATTGTGTATGGAGCCCGTGTGTATTGTGTGTATAAAGCATCTTTGCTTGAGTATTATTGTGTATATATAGTCTATAGTGTAGGTGTCTGTGTATCCGTTGTGTGTGAGGGTGTGTGTGTATGCGCGTGGGGGAAATGTGTATGTGCGTGAATGATGGCCTCTCACTATCAAGAAAGCAATCCAATTATGAGGATAATTTGTGCCGACGTATCACGCCGGCGAGAAGCACTTTCTAATATTTCCTACAATTCCTCGCGGGCTGATCATATATTCTTTATAGGGGCATCGTCATCATCATCATAATCATAATCAGATGCTGTTTCTTCTTCCTCCCATCAAAAGTACTTCACTGGAGGAAACGCAAATGAAAGTCTGGCTGAGCGGGCCGGGGCGCCGATTGACTTCCTGCCGGCTGCGGATGGAGGCAGGAAGTGGCGGGAGGGCGACAGGAAGTGGAAGGAAGTGGCTGTGCGCCTGCTGGAATTTATGATGCGTGCAAATGGGAGGAATCTGCATATGCTGGTGGACGCGGGTTTGCCTGATGGCTGCCAGCACGGCGAGGTGCTCTCAACATCATCGCAATCATCCTAATGACGCTTCTTGCAACAATGGTGCCGCATGAAGGATGGCAGGAAGTTGCAAGATGGAAGAAAAGACAAAAATGGGGGAGATGCTCTTTGGACATTTTATTAGGTACACTCTCTGGTCTTCGGGTAGAACTATTTTAGGGCCCAAATGCCACATTTGAGTCTGAAAATGTCCCAAGTCATAGTAATGTTTTTTTTTGTTTTGTTTTTTTATTTATTTTTTTGGTGGAAGGCTGAAAAAGATTTTGTGGCATTTCAATTGAGCCAGTAAGAACAAGAATGGTCCAACTCAGGAATGTGATTGAAAGTTTTATGACCCACAAAATTTTGGACTTAGATCAGAATGGTTTGTTGAACTTTTATCGAAATATATAAATTGACTGCTTTCAATCACAATGACTTACTTTCTATTTATTTATTTTTTTAAAAAGGAGGTTGAGGCTTTTTTGTGCATTTTGTTATGATCGGCATGCCCATCCAGTTTGTCTCGATTGGTGAAACTGCTGTGGGAGGCATTTTAATTTTTAATTGGCCAAACCAAAACCTTCCTGTTAAATTATAGCAGTGGAACCCTTGAGTAATTTTTGTTTGTTCCATTATGATTAACATGAGTACCTAATTTTTGTTGATTGGTGTGAAACGGATGTCGCCGGAGATTTTTATTTTTCTTTGACAAAAATAGCCAAACTGAGCCAAAATGGCTGCTTCAAACCAAAATGGCTGACTTCCGATGACTATTTGAATTCACACTGAAAAAAAATGGGTGTGCTGAATTTACTCAACTTTATTCCGTCAAGTGTTGCACAACAGAGAATGATCTGGGTCCAGATACATTTTTTTTTTAATCAACTTCAAAAATGTATCTCAATCCGGATGTATGCAGCCATTTGACAAAATAACACTGAGTAAATGCAACACTCTCTCTTTTGTAGTGCAGTTCCAATTGAAACTACGAATCACTACATTACCAACGAGGCACATGAAAACTTTTTTTTTTTGGTATGATGTTTCGCTTGTAGCGGTGGCAAGCGATCAGAGTCGGCCGTCTTGTTAAGTTGTTTAAGTTGCGCCGTTTGTTGTAATTTGACGCAAAGCGCCTTTGACTGCAGGAAAGCACGACAGCTCAAAGACGACGACGACGCCGCCGCGAGCGGAACACGCCACGCCAAGCTAGCTAAAACCCAAAAGGGACGCTGGCTAAAAATAGAGACGAGTAATTATAAATCACACACATATACAACAGCCAGCGCGCATCTGTGTTAATGTTAGATTTAACACTTTTCCCCGTAGACTTGAAGAAGATGAGGGAAGCTTGACCAAGCACGTGGAAAAGCATGCCATCATCAAGGCTTTCGTCTCCGTTTTTGAGTCTCCATTGTTCCCAGCTGCTTTTGACTGTTTAACATGCAAATACGCTGCAGATTGTCCCTCATATGGATTAAAGCGCCGCTAAGTCTCCTGATGTCACCGCTTAAAGAATAAATCTTTCATTATCCTCCTATCCATTTGCGCAAACCGCAAAAAAAATATATATATATCATATTTTGATTTCAAGCTCATTACTGAGTTTACTTGTACGTCAAATACATTATTTCTATTGAAATGAATTGAAATGCCATTTATCTGTTCCAGCACCTCCCAAAAAATACCCAATTTATTTTGTTTATTGGTTTTAATACTGCGATTGGCTGGCGACCAGTTCAGGGTGTCCCCGCCTACTGCCCGAAGACAGCTGGGATAGGCTCCAGCACCCCCCGCGACCTTAGTGAGGATCAAGTGGTTCGGAAAATGAATGAATGAATGAATGGTTTTAATAAAGGCTGTACCAGTCATATGCGACGTCGGCCAACTCATATAACCGTCTTACTCTTCAGTTCGCACGCATCCTGTTCAGGCAGACACGCCCACCCAATTTCACATCAATTCATGGAACTGATAAATTTTTTTTTTTTTAGTTTTCAGCGGATGCTCCCAAGTTTTTGGGGGCCTAGATTGGTCACCGTAAACGTGACAGCATACATTTCATTCCAAATTTGAGGCCAGCAAAAGGGGATTCATTGGTCATAATAATAATAATAATGATTTCCAAAGGGCCTGTACACCTCCCGCTGTTCCTAATACAGTATTTGAATCCAAAGTGTAAATCTATGATTTTCATTTAAAGTCTTTAATGGGAAATAAGGAAAATAATACATCCAATCTGC
The DNA here is from genome assembly GCA_018466805.1 of Hippocampus abdominalis. Taxonomy (NCBI): domain Eukaryota; kingdom Metazoa; phylum Chordata; class Actinopteri; order Syngnathiformes; family Syngnathidae; genus Hippocampus; species Hippocampus abdominalis. Next base: position 24,395,254 of record CM031695.1, read on the forward strand.
TTAAAGGCATATTCATGATAATGTGCCACTAATCCGGATGTGAATGCACTTCTGTTGAGAATTAACAGCAGTATTAGGGTGACAGTACTTGAAATATGGAAAAGAGATAATTGATAAAGGTTGTCCAGTGAGATATTTGGGTAACTGTCCGGGAGCGGATTGCCGGCTCCCTAATGAAACAGGTGCCGACTGTAGAATGACTTCCTGTGCCGAGGCCAACAGGCTCATTCGTGACGTTAAATGAAGAGAAATAAACATCAACACCTTTAATGAGCGGACATTTTCGCCTTTATGGACGCCAATTGTTTTGCTAGTTCTTTGAATCTGATGACAACAGCTTATGATCGGACTCATTTTTGCATTTTATTTCACATCGTTGCAAGGGAACAAAAGCAGGAGCCTTTCAATGCGAGTAAATTAACGTTAATCAAACTTGGAATATGGTAATAGAAGACATAATGGGGACATTTACATACAGGCAATAACTATTAAAAACCCATTCTGGATTTATGTCGTTTTTTTAAAGGTCATGTAAATGTGCGCGAAAACCCAAATAAGCTCATACAGTAATCCCTCGTTTATCGCGGTTAATGGGGACCAAAACCACCAACCTTCGTTATTTTTAAAACCAAAACATGACTCTTGGGTTTCTAACACGAATATTTGGTCATGACATCCGTAAATCGTGTTATTCAAATTCAGGAGTAACTATCAGCTCCCGCATGTAAACAGGTGATCCTGAAAGTTTCGGAGACCGGAAATTTGACCTCGACCTGAATATTGACTGCATGGAGTTCATGAGGACACTATGGAAAACAATGGGAAGAAATGGGAATTGATGGGACATAATTCCGACTTCCGGGCTGAGTGAACGCTGGCGCGTTTGGCTGCCGCTGCTCAACCCGTACTGTGTTTTATTGTTTTGTTCCTGACTGTGAAGTGGCCTTGGGTGTCTTGAAAGGCGCTTATAAATAATATGTATTATTATTATTATTATAATCGGACACAATACGGGACATTATGTATGTCCACGGTAGCCAGATAACTTTCCCAGGCAGGCAGCAACATCGGCACATGTGTGTGCGCGCACACGCTTGCGCACTGGCCGGCTAATTGGCAGGAGCTCCTGTCAATCACAGAGTCACAAGGCCGGTTACACCTGACTTCCCCGCCGTGATTGACAGGCCCCGGGGACCAATCACAAAAGGCAGGCGGGCTTCCAAACGGGCCTTGCTCGCCTCGACTTCACACCGCACAACTTTTTGTCTTTTTTCCACCAACACGCGCTTTCAACTTTGCCATTCTTCCCGCTTTTTGCAAGGCGGGGCGACGGCGACCGCGTTGGCCAGTGCCAGGTCCAAATAGTTGATTGGAAGAGGAAAAAGTGTCTGGATAAAAGACCTTTTGAACCCAGCAAAACTCAATTCAGGTGCCCCAGGCACCAGTTTCACCATCAAAAAAAGGTGCACACAAACAGTTCTCAAGGACCCATGATGTGAATTCCAAAAAAGAAGAAAAAAAGCCTGCCCCTGACACCAGTTGCACTGATCAACATAAAATTGGGTGGACATGTCTATCATAGGCGGCCCGGTAGTCCAGTGGTTAGCACGTTGGCTTCACCAAAAAAGATGTTCTCCCCGGGCTTGCGTGGGTTTTCTCCGGGTGCTCCGGTTTCCTCCACATTCCAAAAACATGCATGGCAGGCTCGTTGGGCACTCAAAATTGTCCCTAGGTGTGAGTGTGAGCGTGGATGGTTGTTCGTCTCTGTGTGCCCTGCGATTGGCTGGCACCAATTCAGGGTGTCCCCTGCCTACTGCCCGAAGACTGCTGGGATAGGCTCCAGCAACCCTAGTGAGGATGAATCGGAAAATTGGGTGGACATGTCTATCATAAAAGTTACCCATGAAAAAGTCTAAAAGTACCACTGTATTTATTTATAATCTATCAGTCGATAGGCAATCAATATAAACTGGTTTAACATTACAGAACTCTTTTTATTTATTCCAATGTTCAGTTTTTATTTATGATGACATAAATTAAAAAAAAATGTTGCAAATCTGAAAAGCGATTAAAACATTTGCTTCAAAGCATTCAATCAAACTGAGTTATTTTTATTTTGATGCCAATATTTTGCCTTTTACTACAAATGATAATTGGCTCCAAATATCGGTTATCAGTCTCCTTGACGACAAATAACAAGTATCGGCCCTGAAAAAAATGTATTGGTCCAGCTCTAATTTGAAAGTCATTTGAGGGCCAATTTGGCAATCAGTGCCCCCAAAAAAAAAAAAAAAAAACGATGCCAACTGCAGCGATCAACACAAAACTAAACAGGACACAAGTTGCAAGGAGCATCGAAAAGTCCCACGACAACAACTGATCGCCACCTTTAGGCACGGAGTGGAACAACCACTTGCAAATGTTCCAAGTCGAACGCGCCGTTGAAATGTGAAGTGTTCCAGATAGAGTGAAATCTGTTAGCAGTGATGTCAGCCGTCAACGTGAAAAAGACAGCTGACATTGTGTAAAGGGTGAACCGCAATTTACCTCGTCGTCATCTCGCAGTCAAATTGCCCGACGGGCTTTTGTCTTTGTTGTCTCGGAATGACGGCGAATAATCACAGGCTGCTGGCTGGGAAAAAAAAAAAAAAAAAGAATAAAGCATCGCGCTCGTGCCGACTTGACAGGCTGAATGCAACGCGGCCGCCTTGATGAATTAAGCGTCTCTCACTCTCTCCTTTTATAATCTTTTCTTTTCATGTCCACTTCCATCTTCGTCCTCCTCCAGCTTCTGTTTTTGAACAGTCAAGTCCGCAGATGAAACGTGTTTGTCGACAATCGTCTCCCCCCCCTTAGCGTTAAGACACTAAAATTATAAAGCGCTAATCACAAGAGCGCTTCGCAAATGTCAACGTCCCGGTGCGTTCGTCGTGGCTAATTGGGGCCGAATGTGTTTAATGTCCACTTTTTTTGCTTTTAATGAAACTTTTCCTTTGCTTTGTCCCAACGTTAATGACAAGACATCATCGTAACAAGCATTTTGAGCGACAACGGCGCAATAAAAGTCAACAAAAGAAGATTTAAACCGAGAGTGGAACAACATGCTAGTCGCCTTAGCATCTTCGACAGTTAGCATGCAAGCAGCTTGATGAGCACAAATGCAAAGACACTTCTTGCCTTGTGGAGATACGTATGCCGGAAATAACTAAAAGTGAGTGACAAACACGACAATAACCAAGAAATGCCATCAAACACACACACACACACACACACACAAATAAATAAATGGTCCAGCGGTGTAAAAACAACAGCCCCCGGCCCCCACTGACTAACGACGGTACTGCTTTGGAGACAATGAATAGCACTGAAGTCCTTGATGTGTAAAATAGATACTAAATTCGTTCAGATGACTACAATTTAGAGTGTCTGACTATGTACGAAAAAAATAAAATAAAATAAATAATCAGTATTTATCAATCGTACGCACACCAGTAGGTAATGTGTGTTGGTTTGTTGATTATGGTCAGTAGAGCCGTTCCATCTTTCACTGTTCTAGGGTTCCGTCTCAAAACTCGTAAGTCAAGTCACTCGTATCCCAAGGCACCACGATATTCTTTTTTTTTTTTTTACAGACTTACTTGTCCCTAGAGAGAAAGCGATAAGTGGCAATGGCCCGCACGAGTGAGTGGCAGAAGTCCACTCAACAAGTTAAGAAGAAAAGCGCTGAAAAAAAAACAACACGCTGATAAGTCTGCTACCACAGCAACGAAGTCAAAGAAGACAATAAAGAGGTTGAAGAAGAGGTAGAGAAGGTTCTCAACTCACCTCCATAAATGGCGGTTCAACTGTGACGCGGGTACTTTGATGTGACAGTTGAGTGTGTTCGAATGGGGGGATTGGGGGTGTGGAGGGTGGGGGGATACAGTCATGTTGGTGTTGAGTCAAAGCAGTCAGACTATTTGCAAAAATGCAAATGAGTTCTCCTCTCTGCAACACGCGCAGCATCAGTGAAACATGTTCACATCATTAAAAGTCTCCTGCTCGCATCTGACACATGCTAATTGAAACTGGCCAATTACGTGCGGACAATTTGTACAACAGACAGTCTGAGGCAGGAAGGCCACACAGGCGCGCACGCGGGTGCACGCAGACACAACCACACGTGCACACTGGCTTGTTAATGAAGTGGCTGGAGAATCTTATCAGAGCTGGCCAACAATAAAAGTTGCTATATGGACTTTGGAAAAAGACAGCCAACTTGCTTTTCATCGTTTTAAATGAGACTCTCGTCGGAAGGATCGATGTGGAAACGTCGATTCTCCAAAAATACCTGTTGTCACGACGTTGGCGTCCATTCCCAAGACAAAGTCGGAATAATACAGTCATACCTCGGTTTTTGACCATAATCCGTTCCAGAAGGCTGTTCAAAAACGGATTTGTTCAAAACTCCGAAACTATGTTATTTGCCCATGATTAGGGGCTAATTCACGATGCCGAAATAACAAAAATACGGTCATATTTGCGTAAATCTGCTCACAATGAATGCTACAGGAAGCCGAGAGGAGTCAACTGGCGTATTCGGATTTGCTCATTTTGGTCGAAAACCGGAATTCGAGAGGAGTCGAGTGGTGTGTTCAGGTTTGCTTGCTTTGGTCGAAAATTGATTTTCGGTCGTAATCCCAGGCGTAAAAATCTCGAATTTTCTGGTCGAAAACCGATTTGGTCGAGAACACAGACGTTTGAAAACCGAGGTATGACTGTACCTTGAGATATGAGCGAGTTATTGCTTTGACTTGCGAGCAAACATGCCGCTGTTGACACTGTGAGTGACTCAGTAAGAAGCTGTATATTGGTTGCTCTATGCAGAGGATAAAGACTATCTGCCTGCCCTTGCTGTTCTGTTTTTCTGTCCATGCGTGACTCCACCAACTGTGTTCAAAAATCCTGTGTTGAAAGGGCTATGCTAACCTTTAGCATGTCATTAGCGTTTCCATGTATGTGTTAGCATTGCACTTGCGGTCCATCATCAAGGCATCAGTGAAATTGACGTGCGAACTGTTTTTCTTTACACTGAATGAATGAATGAAGCAGTTTATTTCGGAACATGTCCTTTTATTTTTATAGGTGATGATGAGGATGGTTTAAAAATCATTTGAAGTTGGTCAGGTACAGTTGTGGTCTGTACTTCAAACCTTTCCGCTTCCTTTCTCTGGCTCGTTCCAGCACGTCTCTCCTTCAGGGCTGAAGCCCAAAGGACGCAGCGACAATTCATCTTCCGGAGTGTCCTCCTCGATTGCGTCTTTGTTCCTCTAAATCTAATAAAGAGGCCGATTGCTTTTGCTAATCACCAGGCGTTTCGCCGCCATTGCTTATTGCGGCCATTAATTTCAAAGATAACGAGCCGTGTGCATCTGCGTGTGTGCGGACGCGGACGCGCGCGCGCGCGTGTGTTCTTTACAGTTAGTCGCACACATGTTAGTTTAGAGTCGCTTCAGTAACAAAAGCCTCAAAGCAAAGTGTAACGTCATTGGCTGGCTTTGAAGCGACTGCTGACGCATCATTGGCTGAAATAGATGTCAATCACAATAGCGCCACCTTTTGTGATGTCACTCCTAACTCGCACTTCATGATTGAATAAGACATGCTACATTTCTTGGTTTTGTCTGTATTTATATTTCAGGCCTTTTGCTTGAAAATAAAAGCGTATTGAAACTTGGTAGTTATGGTTATAATTAGCGTTAGGTCGGTCATTTGAATGACCTTTTTAGGTTTATGAATAAATTGGCTCAGTCGTCCTTTCTGCTACTTTGAATCTTCAGCCCCCGAAGCCAATTGTTCTTTGAAACATGAAATCTGGCAAGCATGTCCATCATGAGTAGACCCACAAAAAAAAATTACAAAATGCCATTTTACGGTCATATTTGCATCGGTACAATTCAGAAAAATATATTTTCTCACAATCACCACCCTTAATTTTGACAATTCAGCCCGCCAGTTGGGCTTTACACCATGAAGTTTGGCAGACATGTCTGTAATGAGCAGCCCCACAAAAAAAGTCTCTTGAAGCCATGCCCCAAGTCTGCCATTTTGGTTTGAAGAAGCCATCAAATGATGAAAAAAAATTGGCTCAGCGGGTCCATCCTGGAATTGTGAACATTCAGCAACCGAAAAGTGTTCTAAAAGCCATGAAATTAGATAAGTGTACTGTGGCTCGACCCCCCCCCAAAAACCCTCAAGAAGCCATCTTTGAAAAGACACAGGAAGTAACCATCAAACAGCAAAGTAACAAGTCAACTAATCAAAGAGCTACACAAGTGTTGGCGGTCTCCTGCGTAGGAAGTTAAATGTTGAGCGGGAGGAGACTTTGGCTCTATTACACGGCCATTAATCTCCCATCTATTGATTTTAGCATGCGTGCTAATGGACGTATCGTCTCGGCGCTCTCTACGGGGAAGCGTCCACAAATACAGGAAGAGGCGCTCGGATGCTAATTGGTCACAAAGAGGGTTATTCTGACATCAACGTCAATCATGGACGCTCCTCTTGATACTGAAGAGCATTGATCACAGCGTTGCAAGAAAATTAACACCAATGTTTGTGTTTGTCAGGCTGCCAATGGCTCAAGTGTTTCCTCGTAGTGATGCTATCATCTTGTCTGTGTGTAGTCACTTTGCTAAAACGCCATCAGAGACGATGAAAAGTATTCACGCTCCTTATTTTAGTAGAACTATAGATACTTTGACTCGTAATGGTCAACGTCCTGGTTCAACACTGAAATGGGACTGACTACACGGATCAGTGACTGACATTTTCAAAGCAAAGCTCTCGATATTGCCAGCCGTTTTAGAGGATATTGATTGACCTTTTAAAGACCCACAGAATATTGTGTTCTGTGACAACATAGCCAAGCACCAAACCTCCCAAAAGAAAGAGGAAGACGAAAATAATTTCAAGCTTGGGCATTGGGTTGGGTTCACCAAAAACACCCTATTCTGACCAAAAAGCAGAGAAATTAGCTTTTTTTTTTTGTCAATCTTAACAGTGTATTTGACACTATTTTTTTTGTCTTTTGTGACACCTGTAACCATAAAACAAGCAAAAACCAGACTGAGAATGGGCTTTAGATGGCAAAATAATGATTTACAGATATACAACTTAGTGATGCTGACTCATCGAATGTCTTAAGTCAGGGGTCGGCAACCAAAAATGTTGAAAGAGCCACATAGGACAAAAAACAAACAAAAAACATGTCTGGAGCCACAAAAAATAAAAGCCTTCGATAAAACTTACAATGAAGGAAACACATGCTGTATGTATGTAGGAGACTGGACTGTCTCAGAATTGTTTGTTATTCATTCCTTTGTTGTGTGTTCACAAACGCCCCCATAGAATTTATTTTGTGATTTCCTCACTTGTTTTTTTGTTTTGGTGCATTATTTTCACTTTTCTTAGTGTCAGTGAAGTCATCATGAATTTCCGTTTTTTGAAAGCTGTCTTTGAACGCCTCTCGAGTTGAACGAGAAGAGAGAAGGCACGAAGTCGGACACAGATGTGTCTGTGTTTGTCGAGACTTTTAAAAGCATAAATAAAGTGTACGTTTGAAAAAACCAACACCACAGCTCTCCTTTTTCGGAGCTGCAACATGTATCTATATCTATTTGAACTATATTAGCCTACTATCAAAATGTTTTTCCATTTTCAAACATTTTTTATAAAGCTCCAGGGAGCCACTAGATGTCGCTAAAGAGCCACATGCAGCTCTGGAGCCGCGTGTTGCCGACCCCCGGCATAAGTTAAACGGCAGTGGCTTCTTTACATGGCGTTCAACTGCTTATCTTCTCTCACATTCATGACAAACACTTTCTACGACCTAGCGAGGCATCTACTCTGTTTATACCATCCATCCATTCATTTTCCACTTTGCCAAAATTGTACTTTATCACATCACCATAGCGACAAATGTAATCATTTTTCTATCATCCCGTTCTTTTGTAAACATATTGTGGGACCTCATCAACCTTTTCAGAGATCACCACAACTGCACTTTATCACTTCTCCAGCACACCATTTGCTTGTGAATTCATCATCACTTTGGCCATCAGCTTGTGCGCATGCCACCGTCTCATCGGAATATCTCCTCTCTCAGCGGGACGCATCATCCGGCAGCAAACGATATCATCGCGCACGACTTTGGCCTTCCTCTCTTATCAAAGCCGCCACAAGTCCCGAGACGGCAACCTGCGTCCGTTCGGATTTGCGGCACGCTCGCCGAACAGTCGCTGGAGGGGCGATAACTAATCTGGATTTCATGCGCATGACCCCGCCAGTGACCACCAGGGCCTCAAGCGCCAGAAGTTTGGCAAAAGTGACACTAATTCGGCACTCCGACGATGTTTGCATACCTTGGAGGGTGCGGCCTAATCCCGAGAAACGGGACCAACGCGGACCCGCTCCACACATCAAGGGCCTAAGGGATGAATGAGATCTTGAGATTGGTCGAGAGGAAGATGAGCTGCATACAAATGCGTATTAATATTGAAAATAAATGACACTTATCGAGCACTTTTGCCTGAAGGCGAACACTATTGCACACATTAATACGTAAATACGATAAGTAACGACATGTTAGTCGAGTTAGTTAGAGGAGGTTAGACCTGATTATGTGGAACCATAACCCTTATGTACCACGATGTTATGATAGGTTGCGTACCATTGGTTTCGGTTATCTTAGGTTCGGTTACGTTCGATTAGGTTTGGCTACATTAGGTTAGGTTAGCCCGGTGGGCAAGTGGTTAGCGCCTCGACCTCACAGTGCAGAGGCACTGGGTTCTATTCCAGCTCCGGCCTTCCTGTGTGGAGTTTGCATGTTTTCCCCATGCCTGCGTGGATTTTCTCTGGGTACTCCAGCTTCCTCCCACATTCCCCCAAAAAATGCATGACAGGCCGATTGAACACTAAAAAAAAAATTGTCCCTAGGTGTGAGTGTGTGCGCGGATGTTTGTTTGTCTCTGTGTGCCCTGCGATTGGCTGGCAACCGGTTCAGGGTGTCCTCCGCCTACTGTTTGAAAGCAGCATGCCCCATGATCCTTGTGAGGATAAAGCGGATCAAAAAATGGATGGATGGTTACTGACTTTTATTTTCAAAACCAAAAAAGTCCAACAATATATACAATTAAAAAAAAAAAAAACGCAAAATTCTAAATTCATAAGAAAATAGAAAATCAAGATAATAAAGAAACCTAAACGGACCAAAACACAAAACGCAAAGATAACCCATGGTAGAAACGACAACGAACGGACAGACTGAAAGAAAGCAGAGAACAAAATCCAAGCGAACCGATGAGACAATGAGGCACACCTGGACAAGATCAGTCAATGGTGTGCTCTGATTGGTCGACACAGGGACAGGGCTGACGAGAACAGGTAGAAACAAAAACCATCACCAACCAGATGCAAGGTGAACAAGGAAGAACAAAAGCACAAATACATGATAAAGTTACGTGAATTTGCATTATGCTAACCTTTAATTTGCATTATGCTAACCTTTAGATACTCAAGCATAAATTAATTCGGTTACGTTTGGGTTCATATTGGCTACCATATGGATGGTGTGTCGGGTAATGTTAAATGAACTCACATGAGACTAGGTTTGGTTAATTTCGCTTCCCACTGGCAGCAAGAGAAGTAGAAAAACATCACATAATCATGATGTCACTCGATATGCGAAGATGAGTCATACTTTTTTATGATGAAAATTTAGTGGTCTTGCTGACCCATTTTTTGTGTGTTTTTTTTGTTTTCAGCCTTCATGGCGACAGCCGGCCATAAAGCAGCCTCGGGAGAGAGAAGAGGCGGATGAAAGGATGAGGAAGGAGGGTGGGGGTTTGCTCTCGAAAAAAGGTCTTTCTCCGTCAGCGTGCTCTTTTTATCGCTCAAAGCGAAAAACGCCGTCTGGACCATCCAGCGCTCGGACACAATTAACTCCCAATTTAGCCCCAATCAAGCGGCGAGCACTTGACATTTCATTTCCTCGCCCAGCGAAGAAGTGCAAGAAGAAGAAGTGTCACTGTCAGCCCGGCTCGCCATCGCCAAGACGTCAGTGGCACGGGGAAAGCCTTCAGACTCCATCCAGCAGTCACTTTTCTTGTTAATAGTCACCCTCGCACACAATTAGCGCTCTTATCCATGCCTGGCCCGATGAAGGAAGACACTCTGGCAAGTTTTGAGAGTGAAAGAAAAGTTTCTAAAGGAGTCCGGGTGAACACCAAACGTGGACAATTTCAGTCCTGAACCGTTTTTAACTGAACAATGTCAGGAATAAAAACTTCTGAAGACCAAGAAACAGTTTGGACCAAAGCTGACAGTACATCCCCCAAAACATTTTTCAATGAACCTTCCATTCTAGTTTGTATATGTTGAACTAAAAACCATTTTTGTATACCAACAAATATGCATTCCAATGTATGATTTTTATTTTTATTTTTTTTAACTTCAAAGATAATGTTGTGTTTACAAACCTTTCACTGATGTGTTTTGTTGAATATGGAAAGACAAATGTGAGTCTAAAATTGTCAGGTGTCCGGAAGGATTCCGGACAGAACAAGGATTCCACAAGCGTAGAGAGATGAATAAAAATATATTCATAAAAACGAGAGACCGACAAAATACAACTAAGGACACTGGTAACAAAGAACCAGGAAAAAGCGAGAACAAACCGAAAGCGCTTGCAAAAGGCAAGGAGTAAGAAAAATGTCAATTGTCAAGTCAAAGGACAAGAGAATCCAATACACAAAGAATGTAAACCCAGAATGCATCACCAGAATACTTACAGAACACAAATACTAAGAATGACTTGGCAAAGGCTATGAAGAAAAAAAATACAGAAGACGTCTCGAGATCCAAGCAGAATCTGACAGATCGTGAGCAAGGCAATAATCCAACAAGTGACATGGGATCTTGGCAGTCCTTAAAACAGGGGTAGGGAACTCCAGTTCGAGAGCCATATTCTGCCTGTTTTTGATCCCTCCCTACTCCTACACACCTGATTCAACTGTTCATGATTGTTTCAGGCCTCTCCAGGGTTTGCTGATGAGCTGATGATTTCAATCAGGTGTGTTGGAGTAGGGCGGGATCTAAAACAGGCAGAATATGGCTCTTGAGGAACTAATGAACACATCGGCGGCAGGTGTGCACGCCGGAGGGAAGGCCTTCCACTGCCACGTGGTGGCGACACACAAGAACAGGATCATGACAAATCATAACTCCAACTTGGTTTTTTCCATGTTGAAGACAATCAAAATATTTCCAGCAACTTAACGTGTGTGTTTTTGTTAACAACAATGTCAATGGATATGTGAAAGACAATTTGGCCTGAAGAATCTCACATAATTTTCTTTATTTTATTGCTTATTATTATTTTTTTAATATAACTTGAATTTAGTGTTGAATGAACTTACCATCCATATTTTATACATTAACCAGAACAATTAATTTTTTAGCAGGGACGTGCTGGGACACAAATTTGGCCCGGGCGGCCATCAGCCGCCCCCCAAAAAAAAAAAAATCAGCGACGAGGTGGAGGGTTCTTGGGGACGCCAGGACACTTCAGCTGAACTCATTTTTTGTCAACAACTAATTAACGAATCCATTTCTTGTTCCGAAAAAAACGTTATCAAATACACACTGCAGAGTGCGCTCGCTTTGCCTCCGTTACAGAAACACATACAGCATAATAACAACGTAATTAATTGTGCCGCGGCGGGCAGAGTATGAAAATTAAACACATGGCAAACACAAAATTCATTCCATCCCACCCCCCCTCCCCATCTTGTTTTTTAAGAATCCCGCTGCTGTGGCCACCGGTTACATAATCTGGAGTAAAAATGGAGCCAGATGCTTTTTTTTTTTAACATCGGAGATCATTCATTGTATTTTTATAAAAATCCAAGACAATTTGCTGTCTTTCATCAACACAGTAAATATTTTGGGACCGTATTTTTCCGGATTATAAATCGCCGGGTTTTGTTTCATATTTTGGCCAGGGGTGCGATTCATACTCTGGAGCGATTTTTTTGTGTGAAATTATTCACACATTTAATATAATTTCGCGTTATTTCCACATTAAACCACAAGAGGGCGCTCTATGCTCGTGTTGAATACTCAACGATGAGTCTGACGTAAGTGACGTAGCAGAGGAAGCTGCATCTTCTTCCTCCGGAGTTGGCAAAGTTGTTTAAAAGCGACACAGAGGATGACGATTTCATTGGATTTAGTGATTTGGAGTGACCGTGTTGGTTTGATAAACTTGTTAGCATGTTATTTATGCTATAGTTATCTGAATAACTCGTTCTCAGTTGATTGTGTAAGCGTCAGGTAACGTTAGCATATCGTACACTTATTCAGAGTGTTGTTCTCGATTTGATTTTTATTTGAAATTGCCTTTCATGATGACATGCTTGTTCTTGGTGTTGGAATTTATCAAATAAATGTTCCCCTCAAAATGCAAGTGATACTTATAATACGGTGTATGTCAAAGGCTATTTTTAAACACTTTTGTCAACAAGAAGGTAAGAGACTATAACTTGAACTTTACATTATTCTTCACTGAAGTTCAGAGACAATTCAGTCTTCAATGAACTTCAGGGGGCGACTTTTTGAAAAGATCAATGACGATTTAAGTGTCTTCTTCACTTTCTCTGCGCGTCTCCAAGTCAAGCTTCCGTGACCCACAAACAAAATTCTCATACGTATTCAGCAACTTGATGGAGGAGGAAGAATATGAAGCAGAAGAAAAAGAAGAGGACTTAGACCCCCAGAGACCACCAATCCCGCCCCCCTGGGAGGAACTCCAAGCCTCACAGAGACCACCATCCCCAGATCCTGCAGGTGAAGGCCCGTAACGCTCGGCTGAGCTGTCAGGAGCTCGTCATCCGAATCAAGCAAACACCGAGAAGAGGAGGAAGACCACGGAAAGCAAACGTCTCCGCTCAAACGTCATTAAAAGTGACTTTATGTCTATTAATTAAAAGTGACTTTATCTAGACTGGAGCGTCAACTTTGTGGCGAGAACTTGGCAGCGGACTAACAGTCTGCAAACATCTTCATGAAATCTGTCGCACATTTTGAGAGGGGAGAAATGAATACATTTTCTTGATTATTCAACGTGGCCGTGATGTCGTCGTCTTGGTTGGATGATCATACGTCCACATGCTATACGGAGAATTAATAAAACATCACATACTGCGCTCCATGTCAGATCTGTATTAGAAATACATTTCATGTCTCATTCAATCATATTCAAAGGGGCGGGTTCCATACCGGGCGGCCCGGTGCTCCAGTGTTGAGCGCGGTGACCTCACAGTGCAGAGGTACCAGGTTCAATTCCAGTTCCGGCCTCCCTGTGTGGAGTTTGCGTGCTCTCCCCAGACCTGCGTGGGTTTTCTCCGGGTACTCCGGTTTCCCCCCCACATTCCAAAAACATGCATGGCAGGTTAACGGAACACTCTAAATTGTCAATAGGTGCAAGTGGCTGGCAACCGGTTCAGGGTGTCCCCCGCCTACTGCCCGAAGACGGCTTGGATAGGCTCCAGCACCCCCTGCCACCCTTGTGAGGATAAAGCGGATTGGAAAATGGATGGATGGAAGGAACGTTAAAAAAAATTAAATGAGAGCCTCCAAAACCAGTTTCACTGATGGACCTGAGCTTCGTTGGAAATGTCCGTCAGAGGATGACCCAACAAAAAAATTAGTTCGGAGGAAATTTGAACTCATGCTTTTTAGAATGTAATCTCACCACGCCTGCAGTTATGACCAGAAGACTGTACAGTCAAACCTCGGTTTTCGAACGTCTCAGTTCTCGACCAAAAATGTCTAGTTTTTCATGCCTCGGATGACAAACAAATTTCGGCTCTCGAACAAACTCAGCGCACTTGAATGCACCATTTGACTCCTCTCGCCTTCCTTACACGAGGAAGTGACGCTTCCTCGTGTTGCTTTCCATTGTGAGCAGATGCGTTCAGTAAACATTTTTATTTTAGAGCGTGGTTTCGGTTTTCGAACAATTTCGGTTTTTCGAACAGCCTTCTGGAACGGATTATGGACGAAAACTGAGGTTTGACTGTATATGCACAGTTTATTGATTTAATGGATACTCGAAACAGCCTTTTTTCTTTCAAATGCGGAAGAAGGTAAAATCTGTTGTAATTGGTTTCTTGTTTTTAATACTACCTTAGCCACGCCCACAAGGAGGTGTTGCGACTTTGCCTATCCCATTTGTCCGAGTGTGAGAACAAATTCAGATTTGCAAGGCTGATTTGGCAGCAGATGGCGGAGCCCCACAGCAAAATAAAAATACGGCAAAATATTCTTCACAGTTTTTTTTTAATAATAATATTGAAATGAATGAAGCGTTTTATAATTTATTGTTGATTGCTCCAGTCGTTTGGTCCAGAAAATTGAAAAGAAAATCAACCAAATGCAGTGCATGGGTTGTGGTATGCACGGTGAGCAGATTCCTGATGATTCCAGACAGTATTCTATTACACGACAATAACGGTAAATTTGAGAAAGTGGAATTGGGACATGTCGGGAATCTCATCTCTTTCCTTTGTTTTGGTCTCAAGAAGCATTGATTGGCACTTTCATATCATTTGCTGCGTTGGGTCTATCTCGGTGACAGACTGAGACTGCTGTTTTCTTCCCCGATCAAAACAATGCTGTCTTCTACTGTGATCAAAACAGTGTGCCCCCTAGCGGATAATTGCATGTTATTTAAAATATTAATTCAGTGTCTTAAATTAAAAAAAATGTTACTTTTAAATTATCCTGCGGACCGGATCGAACCTCCTTGGGGGCCGGTTCCGGCCCGTGGGCCGTATGTTTGACACCAATGCCTTAGATCATCCCCAAACAAATATTCATGGAGTTTGAACTTTCAAATATCAGTTTTAATTTCTTCCCCCGCCAAAATTGGGACTCACGAAGCCAAACAAGTGTCAATGCTGCTTTTCCAAGTAAAAAAAACAACAAAAAACAACAACAACAACAATCAAATGGCACTCGTGAATGGTTGGCAACGTGGCGCTAAGGGAAAGCAGCGGTATAGTAATGTGACTGATATCGGGCGCGCTGTCAGCCCGATTCTAGCGGGAGAGGAGAGGTGGGACGATGACAGATAAATTAGCCTGCTGACAGGCAACGTGGAGGGAGGTCTAATTGTTGGCCGGTGTTTTCTGTCTCATGCCGCGTTAACGCTGGCGCAGTCAATCTCACGGCCGCGCGGTAACGGCCATTATGAGAGTCAGGTCTTTTGTGAAGGGAGGGGTTTTTTTTGGACTTCTTTACACACGGGTTGTCACGGCAACGCTGGAGGATGCTGATGGGGCATTGTTGCTTTAACCCTTTCATGCATCCTGTAACCCGATGACATCATAACCTGTCCACTGTTGTGACTGCTGTCCCTGAAAGGGTTAAGAGGGCCGCACAGACTTTTTGGACTAATTCCCCCCTCCCAAAAAAATCTGTTTTTGAAACGTTGTGAAGAGTCGGGAATATGGAGTTCATAGGGACTTGTGCAAATATGAAAATGAAAAGTGCATTCAGTTTGACAAATCTTGAAAAACAAGAGACACTGATTTTGGTGTCAACTATCGGATTTTTTGGGTACATTTCAAACCCAATTTAGTTTGCATTTTTGGAGATGCCATCATTTTTGACAATTCACTCTTTGATAATTAACGTGCTTTCACAGTTTACAAATACTTTGATTGTTACTAATAGTCGTATTTGTGCATTGACTTAACTTACATTTGCATCACAAAAATCTGTTGTCTGCTGCGAATGTTGCCCAATATTTTTGTTGGATTTTCACACGTAACAAGATTTGTATTTGGAAGGCTCTCTGCAATAACGATTGCCAACTTTCACAATATCACATGAAAAAATGAAAGATGACTGCATGGATATGCTTGAAAAGTGTCACGTTGCGAGGTGGTGGTGGACCCCAAAAAGAAGGCAGGAGGGAGGAGCAGGGTGAACTTGAAGAATTGTATTGATAAAAACACAGAAAACTAAATCCCAAACAAAGTCCTAAGAACAAAAAGACTGTAACATGGCATGACAGGCACAAACAAACAATGACCCGACAACGAGTGGTCAGGCGGGAGTCCTTTTATACTATTACATAACGACCAACAGGTCTTGCAGCTGCAGGGGTAGCCCTACAGTGCCACCTGTTGGTCACAAACAGAATCATGACAAAAAGACGGAATAGCAACGCCATGAGGAGAACCTCAGCAAAAATTTTCCATGTAATTGGGGGCAAAAAAAAATTCTGATTCTGCAACATCTAAAGAGCCAAACGTTATGTTGACCGGTGTAATTTCGTCTTGAATGAGCCAAGCCCTTTTTATTTAAAAATATTTATTTATTTATTTGTTTTAAATAATGGACAAATGAGTTTGCATTTTTATAATCAATTTAGTCTTTGGTGAAAATATGCCGCATGTGTTTGGAAATTTTGAAGACTATTTAGTACTCAACAGATCAAGCGCGCATGTTTTTCTTGTTCACGTTAAGGTCAAACTCATCGGAAGTCAACCAAAATCATCTTTGGCGGATTGGAACAGAAACACTTTTGACGACACGTCAATCAGAGATGCAACTCATTTGGAATTGGGGGCGGGGACAAGTGACTTTGGCACTCTGACTTACTTGTGTACTTTAATACTTTGCGTGGCAAGAGTCATCCCTGCCCAAATTGGAATCCAAATGTGCAAACAAAAGTTGCTGGGGTAAAAAAAAAGAAAATGTAAGCGTGGTTCGTCCATATTCGTTCGGCTAATCCGTGCGAGGCTCCCGTTGTGCTCGGCGCTCATGAAAATTTGATCATCCTCAGCAAATTGTACAGATTAGAGGATAGGGGGGTGGATTGGGAGAAGGATTGTAGTGGGGGTCGGGGTGGGGGGGTTGTGGGGGTTTCACTGATCTATTTATTGTTGCGGATCATCCGGGCTTATCTGCTCCCAAAAGCAAAGAAGCATTCCCGCCGGATGGCAAAGGTGCTGAAATGTGATCTCGCCATGCATTGGAAGAGGAGGAAGAGGAGGAGGAAGAGGAGGCATCGGCGGTCGGCATTGAAAGCGCTCTCGCCCACGCACTAATATTGTTATGTTTTAATATCATCAAGTTTCGCCGTGGCCTATTGATTTGCGCGGAGTCGAACACATGAATATAAATGCGCCTCGGAAACTCCGAGTCAGCTAACGAGTTGCACTTTGGACCCTCGGCTTCCATCTCGCCGCCTGGAGACCAGGAGGCAGGAATGCCGGCAGGTCAAACGTGTTTTAGATTAACCAACCAGAACCTAACGCACTGTGAAATATGAAAACATTCATTTCTTATCCTGTCTTTAGAGTGCAACAAGATTCAAATATAATCTCAGCGGACACTCCATTAAGTACATCATTTAATCAGGGTTCTGTTTTTTTCCTACACAGCGTGCATGCGTTTGGTGTTAAAAGGTACGGACCACGCTGCACTTTGCTGGGCGTTCCGCCCGACCGAATTTTCTTGTACAAAGTAGGTTCAACTTTAGACCAGCTTGGAGAAGGTCTAAGTTGTGGTGCAGGTGGTGTAATGTGATTTGGGTGAACTTGATCAAGGTTCATCATCTTTATGACATTTTTTTAAATACCCCCCACTGGGCCGCAGCACGGCTTTGCAAGCGCAAGGGTCACACACAGACACAAATGATCGGGGTGAAAGATGGTCTCCAAGTGCCCAATTCACAGCGGTGATCTGTGAAGGTCTGGAAGACAGATGTTTGTTTGTTTGGGGGGGTTTTTTCGTTTCCAAGACTTCCTTTATTTGTTCGATAGAAATTTTGTATGTTTACGAACGAATTTAAACCTTGACCATAGCCAGGTGGATGAAATGTCAATATTACAAATTTTGGAGCTATGAATGAAGTTAGCTCACTGATTATTGGACGCTTACAGCCATTTAACTCATCATCTTGCCTTAATGAGTGAACTTTATGTTTTGTTTTGTTTTGTTTTTGTTGTGTGTGTGGGGGAGAAGGTGCGGGCGGGTGGGGGCGGGG
This sequence comes from Hippocampus abdominalis, assembly GCA_018466805.1. Classification (NCBI taxonomy): domain Eukaryota; kingdom Metazoa; phylum Chordata; class Actinopteri; order Syngnathiformes; family Syngnathidae; genus Hippocampus; species Hippocampus abdominalis. The sequence goes on from CM031695.1 coordinate 24,413,354, forward strand.
GGTCAATGTGTGTGTGGGTGGGTGTGTGTCAACCCAGCATGTCTCTATGGATGGCTCTCCATCGACAGGCGATCAATATCTCCCAGTGCATCAATGCTCCCTCCGGTAGATTATACAACCAACCCCCACTGCTCCCCCCAGGCTCATGCCCCACACCACCAGTCCAATTAAAGTGAAGGAAGAAGACCACCTGGGGGGGGCTCCAGGGTTCTGGGTGAGGGGGCGGTGCTGCATCATTGATGTTTGTAAGTGCATGCTCAGGCGTGCGTGATCTTTGAACGACTCCAATACAAACATGTGTCTTCAATAATTCATGAGTGTGCTTTGTTGTTGTTATTCTTTGTTACCTCGACAACGGCCTTGCTGCTGGCTCATGCCCCATCTGACCACTGGACCAACCACCTCAATGCCAAGGCGCGCACAAATATCCCTCCATTCATTATCTGATCTGCTTTATACTTGCAAAGGGTTGCGGGTGTGCAAGAGCCAATCCCAGTTGTCTTCGGGCAGCAGGCGGGGGGACACCCTGAACTGGTTGCAAGCCAATCGCAGGGCACCCAAAGAGAAATAACCATTTACGCTCGCAATCACATTTTAGAGCACAGGTTTCAAAGTCAAGGCTCGGGGGCCAGATCTGGCCCGCCACATCGTTTTATGTGGCCCGCAAAAGCAAATCAAGCATGTCAAGTTCCGTGATGCTTACTAAAATCTGAACCAAAATTTCAAATTGTCATATGTAATCCACAATAGCAGTCATTATTCTTGATTTCTGATTTTAAAACTAGTTATTCATCAATTTGTTGTGTAATATGTGGAAGGGATTAAACATTTACAGTCAAACCTCGGTTTTCGTCCATAATCCGTACCAGAAGGCTGTTCGAAAAACCGAAACCACGCTCTTTTTAAAAATAAAAATGTTTTCTGAACACGTCTGCTGACAATGGAAAGCAACACGAGGAAGCGTCACTTCCTCGTCTACCCGAGGAAGTGTCACTTCCTTCGTGTAAGGAAGGCGAGATGAGTCAAATGGTGTATTCAAGTGCGCTCAGTTTGTTCGAGAAGCGAAATGTGTTTGTCATCCGAGGCATAAAAAACTCGAAATTTTTGGTCGAAAACCGAATTGGACGAGAACCGAGACGTCCGAAAACCGAGGTTTGACTGTATATGGTTTTCCCAAAATTCATAACGGCCCGCCAAGGGAAAGCATAACTAGAGTGTTCAGTCAACGTACCATGCATGCTTTTTGGAGTGTGGGAGGTAATCAGAGTAACTGGAGAAAACGCATGTAAACTCCACACAGAAAGGCTGCGGCCCAGAATCAAATCGTGGACCTCTGCGCTGTGAGGCGGATGTGCACACCAGTCGACCGCCATGCCGCCACAAATATCCTAAACTAAACTAATTAACACTCTCAAAGCACACTCCCAGCTAATATAAGAAAAGGCACTTACCACACATGAACCCAAGTAGTACATACTTGTATGGAGCCAAGAAAGTCCAATTACAGTTGTTAAAACAAAACCATTCAAAGTTGTGTGAGGGTGTGACTTCTGTTTGTTCACTGCGTGAGTTTTGCGCGAAAGTGCTGAGTGGGTTCTCTGGTGACTTGCGACTGTGCTCGGCTGATTGGCGGCGAGCACACAAAGACTTCTCGTCACCTGTGTGCCACCTAAGGTGGAGACGGCGTGATTTCCCTCAGGGCCGAAAGGAGGGTGGGCCAGGCTAGGGGACATGTGCCTGGTGAAGATAAGGCGCAGGGCGCGGGATGCTCTCCAGGGCGGCGCTACGTCCGTCCCAAACTCCGCAGGGAAGAAAAGGTTCTGTGGCGTGGAACGCACACTTAAATACACTTCAACTTCCTCAAACACACACACATACACACACTCACCAAAAGTTTGCTCAACTTCCTTTCATCAAGTTTGAGAAAATGTCACCCGGGGAGTTGCCGTCATCAGGAAGCACAAGGCTGCAATGTGCTGAAGTCCAATTTTGAAACTTGAGCCTGGCTAGGACCAGTGTAGTGTCACAGTGTTACCATGAAAATGAATGCAAGCCCGGAACCAAACTAGAAATAGACGTATATCCGACTAGGACCGGTTGAAACTTACTACAACCAGAGGAGAACCAGACGAGAAGTAAATCAGCTTAGACACGGACTTCTATCCAACTACCGTATTTCCGTGACCATACGACGCATTGTAGCATGCATGCTAGCGCGTTCACAGATTTTGGAACTCTGTGCATACACACGGCGACCCGCATTATTAGGAGCCCTGTCCATTTTGGATCATTTTTAGGACTTAAATCGCCCTTATGATCGTGGAAATACGGTAGTACAAGTCCAATAGCAAACCATACCAAACTGGTACTAAACAACAACAAAATTACCCAACTAGAGCAATCTTCGATCGATACTCGGGGCAGATTAGAACCAGTTAGTATTGAAATAGAAACAAATATCTGATTTGCATTAAATTCGTTCAACCGTATATTCAAGATTAGTACCAGACTCAAACAAAGACGTTTTCAACTGTTTTTTTTTTTCAAGAAAGTTCAAGTCCTGCAACCAGGTATGACAAACCCCAACCAGACGAGTCCTAGAGTAAAACCAGACTTGAAACAGCCTCATGTAAGACCAGAACCACTTTGGAATTAGACTCGACCTAATATAGTACAAGACTTATACCAGACTAGAACCAGGTTAGAATTAAATTATTACCAGACTAGAAGCAAACTACTACCAGACCAGAACCTGGAATTATAACTTGGTTGCAACAGTTAGCATGGAAAAAGTAACTTAATTACTACTACCACAGTAGATGCTGACTCGAACCAAACTGTTTCTTGACTAGTACCAGCCTTCTTGCACACGAATATCTAGACTCTTACAAAGACTAGAAACAGAATTAAACCGGACTCGAAAAAAAGGATTGTGAAAGACTAGTTAGACCAGAACTTCAAGTCTTTTTTTTTTATTGAGCCCTTTTAAAAAAATCCATCTTAAAAAAAGCATTATGTGCATATAAAGAGTAAAGATGAAACACAATCATAAAATAATACACGAAAATATCAATAGACCCAGACGAGAACCAAGATAAGTACCCTACGAGGACCGGTGTGGATCCAGACTATAACCTGGAGTTTAAGACCAACAGGACTCATTCTCATCATCTTCTGCTAAGATTTGCGTTTCTTTGATATTTTATGAGATCCAGATGGGAAAAGCTCACAGTTCAGGCGGTCACCAAAACAGACGTCGAACATGAAGCTCCGAGAAACAAATATTCTGTAATAGGAGCACTGGAACTCATCCAGTACAGAGTTCTATATCCTATGTGTTTTAAGCATTGGTGTTAGTTGTGGGCGTGATGGCGGGCGTACTGTGCAGGGACATAGGCGGCGTGAAGCCATCTGTCAGCGGCGCCCCCGACATCTCTTTTAATAGCGCCGCCAGCAGCTCTAATTGGCGCCAGGTGGGAGTTGATGCTCGCAAAATGGCTGCCACGCTGCTCACACCGTGACTGTGGCCTGTCACTTACACGCCCCGGTCGACCAGCGGCGACCCAGCAGAAGGCCGGGAGAGAGAGAGAAAGAGTGGAGAGTGGGCAGATTCATGAAACAACACAACATGCTCTACCTAGCACACTCAGTGTGCATCTCGTTCACGGGCATATCACACTAGAACCAAAGTGTTACCTATTAAATAGGAGCAGACTAGGACCAGGTAGTATCAAAGTACAACTAGACTAGTCATAGACTACAATGAGTTTACGAGACTCATTTTAGACGAGAACCAGCCTGCATCCAGACCAGCACAAATCTAGACTCTGACAATAACAAGACTCAGTATGAGAATTTTGCCCCCCAGTGTTTGCATGACAGTGCAGTGCACTGCCCCTAGTGGTGGAAATAGTTAAAAACAATCAAAAAGTTAGTGGGGTAGCCATTTTGCATCATCGGGCAGAAGAATGAGATTAGAATAAACTCAAACTATTAAATTAAATTAGTCGTAAAAATATAGTGAAACTGTACTGTAATTTATACTCAGACTGGACCCAGGTTTATATGGAATGGTAGTGGATTCGAAACAAACCAACAAATGAAAAGATTACAGACAACAACCAGGTAGTCACAAACTACAACAGGACTTGTATTAGACTAAAACCAGACTCATATACCAGTCTTGAACCAGACTAGACCCGAAATAGATCCCAGATTAGAGCCAAATTAATATTAAATTTACCAGACTGGAAACAGACGAGACGGCATGGTGTTTTGGTTTGAGATCCATTCCTCATGTTGATAAAAATAATAAAATTACAGTAATAATGAGCTATTTGTGGGCGGCCTGGTGGTCCAGTGGTTAGCGCCTCAACCTCACAGTGCAGAGGTTCAACTCCAATAGTTGTACTTTTACCAGTGTTTTTTGGTACATCAACATTAATACAGAGTGTGAGTGCTTCTGCCACCTCCGCGGAGCTGTCAGTCATGTGTAATTTTTGCTTCTCACCGGCGCCCCCTGCCGACTGCAACGAGAGGGGAAACTTTTTTTTTTTAATTCTCATCTGTGGTGTTAGTGTAGACGAATCCTTTAATCATCAGCATCCGCCACACAGACAACATGTGTCGTCCAATTTTTAGCGCGTCTCATCTCCCGCCTTTGAAATGCAGCAGCGGTGACGGCTGCGGTAGCGGCAGCTTGTCACACGATCAATACATCAAGCGGCGTTCCCGTGGGAATAAGGTGTGACAACAACAACGATGCCGAAGACGAAGAGACTTGCGGTTTCGGCAAAGATTGAACCCAAAACCCCAAAACGGAAGCGGGAAAGAGATGTGGCATCAGCGTCTGGTTCTCGATTGGTACTTGACCGGTTATGCTGTCTCTGGTTATAACGTACTGCCATCTGGTAATAGGCTGGTTATGAGGTTCTACTAGAGTGGTAATAGTCTGTTTAATAATCTGGTCAGGGTCTATTTACAGTATAATGTGATATTAGTCAGGTTGTAATTGAATTGAGTTGACCTGAGTTATACAGTAGTCCGTGGATCTGTGACTAGATTGGTTATAACAAAGTTGCAAAATGGATATAGCCTAATTACGATGTGTTCCTAGTCTGGTATTAATCTAGTGCTGAGAGACTTATTTCCTAGTTGTCTACATACAATGTGATACTAGTTTTTATTTATTTAGTTTTTTGGGTCGTACTCTGGCACAGATCTTGTACTAGCCTGGGTTAGAGCTGACTTGAGCCAACTTTAATTAGAGTCTGGTTCTTCTCTTGTACTAGGCTGACATTGGTTTGGTACTAGTGTTGATGGAGACTGGGTTTTATATGGTCCAGTCTGTTTATAGCCTGGTACTATAGATAAACTACAGTCTGGTTATATTCTGGTACTTCTATGGTTGTAGTGTGGGTATGGTCTGAAAATGTAGTCATAGTGCTATAGCATCTTCAGCCAGACAGAGTGACTTACATTTTAGGAAACAGACGACAGGCTTGAACTCAAAACCCTCCGGGCCCTCATTTGAGTCCTCGAAAGCCCTCAGAAGCCAGCGCACATGACACAAAACACGCTCCTCTCCCTTGAGTCGTCACTGAGCTCATGCCACCCCTTCAGCTCCGCAGGATTATTAGCGCACGGACAACCAGAGGAAGGAGATCAAGTCAGTGACATATGGGTGTGAAATGAAGGCTTTCCTGGCCATGATGATGATGATGATGATGATGATGCACAGCTAACCACACCCCGTCATGTTATTAGCAGTGGGCGTTTGATGGACTTGAAGAGTTTAAAGAGCAGGTTTGAATAGCAATTGGACTGTTTACATGCGTGTCAGTGGCAGCTGCTTATGTTTTCACGAACGCAAACACTCACTGTCAGAAAAGCAACAAGCCAACAAAACAAAACAAATGGGAAAATGTTCGAGTGAAAGGTGACAAAAGACGTGGAAGGAGTTTTACTTTTTATTTGAAAAGAATGCAGCTCTGCAAAAGTCTTCCATTACCAAACGTGAGCCGCTTTGCTCAGTTATGTGAAAAAACATTAAGCATCAATCTTGTCATTTGTTGGTTAAATAAGGGATTGTGCTTTCGTTGTGAAGTGTGTTGCTGCTGTCTTAACAACAGTTCCATTTGAACATTTATGGCGCGTTTCCGGTTGAAGATCCAAAATGGCCTGGCCCCAGGCAGCCTCACCCACGCTTGGTCTGGCCTGGCCTCCGCTGCTTTACCAATCCAATAGCAATCAACCGGGACAGTAGTGCGGCTGGATCAGCTGAACAGTGCGATCTCCCAAAATTCAATTTCCGGGTGTAAGTGAGCGAGACACAGCTGGTCGCCGCAAATACATTAAATTACAGTAGATACTGTTTGACAAACAGTACTTAACGATATTTACAATTTCATATGTACCTGTGGATAAAGAAGAGAAGCTTGTGGTAAAAATGCACATGAAAGTGTGCCCTTCATTCAAATGAATAAGATCGAGTCAAATCTTTCAATGTACAGTGAAACTCCTCTACAACGAAATTATGTTTGCAGCAAGAGATTTTTCACGACAGGGGGCTTTTCACTGTAGCAAATTTTATCTCAGATGTAAACACACACACACACAGACACACAAAACGAATATGTGTACTCTTTATTTTCATTCCAATACATAATACATAAATATGAGCATACACTTATTTGACACTTCATATAGCCAGTGTAGAAAGAAAAAAATGGGAAAGAAATTGTGAAATTTATGATCAGCTTTCACTTACATCAATTTCTTGCATAATGTCTTTTACTTTGCTTCCTCCATCTCTCATTTTTATTACTTTTATCCAGTCTTCAAGCGTGAATTCTTTTTTTTCTAAACTTATTGGTCTGCAAAGGTCCGTTTCGTAGCCATTTTAGCAATGCAACGTTCATGCTGCGTCTGAAACTAATAATAACAAATACTTCTGGGACTACTGCGCGTGTAAACCAGTGTGGTGGTTGCTGTTGCCGTTTCCGAACGAAGCAGTAGAGGCCGCTGTGGCATGCTGTGGTTGGATTCGACTGTTGCGGAAGGCTTCTTTTCCTTGTAGTAAATCTCATTGCGAGGTAAGAGCAGAGAAAAAGATTTTGTATAATGGAACGGGGGAACTTTTCGTCATCGGGGGAGCAGAAAAGTGGGAATGGCTTTCATGCATGAATTTCTTTTTCACACGAGGGGTTATTTTCGCCCATGTAGGTTTTGTTGTAGAGGAGTTTCACTGTATCCCGATTTTCGTCTTTGTCGTAGCCCATCATGTCCCCTTTCTGGAGACAACCTGTGGGTCCCTTGCCTGAAGGTGTGCAGTGTGCCCTAAATATTACATATCTATAAATACAATTAAGTATTGTTGTAAAACACAAATTCAGATAATATATACTGTGACCTTAACAAAACCCACCCATCCTCATCAAACTTAACACAACATACGCCAAAACACACGACCAGATCAATAGAAAGAGAGCTGTTTTGAATTGAAAGTGACAAGTGTGAGCACATCCTTTGATGACTTTGGCTCATCTTCCAGCTATTTCTCTTCACTTCATGAAGTCTTCGATTAGTGGTCGGACACCATCGCTGTGTGTACAGGGGTTCACAATCAATCAACATTGAAATGGATCACGAAGGGGTGTTTGACAATAGATCCATTTGACATTGTTCGCTCGTCTTTGAGGCGATCACATGTGGCTTAGATCAATTGACGTAAAGGAGAACACTTGGTAGTAAACCCAACAGATTTTTTATGAGAAATATACCATATCGGTTTTGTCATTTTGTCAAGGTCTAAGCTAAGCTAAGCTAACCGCATGCGCACTCAGACACACACACACACACACACACACACAACCCATACATCTTTCTCATCTTCATCTTCCCCTTGCTGTGATGAATGGCTGCACCCGTTTGTCTTTGTGGAAGCATTGACCCACATATTTTAATTGCGTCGTCTTACTTACACAACCGACGTCGCTGAAAAGCACTTTTTTTGTGTGTGTGTGTGGTCATGACAAAGCTGTTTTTAGGTTCTGTTTCCTGTTATGTTGGTTGTGTTCTAACAAGCATGTTGCATCCTGGTACTTCAGTGAAAAGACTGAGCTCAGCAACACATCCACCCTCAGAGTTCTTCCTGTATTTCCTTCTGTGACGGAAAGTCAAAGCTAACGATTGAAACGTGTGTGCTGTATTTGTTCAAGAGGTTACTGTTCCACTAAAGTCCCGTAGGCGTCGCTAACGTATTTTTCAAACGGTTGTCGGCTGCCAAAATGAATCAAGACATCATGCCTTTTGTGGGCTTAAAGTTGATGGTAAAACAATGCGCGACAACCCATTTTATGAACAAGAGTAATTGATGAGCGTACCCCATATTTGACCACCCAAAAAAATCTGAGTGACCACACTCCATTTATGACCTCACCCAATTTATGAGCGCATTCCATTTATGAAATACAACAATTCATGACCACATCCTGTTTATGACTGTTTCGTTTATGGCCACCCACATTTTATAACCACCTAAATTTATGATCCTAAAACGTACACATTTTACAACCACACTTTATGACCGCATTTAATTTCTACACAGCCTAATTTATGAAAAAAACTAAATATATTCCTCACTCCAATTTAATTACACCCTATTTCTTAACACACAATTCAAGACTGCTTTTAATTTATTATTGCGCTTCATTCATACCCACTAAATTTATGACTACACCCCAATTATGACCATATCCAGTTTATGGCCATGTTTAATTTATGACCATACCCTGAGTACACACTGACAGCTCCTGTTATATGTCCTCTTCTGATTTAGGACTGCCCCAAGTTATGAACATTGTAAGTGTATGGCCACAACCTGTTTATGAATACACATATTTTATGATCAAAAATATTTATGACCATCCTTGATTTTTGAGCAAGCTAATATATAATAAATATATTTTCTGCGATTGGCTGGCAATTTTACTGACAGCATAGGCTCCAATAGTGAGGATAAATATGGAATATATTTTACGAACACTCAAATCACAACCATATCTAATGTATGCACTGTTTAATTTATTAACAACCAAATCTATGATGACACTCCATTTATGTCAACTCTTAATTCATTGCCACCCAGAATATATGACCACCACAAGTTATGGTCATGCTAAATTTATGACCACGTCTATTTAATAAAAACACTTATTTGACAACAGCAATTGACAACCACGATTAATTTAGGAATACATCTAACAAGACCCCATTCATCCGAGCCCCAAATGATTTTAGACATCAAACAGTTAATGACCCCCACCAATTTATGACCCCCCGCCTTCCCCCCACATTCATATACACACACATACACACACACACACACACACACACACACACACACACACACACACACACACACACACACACACACACACTTTATGACCATTCTATATGTTATGACCATACTCACTTGATAACCACACTGAAATTTATGAGCACAATTCATGACCAAAGCAGATTCATGAGCAAATTTGGGAACCTTTTTTTTTTTTTTTGTTCTTTTAAAGAAACCTTTACAAATTACAGACTAAAGCGAAACATAACAATGATGGAAAACGTCAGCAACGTTCAACCGTCCAGCTCCAGGGACGTTTGTGATGAAAGACAGGCTGCCGGTTTGTCCATCATACTGATGGCTGATTACTGCTTTGTAAGGAGTGTATAAAAATTTTTGGCAGCTGCGAAGGCGAGAAGCAAGGAAGCGCTGCCAAGACGCTGGGCTGCCGGAGGCGAGAGAACAACAGCTTCGGATGGAAATAAATGATCCATCTGCCGAGCCAAAGCACGTAACATCCAGCGAAGCGTCACAGCACTTGAACCCGGAAGACCAGCGCAAGCGGGAATGTACTCCGGCGCCGTCGGCGCATTTCAGAGGGTCAGGTTTCAAATCACAGTTTCAAGCTCCAATTAGGATTTGGAGTTAGAATCAGAGTTTCAAAGTAGAATTTCAAGACTTTCACATCAGAGCTTAAAGACAAAGTTAGGGTTTAAAATTAGAGCTTCTCTACCGGGTTCAGTTTTCAAAAGAGGTTTCTAACCAGGATTAGGGTTTCAATTTGTTTTTTGCCAGGTTATTGTTTCAAATCTGAGTTTCAAGGTTAAGATAATGGTTTGAAATTAGAGCACAAAGACAGAGTTAGGGATCCTAATCATTGTTTCAAGCTAAAGGAAAGATTTCAGATAAGTTGACAGGGTTAGGATTTCACATTTGGGGTTTCAAGACATGCTTAGGTAGGGTTTCAAACCACAGTTTCTTGCCAAAATTATTTGATTGAAATCCTGGTTTCAAATGAATCTTCAAGGAAGGAAGACATTTTCAAAGTAGGATTTCCAGCCCATTTTCAGGATTCGAGCTAGATTTTCCGGATTAGGCTTGAGGTTTTAAATCATGGTTATGTTTTCAAATCAGGGTTTCAAGCTCAGGATAGGGTTTAAAATTAGACTTTGCAATCAGGCTTAAGGTTTCAAACTGGGGTTGGGCATTCAAATCCGGTTTAGGGTTTCAAATAAAGGTTTCTAGGCAGGGTAAGGTTTTCAAATCAGAGTTTAAAGCTTGATGAAGGGTTTTTAATGAGCGTTTCAAGCCAAGTCTAGGATTTCAAATTACGATTTCTCGTCTTGTTCTCAGTGACAAATCCTTCCGTACATGATGTTCTATAAAAAGATTTGCAGGCATTTGCACATTTGTACCCGTTTACATTCAGTGCACATTTTTCACAAGCCTAGTCATCGCTATGTCAACCAGCATCTCATCAAACACTTTATAGATTTCCAACCCGCCAGGTCAGTCGGGTTAATCTTTCTCCCATCTCTTCCATGCGCGAATTAGCATTTGGGTCGAGGAAGGAGAAGAAAAATCCGGAATGGAGATGAACAACAGAAGTTGCCTAAACTTGTCATGGCCCAATAAAACGCAGAAGACAAAACAAGGTGATTAGAAGACCCTATTTTCAAATCTATTTTCAACCCTAACACTGTTTTGAAACTCTTGTTCTAAATTCTAACCATCTCTTGAAGCCCTAAACTATGTTTAAAACCCAAGCCATGGCTCTAAACACTGTTTTAAAACCCAAAACTCTAACCGTGCAGATATCGAAACCCTAATCTGAAAGACCATGGCTCAGCCTAAGAGAATCAACAAAAACTAAGAAAAACATTGATTGGAGGAGATCCTTAGCGTTCTCCCATCACATCTTTAATGCTGTCCTGAAACTGTAAATTGAAAGTCAAACCCGGTCTCGAAGACGAATGTTTTTGGTTTTTTTAAACTCCATCTCAAAACCATTACCATGTCTTCAAAACCGTACTTGAAACCCTCAGCGCGTCTTAAAACCCTACTTTGAAACTTAGCTCAACATCTGCGGCTGTAAACACGCGCGGTCGTGACCGATCGACCTCCTTAGACAGCATGTTAGCGTCACCTGACCACTCCCGGCCAATGAGACGGCCTCCCCCCAGGGTTTTTGTGCCTTTTAAGTGCAAACACACCAAAGCCCGGCGGTAATTCGTGCCGATTGTTCCTCTCGCTGAATTAGAGAGGGACGAGAGGATGCTGTTGCCACTAGAACCCCGCAGGCGCGGGGAGGCGGTCGGCGGGTTTCCACATGGGCTGACTGCGCCATCCAAAGCTCAACTTTGCTCTCCCCTCCGTCCTTTTTGCGCCCACAGGGGGTTGCCATGGCAACGGCGCCAGACGGATACGGATGGAGATACGCCGAGGAGGTTCGATGGACTCAAAGTGTGCCATCGGTCGCTTCGTCAGACAACGCTGCCTTATAACTTTGTGGATTATTTCAAGTCTTGAACTTTATTTCTATCGTACAAGGTGGCACTTAGCATGAATAACCGATGGCTGGAGATAAATCTTTTGTGAAGCGGATCGTTCCAATCCAGCCCTGAAATGAAATTATGACAAAATTATTCACAAAATAGTGAAGTTGCCTGCTTTTGCATTTGAACTCTTCATACCATATGAAGCCAACATTGTCTAGGTGACACTGAGTGTGACAGGGACTTCAACAAAAATAAGAATTCTAGTTCATTTCAAGATGCCCTTTCGATTTATATTGTACAAGGTTGCCATCATCATGAAAAAAAAAAGTGACTTTTTTTTTACACTGTCATTGATTAAAATGGTAGTTCGCAGACTAAAATGAATCAGCACACAATTTTACTTTTATGGCGGACCAGTTCCTTGTGCACCTACTCATCATGGCGACTTATTTTATTTTGTACAAAATTACCAGAATTTTATAAAATTGAACTATTTTCAATATTCTCTTAAAAAAAAAAAACATTGACACTTTCAGTCTAGAGGCAACTAAATCCCTCACGGCTCCCACAAACTGAGAAAGAGGCAAACGTTTTATAACATTTGTCAGAGAGTGGAGTATTTTTGTTATTTGTGTTCTTGGATTTGTTCTCCAGCTTTTGTCAACACTTTACATTGGTTAATGATGGGTAAAATAACTCACATTGGTATGAATTTGTGGAAAAAAAAATATATATCTTGAATGGATTATTTCAGTCTTGTTTGCAAAAGGTAGCCAAAAAATAAATAAATAAGCAAGGAGGCAGGAGAGCCAGAGTATACTGAACAAAACATATTAACAACAACAAAAAAACACTTGGGAGGGTACAGTGGAAAAACTAAATCAAAAACACAAAGTCCTGAAAAAATGCACACAAAAAAATAAATAACAAACAAACAAACAAAAACCTACGACAAAAACATAAAACAACGTGACAGCAAAAATCCAACAAAAACCGACAGAACCCAGAGAACTAAATACAAACAAACTGACGAGACAACGAGAAACACCTGGACAAGACACGAAGGGTTCAGGGAGCTGATTGGCTAACACGAGGGACCCGGATGACGAGAACAGGTGCAAACAAACCCAAACGAGGAAGACGAACGCACCTGAGGGAACAAAACCAGGAAACCAAACCAAATGTAATCTTAACAAAAACAGAATCATGGCCATTTCTTTTCACTGTTTTCATTTCTATTGTTTCAGGGTTGGCGGCACGGTGGGTGACGGGTTAGCATGTCCCGCGACTGGTTAGCACGTCCGCAGGAATCGAACCCTGGGCCACTCTATTGTGAGGCAGATGTGCTAACTGGTCGCCCACTGTGCCGTGTTATGGATTTATCTTATTTATTTATAATTAACTTTGTGGATTATTTACGTTCCTGTTTCACAAGGTGGAAGTCATGTAACTTTTTCAACAAAGTTGCTTTTTAATCCGAAAGCAACAACAGCCAACGACCTCTTTCTTGTGTTTCTATTTTCATGTAAAAGGTAATCAGCTTCTTTTTTTTTTTTTTTTAACAAACATTTCCTGCTGATATATATATTTTTTTGTCTTTGGAGCTTCTTGGTTGTGTCGAAGAAGACTTGATGTGTATTTTTAGATGTCGTGCGGCGGTACATGAGGTGTAAAGAGGCACCTGGTGAATTTTCCTGTGCTTCTGTTTTATCAACTTTCCTCGTTGTTCCACAAAAACTAAAGAACTGAAAAGTAAACATCAAAATAAACGACGCCTTCTGATTCATAACCAGCACATCGACTCAAAGGGGTGCTGGGTGAAAATGAGATCCACTTAGCAGTCATGCCAAAGCGTCAAGCCAGGGTTAGGATTTCAAATTAGGGTTGTAATCAAGGGTTATGGTTTCAGATAGGGTTCCAAACCAGGCTTAGGGCTACAGAGTAAGGTTTCAAGCCTGGGTGAGAGTTTCAAATTGGGGTTGCAATTAACGTCAGATAGGGTTCCAAACCAGGCTTAGGGCTACAGAGTAAGGTTTCAAGCCTGGGTGAGGGTTTCAAATTAGGGCTTCAAACCTCTTGTTGATGGTTCCAACAAAGATTAAGGTTTCAAAGTAGGGTATCCAGCCTGGATTACGGTTTCAACTGAGTTTTTCAAACAAGGGCTAAGTGTTTCAAATTAGGGTTTTAAACATGGGGTAAAGGTGTCAAATTATGGTTTCCAGTCTGGTGTGTGAGTCTGAAAGTCGAGTTTCAAACCCGGGTTCGGAATCCAAATTCGTGTTTTTAGGTAGAATTTCAGGGTTGGCTTTGAGTCCCTGATGGTGTAGCGGTACACTCGACTGACTTGTGTGTGGGCAGCGTGGGATCGGTTCCCAGCCAAGCACGGAGTGGATGTGGGTGTGAAAGGTTGTTTGTCTCGATATGTGCTCTGCAACTGACTGGCGACCAGTTCAGGGTGTAGTTTACCTTCCGCCCATGGTCAGCTGGGATCGGCTCCCCGCGCCAATCTTCAGGATAAGCGGTGTTGAATATGGATGGATGGGTGGATGGGTTTGGGGTTCTTTAAAATTGCACTATTAGCACAGTCCGTAGTATGTCAATAGTATCGCTGCATACGTATCTCAGTATTATCTCAGAAGTATCACGGTAGTTTCACTGTATTATCCCGTTGGTATTTCTTGAATATTGCATTAGGATCTCAGTGGTATCACAGTAGTCTCATACTCGTATCTGAGTGTGTGTGGGTGCTATCGCCTCAAAGTACAGCAGCCACACAAAAGAGCACTTTCAATTTTTAATGCAGCGACATCAGTCTGAAGTGCATTGAGTGTGTTGAGTGGGCCCGCAAACAAAAAGGGAAGGGGTGGGGGGAGTGCCGTCCGTGTGGGGGAGATGAGACGAGCCCTCCAGCTACACCCCGCACCCATCCCTCCGCCACCCCAATTCCTCCTCCAAAAACAAAACAAAAAACCCTCCCTTCTTCTTCTCACAGGTTTGCTTTGTTCCGACATTTTGTTTTCATCTCGTACGGTTGTCTTCCGTCAATTGAATGCATTTACCGTCCTAACTTTAACCAGGTAAAGCAAATGGGATCACTTTCTCAGTAAATGCGCCCCTCGGCTATTTTCCTAGATTTTGCTTGCTCGAAAGATGGCGAAGGCAAGCAAACGGCTGACTTTTAGTTCATGAATTAGTGACGGAGTTTGTTCCTTTATTAGCTTGCAAGTTCATAACGTAATTTGTGAATGACCGATACGCGGATCATTCATTCATTAGTTAATTACTTGAGACTAAGTTCGTTAGTTAGTTAGCTTGACTATTAATGTGTCAGAATTACTTTATCGGTTTGTTTAATCATTTATTGGTTAGTTTGTGATCTTGTTTGGAACTGGAATAACTAATTCACTGCTTTGGTCCTCAGTTTCGGAGGTTAATTCGTTTCATTCATTCTTTAGATTGGTTGAAAATTACTTCACTGGTATTATAATTAGTTTGTTCGTCAGTTCCTGTTTTCATATTGACATGACGGGTTCACTACTTTGCATTGGTAAGCCTGTGAGAAAACTAGCTCATTGTTTGTTTGATCGTGGGACAAATCGTAAACTAAGTTGTACGATTTCCGTTACCGGTACATTGTTTACTTTGTAAGTAGGTTAGCTTTTCATGAACATATAAGATATTTAGTCGTTAGCTACCTGAGCAGAGGGACTTCATGAGATACGTATACAAATAACCACACTAGGAATTATTTCCCACTGTGTGCCCGGATTGGCTGGCAACCAATTCAGGGTGTCCCCCGCCTACTGCCCGAAGACAGCTGGGATAGGCTCCGGCACCCCCCGCGACCCTAGTGAGGATCAAGCGGTTCAGAAAATGGATGGATGGATGGATGGATTACAAGTTCATGACAATGTGAAAGAATTCATTAGTAAATGAGATTATTACGT
Organism: Hippocampus abdominalis; assembly: GCA_018466805.1. NCBI lineage: Eukaryota > Metazoa > Chordata > Actinopteri > Syngnathiformes > Syngnathidae > Hippocampus > Hippocampus abdominalis. The sequence goes on from CM031695.1 coordinate 24,429,139, forward strand.
ATGCTAGTCCATGAGTTAGCTTCCCTTACGAAGTCCCCTTCCCTTAGTTAGTTAGTTAGTTCCCGTTCAAATGACATCAGACCTCTGCATGTATTATGATGGGATGTTTGTGGTCGAGGTTAAAGTGAAGCTGTCAATCTAAGTAAAATAAGGCTAAAAAAAAAAATCATTGTCGTAATCTCAATCTACATGTTATCACAATGCCTCAGGTGTGTTGCACGAGCCAGGTGACATTTTTCGATGAATTGCTCCATCCGGACGGTCCCCCTTTTTCGGCACCCGCACGGCGACCGCTCTTCCATCAGATAAAGCCGCTGATGTTCATGTTGTGCACGCGTGTCCTTTTGTCAACGTCTCAATGCGTGTGGCAGCTCAACAGCAGCCAATCACAGCTTCCTGTCAGTCGCCACAGCGGGACAAAAAGGCCGCCACCCACGTCGCCGTCACCAGACAGGCGGACAGGAACGAGTTGCTGTATTAACCTTCGGAACCCTTAGCGCGGCGAAAAGGTTTCACTCAGAGAACCGACCAGGATGAGACTGACGAGTAAATTGAGAAAATACATAATGTGCAAAAAACACAGCGGCTGTGTCCCAGTTCTTATTTTCTCTCTCTATTAAAAAAAAATATATATATGTATACAATTCGGTTTTCGACCAAATATTTCGAGTTTTTTATGCCTCAGATGACAAACAAATTTCGGTTCTCGAACAAACCCAGCACACTTGAATGCACCATTTGACTCCTCTCGCCTTCCTTACACGAGGAAGTGACGCTTCCTCGGGTAGACGAGGAAGTGACGCTTCCTCGTGTTGCTTTCCATTGTGAGCAGTTCAGTAAACATTTATAAATATATATATATATCCAGTCAAACCTCGGAGACGTTCGAAAACCGAGGTTTGACTGTATATATATATGCGAAAAAATTAAATACCGTATTTTCCGCACTATAAGGCGCACCTCAAAGCACTCAATTTCCTTATTCCTTATTTATGGATCAATATTCTGTTTTCTTGGACGTAGTATTTTAGAAATTCTGTAAAGCGCTTTGTGACAGCTGCAGCAGTTGTGAAAGCTCTAAATAAATAAATCTGTATTGTATTATATTACCTTTAACGTAGCTCCAACGAGTGGATACATAATGCAACCGCGACCACTAGTTCTATCCGCCCTTATAATGCGGTGCGCCTTATATATGAAAACAGTTCTAAAATAGGCCAATCATTGACATATACTTTGACATGACTTTACTGCCTTCTAGTGGTAAAATACACATATACAGTCATACCTCGGTTTTTGACCATAATCCGTTCCAGAAGGCTGTTCGAAAACCAAATTGTTTGAAAACCGAAACCACGCCCTTTTTAAAAAAACATCTTTATTGAACACGTCTGCTCACAATGCAACACCACACGAGGAAGCGTCACTTCCTCGTGTAAGGAAGGCGAGAGGAGTCAAGTGGTGCATTCAAGTGTGCTCAGTTTGTTTGAGAATCGATTTTCGGTCGTAATATGAGGCATAAAACAAAAACTCGAAATTTTGGGTCGAAAACGGATTTGGTCGAGAACAGAGACGTTTGAAAACTGAGGTTTGACTGTACAGTATATGCATCTCTCCAATATAAAATGATTCGCTACATACATCAATACATGAGGTGCTGTGATTGCCGTGAAGTGAAATGAGGCTGTTTGATTCTTTGGAGATTACGATACAAATCCAAAGTGTCCAGCTGAGTTTGAAAGATGCAACGAATTTCTTGTCATTGGACACACATACGAATGCACTCGAAAGACGTTTTGTTCCAGCAGCACTACAAAACGGGCAACTCACGACAGTATTCAGTAGCAGCATGTGGCCCGTTCGCCCCGCGTGGGTGTTCCTCTGTGACAAGATAGCCGCTCTCTGGGCCCCAATTGATTCCAAGCGCTTTAGTGGCTACACTGGCAAAAAGGGGGCCATCTATTAAAGGCGGGGTCACGTATTAAAGGGATCACTTATTATCCTCTCCTCTACGCGTTGTCGGCGGGGGACGTCAGGACCGGATCTGCCCGCCTCGCTCCACTTCTCGGAGGGCCGGCGGGGTCCGGGGCTAATTGGCGGATCCGCTGGGGAGTCCTCAGAGATGGCCTGATGGGGGGGACGCGGGAGGATGAAGAGGAGGAGGCGTGGAGGACCCCAGGGATGAGTGGGCGGCCAGAAGAAGAGCAGAAAACTTGTGAGCTGTGAAATCATATTGGCGACTGCAGGCCCTTTTTAACCGCACAGATTTATAATTTTTTTGTTTTTATTATTATTAAAAAGCGGCAAATGTGGTCATCTGGAAATGGGATTAAAAGACGGCACGGTGATTTGTTAAACCATTTTTTTTTCATGGAATTCAAAAATTCTTGAATTAATCTTATTCACTCCGTTTGTGATGTGGTTCTTGATTTTGTTTTGTCACAAGCTGATTGATGATTCTGAACTTTTTGTTGTTGTTGTCATTTTAGATTTGATTCTTTTCTAGTTCCTGATTCAAATTTTGATATATTTCTTGATAGGCTTCCTTATGTGGTTCTTGACAGTGGACGTGGACTCAGTTCTTGACTTGGACTTGACAGATTCGTAATTTTTGATCCGGTTTTGCCTTTTTTCTCGACTTGATCTTGACTTGGATTTCTCGACAGATTCTTGAAGAAGATATTTTTAAATGATTCCTGACTTTGTTCTTGACAGCCTATCCTCAAACACTCGTAACTTTTCCCGCCAATGATGGATAATAAGTCAAGGACATATTCAGTGCACTTTTGTTCATACGGACTTTTTATTTGGTTCTTGGCCTTTTTCATGTGGGTTTTGACTTCATTCTTATTTTTTTTTTCTTTTGGTTCTTAAGTTGACTTTGGACTTGGTTTTTGACTGTTTTTGATGTGATTGTTAACTTGGTTATTGACTGGGTCCTTCTCGGTTGCTTTTCTTCTTTATTTTTTTTTTTTTTTTTAAAGACAGTTTTTTGTTGTTTTCCCACTTTGTCTCTTTTTTTTCTTTTTGTACGCTTGGGGAGCATTACTTGGCCGAGTCCCCACAATGCATCTGTGGTTACCATTAGCGGGATATTTTGACGTGGTAGAAGCAGAAGGAGGGCGGCCCGGTAGCCCAGTGGTTAGCACGTCGGCTTCACAGTGCAGAGGTACCCGATCCCAGCTCCGGCCATGTTCTCCCCGGCTTGCGTGGGTTTCTCCGGGTGCTCCGGTTTCCTCCCACATTCATGTGGCAGGCCACTCTAAATTGTCCCATGCGTGGATCTGTGCGATTGGCTGGCAACCCAGGGTGTCCCCCGCCTACTGCCCGAAGACTGCTGGGATAGGCTCCAGCACCCCCCGCGACCCTAGTGAGGATCAAGCGGTTCGGAAAATGGATGGATGGATGGAAGCAGAAGGAGGGTGCCAATTTATTTTTCATTGCTTATCACCCTTGCCACAGCATTGTATTACTCCGACGCTTGTTCCTTGTTCTACTCATCCCACCAGTTTCTTCCCTTTAGTCTTTTTCTCATAAGTACGACTGTGAATTTCTCGTTGTAATTTTCTGCCCTGTGTACATTTTTGATTGTTTTGCTCTGGATTGGTGGTCTTTCTTCTATTGTAGTCTGTCTCCCGCTTCATGTCGACTTTTGGTCCTTGTTCCATTTTTTTGTTTTTTTTGTCTCGCTTGCATGCTCATTTGGTTTGGATTAAACACACACACACACACACACACAAAAGACAGTTGGCGACTGAAATCCAACTCATCACCGATGCACTGCAACGGGAAACTGAACCTGCATTGGGTGTTAAGGCTCCGCACATTGTATTACTGAACCACAAAAACAAAGTGGAGTACCTGAGGAGGAAACAAGTTGTCAAAAACTGAGGACGTGGGCGAGAATAAAAAGAGAGTGTGGAATAGTTTGAGTGGCTGTCCATCCCCCATTCATCCACTGTACTCGCGGGCTACGTACATCGCAAGAGACTGCACGCTTAACTAGCTCATCCATGGGGAAATTGTGAACTATAAACTTAAATGTTGTTCCGATCCCCAACCTCTTTTGCTCCACAGACTGTTTATTGTCAGACCATATTTTCAGGGACTAAATACAACAAGATAATGGAATGGAATGGAATGGAATACAACTTTATTGTCAACTGTACGTATGTGTTACAGCACAGATGCTCCACAGACATGGTTTATTGTAGACACAGACATCGTGACACTTTCCTGCATATTCCTGTTTTGAAGCAGGGACTAAATACAACAAGATAATATGGTATGATCTGCATGAAAACTGTGGTATTTCGTAATTTTGACACGAGGAACGTCCGATCTGGCCGCAACACTCTAGTCGAAATGATAAGGTTTAAACGTGCCTTCAAAATAAGATACACCACAATCAAAAAGTGCATGAAAAATACGACTCATCATTGCCGTATATTACGCAGAGTGGGCTTGGTGCGTGGGAATCTCCCATTGAGATAAATCCGTATTTTAAGTCGGACTCCTGATACTGCCTCATTAAATGTGGCCTTTTTTTTCTTGGAAGTCATAGGCTCTTCTGTCTCCTGGCTGGGCCTTTTCCCCATCCCAAGGGAACTTTCTAGACATGTTTTTTTTTTTTTACTCATTTTGCTAGCTCTTGCGTTTCATTTTAGAGGAGAACCTATGACGTGACCAAAAGCGGCGCCTTCATCTGCGTCAAGAGTGACATACTGTAGACGGATAGAAGAGAAAATCCGGTAATTTTTCCAAATAAAATATTTTTCAGATTTTGAAAAGTTATTTAGTCTTTCTGTGCGGCCCGGCACCAAATGACCCGCGAACCGGGAGTGGGGCGACCACTGATATAGATGATGTATAGGCTATACATCATCTATATCAGGGGTGTCCAAAGTCGGTCCTGGAGGGCCGCTGTCCTGCCTGTTTTCCAGCTTTCCCAGCTGTAACACACCTGATTCAAAATGATCAGCTCATCAACCAGTTCTGGAGCAGCATTAGAACAAGCCCGATGATGTGAATCAGGTGTGTTGCTCCTGGGAGAGCTGGAAAACAGGCAGGACAGCGGCCCTCCAGGACCAACTTTGGACACCCCTGATCTATATCCTGAACCGTATTTGGATGGCTTGGCGGAAGCCGTCTGGGTCTCGCTTAAAACCCTCTGTTGGACGCACCTTAACCGAAATGTGACATCATTAAAAGGTAGAGTTGATGCACTAACATTTAAAGGCCGTGAAAGCACACCGCCCCCATATAGACACATGCGATGATGAATGTCTAGTCGCAGCCGTCATCACCGAGCCGCCCCTGATTTACAGAGGCCGCGTCCCACTCACCTGTCGACTTGCAAAAGTGAGCTGACAAAGAATCTCGCAAACCTTTTCGCCAATAATGGCCACGTATCCGGCCATTAATCAAAAACGGAACTGTGGAGGGTTTGTTTACCCACCAGGGTTGCGCTGAGGTCTGAAGCAGCATATCTGTCGGCGCCAGATGTTCGCTCGCCGCCGCGGCTAATCTGGCCTTGCTGACTTTACTCCGTTCGCCTCCCGCATTGTCCTGGACACAAAAGACCTGCGGATAAAAGTTTACCTCCGTGCTGCCGCTCATCCCGCCTGGCTGTCCACTATCTGTTCTCCGAGCACAACACAGAACTGAAAAAAAACCCATCCCCATTTATTGTCTCTTGTCTTTTTGCTAGCAGACATACTCAACTATACATACGACACCATACATACTATATTCATACACACATACCAGATAATGCTGCTACGTTAGCATGTGGCTCATTATCAAACAAATGCGGAAACTAATCCATGCAAAACACAGCTCGGTTACAAAATGTCGCAAGCAGTTGCAAAGTCATCCACTTCTGATGCTAACGTAGAATAGCTTTCAGATGTATATGGGCAAATCACTTCTACGACATTTTTGGTAACTAGACAAGGTCTAAGTCAAGCACAAAGTCAAAAAACATTTTTAAAACCTGTCAAGAAACAAAGAATTAAACCAAATAACGAATCAAAATCGAAATTGCTACACTATGCTAATCACCTCTATGCCTCTAAAAACACATTGTTTGCTGAAACTAAAACATTTACATGAAACAGTCAAGAACTACAGTCAAGATCCAAATCAAGAACCGTATCAAAAACCATGAACCACCTGATCGAACAAATCATAATCAAATTCAAGAAAGAGTCAAGAACCCAAGTCAAGAACTATGAACCAAAAAGCAAGCCAAGAAACAGTCAAAGAAACCTGATATCAAGTCACGAACCAGTTAAAAAAACAAGAACCAAGAAAAACAACAATAATGTCAATAACTAAATTTTTTTTACTAGTTTGAAACCTGTTTTTGACAGTTCTTGACGACACTAGTTTTTGTTATCCTTGAGAGTGTGTTTATGGCTTTAAAAAAAATCCTTTACTTTTACTTTAGTTTTGACTTGATTTTCATACTCGGTTCTTGAACTGTTCTTTTCCCGTGAAACCACAAAGCTTTGACGCTGCTAACTCAGGCACAAGTTCTTCCAGCTTCAAGTATGTGCTTTGGTGCTTAAAATAAGATCAAAAGAACCGATGCTAACGTCGACTCCAGATCTGAACCAAAACTGGCACTGGCACGTTGTAAAAGGAGGAAATAATGAAGTAGCTCTATTCATACAGTCAGTCTTCAGCACTGCCAGTGTGTGCAAAATTAGCAGGATGACGAGTCAGCAATGTGCAGATATAAAACTGAACACTCCATAAAAAAAATGCAGCGTCAAGTGGAAGCCGGTCTTCAAGTCAAAATACAAACTTAAAGCGCTCATTTGAACAGGTGAACAAATCAATGTCACGCTCAAGCCGGCGCCGTCGTCGCGCTTCCCTTTCCATTCCCCAAACACGTCCGCCCACCTCAGCCGCGGTGACGGGACGTCGGATGAGGAGTCGACTCGAACGCAGCCAGCGCGGCGAGTAAGTGAGCTGAGCTGAGCTGAGCTGTCGGGGATGGAGCAGCTTGAGGTGAGTCAATGCCGAACAAAGAGCAGCGCGACGGCGAGGAAAATGCCAGCGGGAGTCAGGAGGCCTCGCAGACAGGAAGTGGGAGTACAGACACCCTTTTTTGTGTGTGTCTTTGTCTATACTGTATATCGGCGCTATTTTAAACAGACTAAACATAGTCGGCTGCATGCTGGTGACAGCAAGCGAAAAAAAAAAAACAACCTTTGACGCAAGCATTTTATTTATGATATGGCGGCAAAATCAATATGAGAGGCAGAGGTGAGGTTTTTACACAGTAGCCCCGGACCATGTTGGCCTTTTTACAGTCAATATCTTTTGACGACAACTTGATTTTTATAGTGGCTGTTGACTTGAGTTGCTGTTTGAGAGTCTTGATTTTAGTTCTTTCAGGTGGTTGTTGACTATCCGTGACTTGGTTTCTGGCTTGTTCTTGACCTTTTTTTTCCATGTGGTCTGGGATTTTGTTTGCATTTTCTTTTTAACTTGATTTTCTGACTTGACACAGTGTTTTAAGGCTATGATAAGCAGTTCCGAAAATGGGCATTATGGACGGTAAAGCGTTGACTTTTGTCGTTTGCGTTGACGGAATTAAATTGAATACGAGCAGGGTTGTTTCCATTCAATGACGGGCGCCCGTTTTGTGCAATAATAACGTCGCGCTTGGTGATATCACCATTTGATAGAAGCGAATTTATCAATAATATGAAGCGAGGTGACCAGATGGTGACGTTTCTTTGTCTCAGAAGTGCAGTCATTTGGTCCGACCGGCAAAATAGTCATGAACTGAACTAAAAGCTATTTATAGAAAAAACACTGTCATACCATGTTTAGGCAAAGCAGAGGGACAGTGAAAAATGCATCCATCCATTTTCTGATCCGCTTTATCCTCACAAGGGTCGCAAGGGGTGCTGCTTTCCTATCTTAGCTGTCTTTGAGCAGTAGGCGGGGGACACCCTGAACTGGTTGCCAGCCAATCGCAGGACACACATAGACGAACAACCATCCACGCTCACACTCACACCAATTTAGAGTGTTCAATCAGCCTGCCATGCACCTTTTTGGAATGTGGGAGGAAACCGGAGTACCTGGAGAAAACCCACGCAGGCCCGTGGAGAACATGCAAACTCCACACAGGGAGGCCAGAGCTGGTATTGAACCCGGTACCTCTGCACTGTGAGGTCGACGCGCTAACTACTGGACCACCGGGCCGTCCACAGTAAAATATGATTTTTTTTTTTAATGTATATATTTGTTGATTTATTTATAACCCTTGGACCTACTAAAAGCTACATTATATCCCAACGGCACCTTATTACCAACCTCACACCCTACGACCAGTGACATCAGATACCTGACACCCAATGATGCCTCATACCCAAGTATTTACCCGACTGTATGACACAGTTCGGGAACAAACCGAATGGCGATCGGATCCCACAAACGTAGACACAAACGAAATCCGTACAAAAATATTTACTTAATAACAAAAGCGCACCGACAAAATACAAACAGAAATCGCTGGTCAAAAAGTAACCAGGAAAACAATACATCAACAAAAAGCGATGGCTAAGGGAAGGAAATGGAAAATCCGAGATATAAATGATTTCATTTATATCTATTAGAGCCCAATTTCAAAACTAAAACATGACCAAGATCATAGACAAAATAAATACTTACTAAGCAAGAGGCTAGAGAGAAAAAAGGACAAGGACGGACGGGATCGAGAGGTCTAGAAAAGAACTCTTGGGCAAGAGCAGCAACAAGGTCAATAATCTGACAGAGACGTGGGATCTTAAATACTTGGCTCTCTTGATGACCAAATTGGCAGCTGGTGTGCACCTTGGAGGGAAAGCCCTCCTCTGCCACCTGCTGGATACACAAGAACAGGATCATGCCCCTTTATGCCAATAAGCAACCGTAAACCCTCGAACCTACTAAAACAAATACCATATACCAACGACATCTTAGAACCGACACTACATCATAGAATTAACATTTTACACACTCGAACCTACTTTGGAAACAAGGACACCTTCCACCAAGGTCCAGACATCAGTATTATGTCTTCTCCTTGCGACCGCTCCCAACGCTGCTCAAATGTCACATGACTTTGACGGGGCGGACGCGATTAAGAAGCCGTGTTTCATCAAGGCAACCTATCGCTTGCTGGCTGATAAGCCTCTCAAATGAAGTGAATGAGGCTATCATTCATCACTCGCAGATCGCCATTGATCGGTCGGCGAGGAGGCCAGCAGACCCGACCGCTCGCTAAAAGCCTCGCCGCTGCCCGACCAGACGACAGACGCCGAGGTGAAAAAGAGATATGCAGATGAGGCAGTCGCTTTAATTCTTTTTGGCCCTTTCACACTGAGCTGGTGTCAGCGCTTTGTTGTCTTGACTCTGGTAGAGAAACTGGAAGTCATGACGACACCAATATCAATAAAATGTGTGAAAATCATGGCCTACGGGCGTCATTACACTCCGTGTGGCCGACCAAGGCAAATAAAGTCTGTCGACTTAATGCCCTTTGCTAATTGGATGTTGTTCTTTTTACTTTGGCAGGAAGTTTGTTCCATTTTCTTTTTCCTTTTTGGCAGCTTTTATCACACCCCCTTCTTAATACAGTCAAACCTTGGTTTTGAACGTCTCGGTTCTCGACCAATTCGGTTTTCGACCAAATATTTTGAGTTTTTTATGCCTCGGATGACGAACACATTTCGGTTCTCGAACAAACTGAGTGCACTTGAATGCACCATTTGACTCCTCTCACATTCCTCAAACGAGGAAGTGACGCTTCCTCGTATTGCTTTCCATTGTGAGCAGGAGTGTTCAATAAACAAGCGTGGTTTCGGTTTTCGAACAATTTCGGTTTTCAAACAGCCTTGTGGAACGGATTAAGCACGAAAACCGAGGTTTGACTTTATATTAATTGAAAAATAGAATTAACATTTTGTTATTCTATAAAAAAATTTTTATTATGCAAGAATTACATCCACAATTGCGCCCACCCCCTCAAAAAAAACCAAAAAAACCAACAACAACAACAAAAAGACAAGAAGCAACTAATAGAACACAACAAAAGAAAAAACTTATTCAGGTCGTCAGTGACGCTGGACGATTTGGCGACACAAACAATAAGATTGTAAGAGTCACAAGAGTTAAGTTGCGCTTTGCAACAGACACATTGCACTTTCGCTTTATTTTATTAAAAGTGAAATGAAACATCCAAACTTTGGATATCTTCATTTTTTTTTTAATGCACTCTTTTCTTCTGGCTCGCACTCTGTTGCTCCGTAGTAACAGTCCGTGTGGGGAAATAATCAACGCAACATCCTACAATGGAGCGAGTCATCTGTGATATATGAACGGTAATAAAACGAGGGATGACTCTACATGCAGAATGGAATTCCTTTGGGTTGGCTAGGGTTGCAAACTTCTTGTACGTGTGCGCGCGTGCTTTCCCGTGATCCTCCCAGCAGGTCTTGCGCCGGCTAATCAGGTAGAGGAGCTTCCCGCTAGGAAAATAAGCGCCAACTCTGTCGCGGCAAAACAATTGATTCCGAAATCATTCCGCCATTACCGCGATGGCCACATTCCTAATCTACCTCCTGGTGCCTCGCTTGTTTGGTTTCTTTTTTTTTTTTCGCTTCACTGTGGTGGTGTCACGGCAAACAAATACGAGGAGGGAATGTGGGAACGTGCCAAGTAGATTTACTTTTATCTGCCGGCTCCCTGGCCACTCATAAGATTACGGCGCCAGGCCTCCATATTGCTTCTTTTTTTTTTTTTCTCGTCATAAATCCGAAAGGTTTTCTCCCAAACTTTAATCCTGAGCCCTCCTGAGCCGCGCGAGTAATAAAGAGCAAACAACGGAGAAATAAAGGATAATGGTTTTTCATTTGTGGAGCTCATCAGGTTTTTTTTTTGAATTTTATTTTCCACTCAGCTTGCGAGCAGCATGTCAGACCGCCTGAGAGTTGAAAACATTGCAGCTCACATCATCTCATAAGATTGGTCATCATGTGATACTATCCCAATTCATTTCTCTGGCACATTTCTCATTGACCACCAGCCGTTTTCAAAGATGAGTTCCCCATATTGCCAGTCGTTTTAGAGCATTTGGATTGTTCTTTCAAGAATAACAAATCAAAATATTGCAGAATATAAGCGCCAGACTTATAAAATGAAAACGTAGGCTCTCTTCTTTCGCCAGAAAAAAAAAAAAGTTTATTTCGAGCTAACGTGCTTTGATTTCAAGAAACGTTCCCCAATAAAGCCCTCACAAGTGATTTTATTTGTGGATAAAGAAATAAAAACAGGTAAGAAACAAAACGTCGGCGCAGGTCCCGTCGGGAACTCTGCAAAGCGTCTCAATGACAGAACCGAGCGCCAGCGTGGCGGCGCCAAGCAAGCCGTCGCTAACTCAAACGAGCTAACGCGCTGATGCAAAGTGAAGTGCGGAGGCCGACACCTGTCGCCGTCGCTTAAACGTACCCCCTCGACCTTATCAGCCGAGGCGATAAGGCGCGCATTTCCCCACATTCGGCCTCCCGCTTCGTCCTTGTCAGCGCCATCCTGAACCGAGACGCCGTCAAGGCGATGCCGTCAAGGCGACAGCGAGCGGTCCGCCCATGAATAAAACATCATGGCTGGAAATGAGCCGTCGAGCCATCTTATTTTCCAGGATCAAGACCAGATTTGTGTGATCCAAACAAACATTTCGCCTCACTTTGCAAACGATGTCTTATTTGGGAGGGGCGGGGGGGTGACATCTGACGCCTTAGTTCCTGTGAAAGAACGTTCAAGCAGAAGAGATTTCTTGGATTTGCTTCATGTGTTAATGATGTCATCACCGGAAATGATTTGACTAATCAAAAAGGAACATTCTGCCCATCCAAATTTGACACTTCAGATATCTTCAAAATCATTTCGTCACTTTTGCAAGCGTTGGTAGTGTCCATTTTCAGATCATTTGAATCAAGTTTTTAACCCTTTCAGGGACAGCGGTCACCACAATGGACAGCTTATCATGTTATCAGGTTACAGGTTATCATTATTGGTGCATGGAAGGGTGAATCTGTGAAACAAAGTTGTAGATATACTACTGTAACTGGAATTATGACAAGTAAGACACGATGAGAACCTTGAACCTTGGTTGAAAATGTGGGAGACATTGGTAAGATGCTTGTGACACTTTGGGAAGATTCTTTGGAACCTTGTTTTTGAACAGAAGCGTCTTGAACTATGTTTGGAACAAACTGGGAATATGCTTGGGATACTTGGGGAAACGTCTTTTGTTTTGGCGAGGCGACGCATTGTTTTTAATGCGCATGTACCGTATTTTCGCGACCATACGGCGCACCGTATTATTGGGCGTAGTCTCAGTAACGGGTGCTATTTCTGTATTTGACACATACACAAAGCGCACTGTATTATTGGGCGCAGCCAGGCATGGTAAAACATACCCGAGCCTAAACATACGGCATGCATGCACGCACGCTAAAAACACGTTAGCTTGAAGCATACGGTAGCATGCATGCGCGCTAATACATACGGACACACGCTAAAAACACGTTTTTAAAAATCAGAATCAGAATCAGCTTTATTGGCAAGTATGGAGAACACACAAGGCAACGGAAGCAAAACTGAGTTTGGTTGTACTTTATTTAGCCATTTTACAATGTACTCACGTTTTCGATCGCTCATCACCCACAAATCCATCAAAGTCCTCATCTTCTGTATCCGAATTGAACAATTGTGCAAGTAATCAGTCAAAAACGCCGGGTCTCGTTGTTGTCAGAGTCACTCTCAATGCTATCTGTCCTCCATTGTTCCCATGCCGCTCGCAACTTTACTTCGTCTTTTTGACTTGGCGAAGCTCGTTCTACTTGTATTTTATTCCCTTTAGCATAGCACCATCTAGTGGATGCATAGCACTACCGAAGTCACTATTGTAGCTTCTATTCTATGCGCCTTATAATGCGGGGTGCCCTATATATGATAACAGTTTTAAAATAGGCCATTTATTGAAGGTGCGCCTCATAATCCGAAGCGCCTTATAGTGCAGAAAATACGGTACCTATAATGGCCATAAAACCTTCCTGGAACATGTTGGGAACAAGCTTGGAAAAAATTTCAGATACAGTGAGAATATACTTTCGGGGCTTGTTTGGAATCTGTTTGGGGGGAAAAAAACAAGGATACTTGGAAAATCCTAAGAATGTTCTTGAAATCTGCTTCCAAACACTTTTTGAAACTTGCTTGGAAAATACTTGGAATAGATTTGAAAGCTGAAAGAGAATCGATTAGGAAATATGACTGCAAACCAAACAAGTCATACTGCTTTGTTTGTATTGCAATTCCAGCCACGACCCATCCGTCACTCAACGTCAAAAACCTCGTGAGAGTCATCACAGGAAAACAAGCGTGTTTTTATGATCCGATGACGGCTCATCCCGATGACACGGCGACTAAAGGGAAGCAATCCTCCTGATGCTTATGCCCGGGATCGCCAAAAATGGATCTGTCAATCAAATCGATGAAAAATGTTGATTGCTTTGCTATATATATATATATATATATATATATATATATATATACACACACACACACATATTTCTGTGGAAAGTTTCTATTTTTGCTTCGGGCGGGATCATGCTGACGATGCAACACCAGAGTGCGGGGAAAAAAGACAAACACGTGTGTGCGTGCGCGCATGTGCTTTCCCTGCTTGTGTGTTCTTTTAACTGAAGCAGTACTTTTTCTTTCTGGAAATTTCTTCTTATCTTTCCTGGGAGGCCTTTTCCTCCGCTAATTACACTGCCACCTTTCATGTTGTAATTAGACTCCGTTACATGGCAGACACTTTTAACTCTTTAAACGCTACGCGCCGTCCACTGAGAGTACACACACACACACACGCACACACATGTGGCAGCTTTGTGTTCAGTTTGCACATCAGGGTTAGTAAAATTATTCACGCGCAAATATTGGAGAAACAAAGAACTCAATCTTGTGTCATTCCCGACAAGGTGAAAATGAAGATTTTCTTGTTCAGTTAGCCTAACGCTAATTGCTTATTTTCATGTAAACTATGTTGTTCCAGGTTCAAATCCTTGGTTTCTTGGGCCACAGGGATGTAACACTGGCTCACAATTGTAAGCCATTCCAGTTCCCAAATCAATAATGTTTCAGGTGCAAATGCTATGTCATTTTGGGTCCAAATCCTGTGTGATCCCTGGCGCAGCCTTTCAGTGGTTCTGGATCCAAATGTTTAGTTGTTCCAGGTCTAAATCCTGTGTGGTTCAAGGTTTCAATCAAATATGGTTCTGGGTTCCAATCATGTGTGGTTTCAAGTCCAAATTGTGTCAGGTTCCCTGTCCAAGGTTCCAAGTTCAAAATGCATGCAGTTCCAAGTCCAGATACTGTATGGTTGCAGATCCAAATTCCATGTAGGTCAGGGTCTGAATTGTATGAGGTTGTCAATTTCAAATGCTGTGTGGTTCCAGGTCCCGATGGGACTGTATGTCATGTAAGGTCAGAATTTTATGTGATTCCATATTCATATTTTATGTATTTCCAGTTCCAAATTGTAAATTGCTCCAGTTTTACGTGATTCAAAAATGAGTACATTCCTGAAAAAGATAGTCAGCCTAAACCTCAAATTCTGGCGGTGTTCTGGCCTGGTTATGTCTCTGGACTGTGGAAAATCAATTCAGTGAATAAATCTAATACATCTGCTGTTGCTGTTGATTAATTAGTTTGGTCAGTGTCTAAATTGAATGTGGTTCAAAATTATATTTGTAATTTAAATTAAAATTGGATGCAGTTCTGAGTCTAGATCCTAGGTAGTTTGAGGTCCAAAATATTATGTGGTTCATGGCCAACGCATGTAGTTGCAGGTTCTTATACTACGTGGCTCCAGGAGCAGAAAGTAGGTGACAGGTCCAAATTTTATGTCCCTTGTCTATGAGGTTCCAGTTTCTCATTGCAGGTCGAAAATGGCACACCCACTATGCGTTTCCTCATCTAAATCCCATGTGGTTCCAGTCCAAAATGTATGTGGTTAGCGGTCCTAGTCTTATGTGGCTCCAAGTCTAAAGCCTATGGAGTTCCGTCAATAACAAATAATGTGTGATTACAATAAAAAGATCTCCTCGATGAGAACTTTTCTGAAAAAGTTACAGTAGTCAAGGTGGGCTGCAGAATTTGTTCCGTTTCCTGGCCTGTGGAAAATCAACGGAATGAAATCCAATGCTTCTCTATCGGTTCTGCTGGTTAAAAAAAGAAATCTCTGGGTTTGTCCACTGAGGCTGCCGTGCTGATCCGTTGAGGTTGTCAGTGGTCTTGGAAGCCGACATGTTGCTGGGATTGGGGTAGGCTGATTGGCTCTGGCTGGTTGGCGGCACAGTGGGAGAAAAGAGGCGGAAATGATAAGTGATTAAATCCATTGGCAGCCTCAACACACACACACACACACACACACACACACACACACACACACACACATACACATTTTGGAGTGGGTTTCGACTGCTGGACAGTAATCCTGTTAATGAAAAATGTATTTGGCACACAAGGCCGGCATCCATCCTTCTCTAGAGACGCAAGAAGGCTGATTGATCCTCCACCAAAATAAAAGTGCCACTAAGAGCACAGGAATGTTTCAGGTGATGTTCCGGTCCATACTTTGGACAAAGGAGGCCGTGTGGAGTTGACTTTCCCGTGCTGGTCCTAGTTGGGACTTCTGTTTCCAAACAGCTTTCCAGTTTCCAAGTACAGCCTTAAGCTGACTAAAAAAGAATGATGATGACAAGCTGGAGTAAATGCTTACGGGGCCCTCGGGGTCCAATAAGACCATGTTTTCTTCATGTTCTGGTTAGATACTTCAGGATCAATCTGGACAAGTTTCAGGTTCTCCATACGTT
Source organism: Hippocampus abdominalis (assembly GCA_018466805.1). Lineage (NCBI taxonomy): Eukaryota > Metazoa > Chordata > Actinopteri > Syngnathiformes > Syngnathidae > Hippocampus > Hippocampus abdominalis. Next base: position 24,445,083 of record CM031695.1, read on the forward strand.
TGGAACAGCCAGACACTCGAGGAGTGGTTTGTGTCTGTGGATGGCTAGCTTACTAGCTAGCTAGTTCGATGGCTAGCTAGCGATCGATAGATTGATAGAAAGATAGACAAGTTGCAAGTCAGATTGCTAGTTAGCTTGCCAGACAGCCAGTCCGTGAGTCACTTTGTGGTTCTGGCATTTTAGTCAATCAGTTGGTAAGTGAGTTCCTCGGTCAGTGTGTAAGTTGGTTGTTTGTTTATTTTGTTGGTTTGCTCGTTACCCTCCGCCAGTGATACTAGCCCCGAAGCCGTGAAATTTGCAGGTCAACTTCAACCTCTCCCCCTTCTGTGGCTTTGACGGGCAGTGTGAAACAGGCTCACACAGCAACACCGTTGGGAGACTCTGAGAAAAAACAAGCATGACATTTGAAATGATTCTGCACAAAGCACCTTTGAAGTTTGGATTTTATTTTTGAGGGTGTCTCCGTCTCGGTCCGACCGTCAGTGTCGCAGTCACGTGAGCGACTGTCAGCGGAATCTGATGCCGCTTGTTGACTCTAATAAGGCTCCCGCAGCTCCTACCATCTCACCACCATTCATCCTCCTCCAGCGCTCACCTGCCACAATTCCCCAAACGCGCTTCCACTTTTGTTCCTGCCATGTTTTCTTCTCTTACTTTTGTGGAGCAAAATTCTCTGATTGAACTGTGCTCGGCAAAGTACTGGAGGCAAAAGGAGTTTGTATTCACCTCGCTACATGCAGGCGTACAAAAGCCGCCATTGTTAGAAGTCTAATGGGAATTTTAAGTACAAGCAGGCGGCGGCTGCTTTTATCTCGGCTATTTACGAGCATACAAAATTTGGAAGCTGAGGGGAATTACCTTTTTCTTTTTCCCGGATCTCTGCTCAGAGGCTTTCATCTCCATGGGCACTGTTAACACGACGACCCGCCACTGTTTGTGGAGGGAGAAGACGAATCAAAGACAGCGTTTAGACGATCGGAAGAGAGAAAACTATGCCAAGCGAGAAAAAGTTAGACAAAGTTTGATGTTTGGAGCTGCAGCCTCAGGTTCTCCGGGCAGATCATTTTCGAAATACTGACAAGATGACCACACCACATCCTGGAAATGCTGCTTTGTCGTATAATTTGACATTGATACACTCATCGGACACTTCTTTAGGTACATCATGTCATAAAATTCAATGCAAATTCTTCTTGTGGCTTTTTCAAGAATCCCACGTCCACTTCAACCACTGCACCTTGGATAATTCGGTCCCGGGGGGTGGGTTGCATGAGTTTTGGCGGGAATACATAGCACCAGGATGAAAATGTGAGTTTTCAGGCATGTTGTAGTCCCTCCAAAGAGGAGATTCATTTGTTCATCATTCATAAAAATTATATCGTTTTAGAGAACGGAAAGGCAACCTTCAAACGATTGATTTTGACCGGCGGCAACACATAATACCCATAACTCACATTCTCAACACAAATATATGTCGAGTAGAATATTAAAAACGTGCTTTCGGATAAGAGAGCAGTTGGTATGCAAATAAGAGTGTCTTCAGGCATTTTCTCAAGGAACTAAACGTTTTCGCTCTGCCGTTCCTGTATGAATGTGCGCTCAGGAACGAGAAAAAACGAGTGAGACAAATCTCAAAAGAAGAAACCTGAAAAAGGACTTCAATACACACATACAGTTTGTTCAAAGATACGCACTTTTAAACTGAGCAAGCTCAAATAAGCATCTTAGCCTGGCCATGAACTGGAGTGTCATCTGTGAAACGGCCCTGAAAGAATAGATTTGGACAAAAGTACCAAGCCTTAAGACTCTATTCTGATTCAAAGACTAGACTTGGATTCAAACTGAAAGACAAGATATGGGTTTATATCGATAGACATCAAACTCAAGCCCAAGCACTTGAAAGTACAGTCATACCTCGGTTTTCGACCATAATCCGTTCCAGAAGGCTGTTCGAAGAGCGGTTTGTTCGAAATCCGAAACCATTTTACTAGCCCATGATTAGGAGTTAATACGCAAAGCAGAAATAACATAAAAGCAGTCAGATTTGCGTAAATCACGACAAACACATCTGCTCACAATGAACGCTACATGAGGAAGTGATGCTTCCTCGTGTAAGGAAGCTGAGAGGGGTCGAGTGGCGTAAACGGGTTTTCTCATTTTGGTCGAAAAAAATTCTACTTTAAACCTATCTTTGGAAAAAGAAGATGAAATGAATGCCATAGCGCTTTTGGAAAAAAGGTGAAACGTCTCCAACAGCCAACCACTTTGGAATAGACTTGGACTAAAGTACGCTTTAGATGAGACTTCAAAGTTGGGCAGGAACTGTTGGAACTGCACTTAAATCCACGCATAAAGTCTCCACTTAGACTTGAAACAACGTTTTGCATGATTTGAGCTCAAGCACAAAGACTCGAAAACTTGAGTTGGACCCAAGAGCAGAGACTTTGCATTCAACTTCAGATTCAAGACCAAGCACTTTGACTTCTGTTTCCTTTTGACCTCCGGTGCTCATTAATGTGATTACACCATGAAGAAGGACGTTTAGTATGAAGGAGGGCATTTAGCCTGACGTCAGTGGGGAGCGCCATTATCACGGACGCCACCAGGGGACGCTATCATGGCGGCCAGTGGAGGTGGGAGGGGGGATGTGGTGGCACCAGACTGAGGGTCAAAGTCAAATCCAAACATCCTGGAGAGGATGTAGAAGGGAAGACTCCCAAGTCAACTGCTTTAACTCCCCCACATCAACCAGTACTAACCCCCGACAGACACACACACACACACACACACACACACACACACACACACACACACTCGCGGATGCTAATCCTGCAAAAGCTGTTTCGTAGCGAGGATTAGCAGCAGAGCAAACAAGGCTTACAGCTCTCCGCTGGGTGCGCATGAGAAATGGAGTACAGGTGCACTTTGGGGTGGGTCGAGGTGGGCTGGAAGGGGGTTGAGCCTGATGACTTGTCTCTGTTGTGCATTATCATACACTGAAGTGGTGGTGGTGGTGGGGGGGGGGGGGGGGGGGGGTCTTGAGGTCTGTATTAAGGGGGGCCGGGGGTCTTGTTCCACCAGCTGGTGTGTTTCATCCTTCAGGAGGATATTGTTGGAATTCAGGCCAATGCTGACGATAGCTGAACATCCTCTAACCCACATATCACCACCACACCCACCCCCCCCTCTTTTTTTTTTTGCATCCTCCCCAGGGGAAGTTGTATGTTTTGTTTTGTTTTTTTACTTTTTTTTATGCTTGAGCAAGATTAAGGACAAGCCATTTCAAAAAGCTTGTGGAAAGTTGAGGAATTACAAACTGTGTCTGGATGCAAAGGCTTATCCCAGCAAAACACAAACACAAGTGCAGTGAAAAAAAAAAAACACTGCAAAGCTAATACAAAACTAAATTAAAGCTGTGAGCGGCAATGATTGGGGCTCTCGGGAGGACCCGATGCAAGAAAACAAGAGTTTGAAGAAAATCAAAGCATCAGGATGGGAGCTGTTGGATCTCTGCCAGTCGAGGGTGTCGATGAATCTCCAAAGGCTTGGTGTTTGGTGGAGTCATCCAAGCATCCACTATATAATTATTTTGTTTTTTTTCAACTTCACATATCTGTCTAGTTGTCGTGTAACTTGTTCAAATTTGGTCGAAATCTGACAACATCTCTCATACAAGGAGGTTGTCTTTGGAGGACCACTGAAATGGCCAAAAAGACCCAAAAACGGTGGCTTCAAGCCAGCATGGCAGCAATCCTATTCTTTTTGAGGCGTGACTGTTTGGAACGTTTCTCGTGGGTCTACTCATGAAAGACATGCCCACCAATTTCATGTTATAAAATGAAATCGACTTCTGCGTTGGTATTTTAAAAAAAATTAATTCACAGCATTTTCAACTTTTGAAATTAGCCGGCTTCAAACCAAAATGGCTGACTTCCTGTCTTTTTGTCCATGGGTTGTTGAGACTTTATTTTGTGAATCTACTCATGTCCTTCAAATTTCATGTGAAGTAAAACTGATTTCAAGGGCTGAATTTTCAAATGTCGCGAAGAAAATGACCAAAACGACCCTAAAATGGCTATTGCAAAGCAAATGACAGATACCTTATATCTTTTTAAGCATGGCTCCACAGGCTTTTTTTGTGGGACTACTCATGATAGACATGCCTACCAAATTACATGTTGCTAAGTGAAACTGACTTTGGACGTGAAGTGTGAAAAATTCCTTGACAGATTCATTTGTATTTTGGGAAAAGCCAGAATTAGCCTAAACAGCTGCTTCAAACTAAAATGGATGACTAGTTGTTTCTTTTCAGGCATGATTTGAGACTTTTTTTGAGACACATCCACCATATTTCCAACTGCAAACTTATGTCGGAATGAATTTTCAAAGTTTGCTTCGTAAGTCACCAAATATACCCTAAAAGACTGCTACAAACCATAACGGCAAACTCGCCTTGTATTCTTAGCTTCCGAAGACTTTGCGGTGGGTCTATTACTCCGTCTTCTGCAGGGCTAAACTTTTAAACAGATTCTCCCACCGCACATGTCCTAAAACGTGCGCTTGACTTGAAGTTTCCATTATGCTGCTGACAGTCACACAAGATCGCAAATGATGCAGGTGAGGCAACCTCGACAGAGGTAATTATTTCTGCACTCGCTCCGTCTCCTGGAAAGACAGCAGTGATTTTTTTTTCCCCGCCCACTTTTAAGTTTCTTCGAACTTCAACTCAGTGCTTTTTGTATAGACAGCGATTCATTGACTGGGCACGTGGGCAAGGAGAGCCACGGTCTCCATTTATTCAACGGCACAAATACAAAATACAACACCCGCAAATAGCACGGAGCGTTGAACTCACCAGCCAACCTGACTCCGGCTGGTGATGTCACTCACAAAGAAGCAATGTCGCTTAAAGGCACACATTCAACGCATAAACGTAACAGTACGTTGAGTAATTGCACTTTACAAAGTAGGTCTTGTTCTTAATATTCTCTTTTACAGTGGATCCCGCCATTCAGCGGTCGCGGAATTTGCCAATTTGAGATTAGTAGTGGTTTGCTGCCATCTTCTGGCGTCTACAGGCAATTACAATCCATTTTAGGAGAGCCATCCCTTGAGGATTTTCATGAATTATGTTTCAGTAAAATGCAACGCTACTTTCGTTCACTAGAAACAAAAAAACAAAAAAATTATAATATATGGATTTGAGGTGTTTTATTTTGACATAAGTAGTGCTTTGCTGCTCTCCTGTGGCATCCGGAGAGGGAATTCCCATGCTTATTGTCAATTTCAAATTCACAGCGGGGCTAGTTCCTGATCGTACGATAAATAGTGTTACCCTGCTATTTCCCATATTTTACAACACGTAACAAAACATTTTTGATGGGTTTAGGCTTCAAACTGGATTCTTTGCTTTCCATTCATTTCCGTGGGATTTACTTGATATCCGAATAGAAATGATCACTGAAGGAATTCAAATTGTGAGTCAAGGTACTATGAAGGTGGTTGTAAAGTTGCTTGAAGGCAGAAAAATAATCATCACTTAATTACCGGGTAGAAGTGGAGTAGCACTAGGAGCTACGTCCTTGCTGTGGCCGTACTTTTAATTAATGAGATGCGGAACATACGTGCCGCGTATGTAAAAATAAACATGTTCGTCCTTGTCAGGGTTCTGCCGTTTATTTGTGACCAGGCGCAGAGCCACCGGTGGGGGTGTTAGCGGGAGGCAGGTGCGACGGCGCGGGGCGGCGTGACGCCTCGCCACTTGGAATGCATGAGCGCGCTCAGCCGGCGGACATGCGTGACGCATGGCCTCCGTCTGGCACCACGGCAAGACGGATGAGCGGGAGCAAAGCGCAACACCGGCGCTCCTGGAGGTGACCCCGGCTACGGTACGATACCGCCTACGGCTGCTAGCGTAGCACAGCGGTCAAATGGTTGTACCTAGCAGTGTCGCTAAGTAGGTGTGTGAAGAGTAGTCGTGGGCGGATATGACGTAACAGTAAGGTACCAGACATCTTTTTCTGCTGCTTAGCTCGCTGCCAATGAGCTCGTAGTCGGTAACCCCAGCCCCTGCTATCACATCCTCCATGGGGGGGCCATGGCCAAACCAGCTCGACTCTACCGCGTTCATTAGCAAGCAGCGGGTGGCGGCCTCGTTAGCATCCTCATTAACAAAAGGCAAAGCTTCTGAGTACATTGCATTTGTTTCTTAGGTTGCCCCCCCCTTTCCCCTCTGAGCTGCCCCCTGACGGTTGTCAATGCGATGCAACCTTTTTCTTTGCTTTTTGCCACACCGCCGAGATTTGATCGCTTCAAAATCACCTAAACTGCATCTGCATGCAAATGCTAGTGAAAATACACCCATTACGCGCTACACAAACTTTCGCCATTCACATTCCTGTTGCCAATAAAGTTGATCAAGGTTTTCTGACACAAGGTGTGTAGTTTTACTGCATTTACCGTCATTTCACAGTGGGGGGGTTTCTCCCTGCGTAACACTTCATGAGGATAAAATGTTGTATCTTGCCTGTAATATTTTACGCTGATGACAGTTTAATGGGTGGTGAGTAGTTTTACTGTATTTATTTTCAATGAACAATATGTATGTGTGTGTGTGTGTGTATTTATATATATATATATATATATATATATATTGCACTATTGGTGCAGTAATGAAAGTTAAACGCTTAAAGTTAATAAATGTGGCAATGACATCATCGGTTGGACAGCAAGTGAGTAGTTTTACTGTATTGCTACTCCGATAAGTCTTTTGACACTCAAGGTGAAAATAACCTGGATGGTCACAAAAGGTTTTACAGTATGATGGCCAAATGGAGAGAAAATAACTGCACTTTTAGCAATCCAGTACTTTGTCATTGTAGGAAAAATCATTATCTGTGTGATTAAAAAAAAAAAAAAACAATCATAAGAACGCATGAAGACAAATTAGATTAGATCATCAAAGGTCCTGCAAAGGAACTAAAGTGGGGGGGTGGAAAGCTGCCTGTGGCCTCGAATGCATTAGAAGCATTGAGAAGATTTTCTTTTTTCCAACCCTTCTTTCGAGGGAATTAATAAATCTGTCCGACACTGACAGAAAAAAAAAAATGACTAGGGAATCTTTTAAGTAGCACGAAGAGACGGGACAGCGTTACAATCACACTAACACACACACACACACCAAAAAAAAAAAAAAAACTCTCACACACACTCGCTTATACACACACACTCACACTTTATCCTTAATGGCTGTGCTTTTGTCCTTTATTGCGCTATAAAACACTTTCTGACACACTTATTTAATTAAAAGCACCAAAGCGCTAAATCATTCCGACTTTTGATGAATCAGGTGGAATAAAAAGAGGCTGGCGAGGGCAACGGCGGCGGCGGCCGAGTGTCGAAGACAGATGACATCATGCCAGGGCGACACCCGGCAATAGCCAATCAATGACTTAATGTTTTTGTGAAGCAATGACATATTTTATGATGCATTGTGTCATCTGCAATATTTTACTTTATTGGAAAAATCAGACATCAGTCAAGCTTGGCAATATGGTCTTATAATAACACTGACATGATTCAAAACAACATTTTCCCCTTTTGGGGTTTGCTTTAATTTTGTTCTCAAGTTTTTCTGGCTTTTTTTTTTTTTTTTTGGTTTTCATTTACTGGCACGGATGTTTCCATTTGTCAGCTGGACTCCACCATCACCAATGAATATATTAATCAAGTACGTTTTTTTTCAAGGGCTGGGCATGGAAGCGTCTGTGAAATTCACCTTTGTGAAGCACTGTAATGACAAACAGATCTCTGTAGATGGCGGTGTGGCATCGCTTTGTATTTGCGACCTGCACCAATAAATATTAGACGATGAGACACGCCTCGTTACGTCGATTGTGCGGGAGACAAATTCTAACTCATCGAGATTCGCACAAGCGAAAAATCTGCAAGTTAATCGACTGCCCACGAAGAAGGTTTCATATTACCTATTGATGCCACAGGATGGCGGCAAAGCACTTCTTTCTTATTCGACAGGGATCTGGCCTGCGAAATGAGGTTCCGCCCCTTAGTTTTACGGGCAGTATGTCTTTGGCACCAAGATGCCACTCAACATAAAAGGGTTATATTAATGTAGATTAGGGTACATTTTTGACGTGAAGCTATTTGAATTTGTTCACTGAAATGAATAGGAAAGATTCAGGCAAAAACAACATGTTGTTCGTTTTTTCTGTTTGGAAAAAAAACCCTGAAAAAGTGTCTGGCTGTTTTTATAACACAAATGACGGATTTCTCATAATTGAAATCGAAATAATACTTGGAAAAACAGACCACAGGTTTGAGATAGATTTTAATCTTGAATTAGTCAGGGGTACTTGACATGAAAGTTTTGTAACACATTTAGAAAGATCTGGTTAACCCCGCAAACCTAAAACTAATTCAATATTAAATAGGAAATTAAATGTTGAAATCCTTTTTTGGGGGGGGAGAAAAGTGAAACATTTGGCTTTTTAACTTTTTTTGTGTGTTGGATAAAAAGGTCTTTTTTTTCAATTGAATGGATGATACATACACAAATGTCAGTGTAGTTACAGTCAAACCTCGGTTTTGGAACGTCTCGGTTCTCGTCCAATTCGGTTTTCGACCAAAAATGTCAAGTTTTTTATGCCTCGGATGGTCAACAAATTTCGGTTCTCGAACAAACTGAGCGCACTTGAATGCACCATTTGACTCCTCTCACCTTCCTTACCCGAGGAAGTGACGCTTCCTCGGGTAGACGAGGAAGTGACGCTTTCTCGTGTTGCTTTCTATTGTAAGCAGACGTGTTCAGTAAACATTTTTATTTTAAAAAGAGCGTGGTTTCGGTTTTCGAACAATTTCGGTTTTCGAACAGCCTTCTGGAACGGATTATGGACAAAAACCGAGGTTTGACTGTATAAATAATTGTCACTGCATTAAAGTTGTCAGCGTTATGCTATTTTATATGGAAAACACCACAGGCATGCTAGTTTGATTAGCGATCATTTGAAGCGATTTACCATTAAATGTGAATGCAAGGCGGCACAGTAGTCGACTGGTTAGCACGTCCACCTCCCAGTGGAGAAGTGTAGGGTTCAATTTCAGATCCAGCCTTCCTGTGTGGAGTTTGCATGTTCTCCCTGTGCCTGGGTGGCTTTTCTCCGGGTACACCGGTTTCCTCCCACATTCCAAAAACATGCACAGTAGGTAAATGGAACACTCTAAATTGTCCCTCGGTGTGAGAGTGAGCGCGGATGGTTGTTCCTCTATGCGTGCCCTGCGATTGGCTGGCAACCAGCTCAGGATGTCCCCCACGTACTGCCCGAAGACAGCTGGGATAGGCTCCAGCATGCCCACGATTCCTGTGAGGATAAGCGGATTAGAAAATGGATGGATGGATGTCCAGTGAACTCCGAGCATCCATGTATGATTGTTGCTGCAGCCGTAACATAACTTAGCTGGTGTTATGTTCTTCTTCTCGCTCGATCCGTGGCAGCGTGGGCGGCGAGTAATGGTGGGGTTCGGCAGGGGTGGATCTTGGGGCCAGGGGGGTTGTAGTTTTTATTGTTGTTGTTGTTGTGACTCGGGTAGGCACTGGCTTCCTACCGGCTGGAGCAGCTCCAGGCCCCAATGGTGAGAGTGACTCATTTCGCTTCACATTCATTCACCTCCCACCCACCCACCCATTGGAAAGAAAAACAAGTAAAAGCAATACTGTCTATTCTTTTTAAGCGCCTCACCGTCTCCTTCTCTGGAACACGGCACGCTTGTTAGCCTCCGACTTTGCTCGGCTCATCGCTTTCATCCGCAAACACCTTGCATTCATCTTTGTGTGTGTGTGTGTGTGTGTGTGTGTGTGTGTGCGTGTGTGTGTGTGTGCGTGTGTCTGTGCGCATCCAGAATCGGAGTGTCGCAGTGCAAGTGAAGTGTTGTGTGCTGCAGTTGAGTGTTTTCCAATATGCGTTGCGTGTGCTTGCAGTGCATTTCTACTCTGCGCGTGCGTATTGAGATGTGTTTGTATTGCATTGCACCCGTGTGCTGTTGTATTATTCCGAAAGTGTGTAGTAAGTGCGTGTAAAACTCAAAGTAGCACTACGGTTGTGCTGCCTCAGCAGATTGACGTCCTGATATCCTCAAAAGAGATGCATCCTGGGATATGCTCTCACTGGGATCGCGTCCGTCTAATGCCCCCCAACCCCTTACTCCACTCATCCTTCCTCCCCCCCTACGGCATCTTTGATTGATTGATCAGACCCACGTCTCCTTTTAATGAGACGTAATAGCCCACGGTCAGCTCTGACTCCCCAGGCCTGCACATGGAATATTTTTAACCTGCACGGCAATCGATCCCACACATGCACACAGACACACACACACAGAGACACACACACACACACACACACACAGACACACTTGAGAAGTGTCCAGAAGTAAAAAGCGTTTTCCTGACCGATTGTTGTTCGCAAGCCCCGAAGAGCATTATCGACGGCGGTCCACGATGATCATCTGACCTGGAGGCGGTCTTCTACGAGCCCCATGATGCACTGCAACTGACAGCTGAGCCTGCTCATCACCGCGGCGACCGGCTCAAATAGAGCTCAGCGAGGAGCCAAAAGACGAGGAGCAGATCAGCACACGCCTCTAGGGAGGAAGGAAGAGACGAGGAAGGATGGAGTGAAGAAGGAGCGAGGACGATGAGGAGGGACGCAAAAGGAAACGTCAGCTCCAGGCCACTCGCTCCACATTTCAATTAAAGTGAGAAGACCATTCAGTTCAACTCAAATGAATGGAGACATTTTCCCAAATTGAACTCATCCTTTCATATTTCTGTACTTGGTTAAGAATCATTTTAACCTCAAAATGTTCATCTCTTTCCTGACATATTGTATCACTCACAGGGGTTACGTTGCAGACCGCCCCCGCAAAAAACTGAAACCCGCGATAGAAAAGCCTCGTTTAAATAATCCCTTGGCATGTTTTTATAGCATTTATGGCACTTCATTTTTTTTAAGTCTTTAATCTTACTTTAAAATAATAGAGACACATTTAAAGACACCTAATATATTGAGAGAGAAAGAGCGATGGATAAGACAAAAATGTATACAACTGAAAAAGTGGACCAAGTACTCAAGTGCAATCAACAAATAAGTTAATTTTGTTAATTTGGAAAAAAAATGATCATCTCACAATATACATTAATGCATAAAATGTACATTGTCAACTTAATGTACAGCCGTCACTTTCTGTTGGCGTAAAAAGTAGGATGAAAGAGGATGAGATATTTTGAATAATTTTCAACAAAAACAAGTCTAAGCTGAAATAAATTTTTTTTAGTTTTCATTCTACTTTATGCAAGCATAGTCTGCAAGCATCTAGTGGTTGATAGTGAAATTACACTGAAAATAAATGGACAGGGGGGAAAAATCCACTATTTTGAGATTTTTAAAAACCCATATTTTTTGAATCATAAAATAGCAGGGCCACAATCACGGAACCCATGAGGAAGGGGAAATTTCTGTACCAACATTTTGTAGTCCTGTGGTGCCTTGAGATACAAGTTCAAATCGCTCCGTGAACTCATAAAGCTTGTATCTGAACTCATCCTTCCTCGCTGAAAGGAATAATAATACTAAGAAAGAAACAATCAAAATAATAACAGAGGGTCAATTCTGCCTCTGCCATTTGTTCTCAAATGTTGAGATGACATCATGGTGAACATACGATTTCCTCAACATCCTCCCATCGGCAGGGAGCAAGGCAGGCACTGACATTTGTGTGGACGCAGCCACCCCGTTGCACCCCCCCCCCCCGCACCCCCATTCCCTGCCAACCGCCTGCCACCTTCCTCCATCGAAAGGTGAATTGTTACGGAACAGGCAGGAAAAGGGGCCCGCGGGGTTAAACTTGTAAAAGATCGCAAGCGGCCAGGGGAGTCGGCAGTGTGCCGGAAGCTTCTCTCTGTGGAAAAGGTCAACGTGTTTAACACGAGGAGAGGCAGGAATGGAGCGCAATGGGCCGGAAGAACAGTTCACCCGTGACGTCGTTCAACATGGATGAGAAGCACTTCTCACAAACGGAGCCCAGGTAGGGAAACAGTAAGTCAGTGAATAAGTGGTATGTTGACCCTTTCGTCCACCAATAATCATAACCTGTAACCTGATAACATGCTAAGATGTCCACTGTGGTAACCGCTGTGCCTGAAATTATTAAAAGAATGTTGCCAATTGTACAGTTATCACTACGTGTTGGATAAATTGGGTATGTTAAAGCAGATCAACAGCAAGCCAAACTCAAATCTTCATGAGCCGGGAACCTGAGCATCTTGCTCCTTTATTACGGTCGTCTTGACAGCTGCAGTGAACAACTGTGACATCAGCTCGATGAAAATGTTGAGTGAAACTCGAATAAACACATTTAAGACATGCATTAGCTTCTTGTAACCAAATAAATACAACACAAATTGTCCAGTGCCAAACAACAGACATAAATGCAGCCCTACGTGTGACAATGATAAAGCATTTTCGCGATCCTTTCGCATGCTAATTAGCTTGTTAGCACTAACTTAGCGGCATTGCTACGTTCGTACACGGTGCTGCAAGCTAGCAAGTTTCAGGGACAGCACTTGACGAAAACGATCTCCTAAACAGATCTCTAAATACCTCTAAAAACAATCAAACTTACAGCCATTGCTTTCGGAGGTGTACAGAAAAGAAATGAAAAACCAGTTAGAATGACCACAGTCAGGCTTTCTATAGTGAATTGTCGAACAAAACACGACGTCTGCTACCCACAATGCATTGCGATTAATAACTACAGTGAAACTCCTCTAGAACGAAGCCTACATTGGCGAAAATACCCCCTAATGTGAAAAAATCTTCATGCATTAACACCATTCCCATTCTCCTGCCCCCCATACAACGAAAAACTCCCTGTTGCGTTATACGAAATCATTTTCTCTGCTCCTGCCTCGCGAAGACATTCACTACAACGAAGTATAATCCAACAGCGACCTCTACTGCTTCGTTCGGAAGCGGCGATAGCAACCACCACACTGGTTTACATAGTGAACGGTGTTTATTTCGGTCACAGCTGCAAGTTTCCTGGACGCAAAATACTCATAGCTGCCCTGCCATTGGCTTACCGAGCATCATCCTGGCCTCCGATTGGCCAAGAGGGACCACACTGTCTATGTGTGTAGATGCTTCAGCTAGATCCGTGGAAGATAGCGTGGAATGCATCCGATTAGCTGCTCAGAGTAAATTGCTTATGGCTCGACGGACATTCAAATAAACGAACGTTTCCTCGAATGCTTTACTTGTTATCATGCTAAAAAGCTTAGGCTAACTGGAGCGCTAATTAGAGAGAAGGCGAGTTCCATCGCGCTAACTATGGCCACCGAGGACTACGAAACGTCCCATGGCTGGCTTTAAAAGTTCATCAGCTGAGCAACGCTGTCTTGGGTGGCGATCGAGGGGAGGTCGAGTTAGAGACAGCCAGATAGTGGAAAGAAAAGCCACCGGGTTACCAGGAAGTATCTGTTATTGTTAGATTCAGACGCAGCATGAACGTTGCATTGCTAAAATGGCTACAAAACAGACCTTTGGATGTCAAACAGCTAAGAAAAGAAGCCCTCTGACGATGGAAGAGAGGGTAAAAGTGATCAAAATGAAAGACGGAGGAAGCAAAATAAAAGACATTATGCAAGAAATTGATGGAAGTGAAAGTGAATGCTGATCATAAATTTCGCAATTTCGTTCCCTTTTTTTCTTTCTACACTAACTATATGAAGTGTCAAATACAGGTAAGTGTGTGCTCATACGTATGCACTATTGGAATAAAAAGAAAGAGTACACATATGATTGTGTGTGCGTGTACACATATGTTTGTGTGTGTGTGTGTGTGTTTACATCTGAGGTCAAATTTGCTAGAGTGAAAAAACCCCTGTTGTGAAAAAATTCTTGCTGCAAACATGATTTGGTTGTAGAGGAGTTTCACTGTACGTGTCCGGAATAATAAAATACAGGTAAACAACGCTGACTAGATAGAAATTATTTTAAACACAATTACCCGTGTCACAGAATCACATTAATTAAGGAAATGTTCTGAACCTTTTTTTTTTTCTTTTAACCTTTATGAAAATTTCCTGTGGGCAGAACACCAATGATGATTTGAATTGAATTAGATAAAACTATTGCCATGTTCTCACATAGAGACAGTGGGGAAACATAACATGAGTTTGGTTTTGCGGTCATTGATCCCAAAAGACATAATCAAAGTTTCATGTGAGCCCACAATCGAAAGAAAGGACATGTTGGTATTGGATTGGGCATGCCTGCTTTTGTTTGTACGCTGAGCATGTACAAAAAAAAGTCAATTCCGTAACGATAAGATTGTCACCTGTGACCGTGCGTGGGTGTTTTGTATTGAGCCATGTTGACATGAGCTTCTCTCCAGAAACTGCATCATCTGTTGACACCATCATGACACCCTTTTCTACTAACGACCGCGACACATACGCTGTTTATACCATAAATGCAGTTTTCATCCTCAGTTGGCGTGTCGGCTGCCCAAAACATATCCGACTTCCAAAGTGTCTGTGTTTCTCTTGCTCATGACCGAGCAGCTGATGTCCATTCTCAGGTGATGCAACGTCACCATTGACAGGGATTCACGCTCACAGTCACACCTCTTATCAATCAAGAGTCTTCATGGACGCCAACATGCACGTTTTGAAATGTGGAGGCAATGCTGAGTTTGTTTGTCAAGGCAAATGCCGACGCTGCGATTTTTTTCCCCGCCTTCCTTGCCCCCCTTGTCTTCCAAGATTCAGATACTTCCAAGATGGGTCAACATGCTGCCGGTGGCGACTGTCCTTCTGTCCATCCGTCCGGGGACCTCATTAGCTGCATGGTCGCTGTGTGGTCTCTGGTCAGTCGATCGGTCGCTGTGAGGGCAAGGAAGCGACTTGGCCAAGTCATCACCAGTGAAAAGCTAAAGTGGTGACCGGAGACTGAAAATAGTTGGATCCTCTCTGATACCAAGTCAAATATCTATGATACCAAAATTGATGGCAAAATATTTTTTAAAAATCATTACAGTGGTGCCTTGATATTTTAATTTGTTCTGTGAACTCAAAACATTCATATGTGGAAATCCTCTTTTGTCATTCGTCCATTTCAGCATCCACAAAAAAATACCCCCAAAATCTTTGTAATGCACTTTTGATTGGAAAAATAACACTTTACGGTGTGATGCCTATCAAAGCATAAAGTAATGATGTAATTTAATCAAATCTATGAAAAAAATAAAATAAAATAAAAATTGCTGCATTTTTTGCTTCAGTTTAATGGACATTACACTGCTCCTTCCTTTTGGTGTGCGGGTTGGGTGTGTTGCTTTGCTTTATTTTGGAGTCAGCCAGTCCTCCCTCAGTCGGTCCAAAATTGTGCTGCTCGTCTCCTAACTGGAAGGATGCACATATTTTCCTTCCCGGTCTGTCTTGACAGACACATTTTCATTTTTTTGTTTTATACTCATCAAGAGATTCAGCCTTGTTTGAGTTTTTTTTGAAGTTTCCAGCACTTTGTGTGCAACTGTTGTTTTTTTCAAGTGCCCGATAACTAAAATTGAGTTGCTGTGTCAGGAACCAAAAATCAACACATCCCAGGATTACACTTTCCTCCTTGAGCAACTGCAAAAAATAACATTTTTATTCCGTTTTTTTAGGGTGAGTCACGAGATCGGCAGTTGTTTGTGCCATTTGAAGGCTTGCTTGATCAGACACAGCAGAGCCGTACAATCCATTTACAAAAACATACATGAACACATTCAGAGTAACACACACACACACACACACACACACACACACACACACACACACAAAAATACACACTCAGCGTTTCCATGGCTACATTCCGAAGCCTATGAGAGGCATTTTAGTTTTGAGTGGCACTTGTTGATCACCTCGTGTGTGTGTGTGTGTGTGTGTGTGTGTGTGTGTGTGTGTGTGTGTGTGTGTGTGTGAGCGACAAAATCTGAGGCACAGTGTGTGAGTGACTATGTCTGTTGTGATCTCCGCGTGCGTGTGCGCCTAATTGAAATGAATGAATGAGCATCGGATTGAAAAGTATCACAGATCTTCTTATTAAAAAAAGAAGCCCAAAATGCTGACAGGCTATTTTTTCCCCCATAAACAGATTATGGGAAATTATTTCTGTGTATCTGATTAGAGACGTTTGTTTTCCTTAATCGGCTTTCGGCTCAATTCAATCTGCAGTTTCAGCTGAAAGGGGAAAAGATCATGTGACTGCAGTCACCCAAAAAAAATGTTTCCACAACCTTAAAGATGACAACATTAGATGTGCATATATTAAATGCATGGCAAAAATGCTTTACTTTCTAATTAATTTTGTCAGTTTGTCAGTGCAGTACTATTGAGTGCTATTTTGTTATTTCAAAAACATCACAAACAGTTTTGCTGGATCTTTTGAGGGGATACGGAAACGGATTGATGGCATTGCCATTCATTTCTATGGGGAAAGAAACATTTGAGATCCAAGCGTGGACATGGTACGAATTAAACTCTTATCGCAAGGCACCACACTATGACATAAATATGCAACATTAGAGGCGGACAGGCATGAGACCTCATTTTTAATATTCTATTAGAGGCATGTAAAATTTGAATAATGTAAATACGGGCCAGGCCGTCCTGCAGGGCGGCTAATGGCGAAGATGATCTTAAAAAAGATTTGACGAGGAAGAGGAGGCGGGAATGACAGCAGGTGATTCACGTGGATGACTGGCGCCTGATATTTGCTATTCCGCCAGAATCATTTCTTATTTTAATTCCCGGCGGCGGGGCGACGGCGGGAGGACGGATGGAGGCCAATTAGCGTTAAGTGTCTTCGCTGTCAGTACTGAAAGACGAGGTCTGGCGAGAAACAGGTGAACGCCGCCGCTTCCATTAGCATTAGCTTCACACCCGCCGCACATTTACGGACGAGGAATCCTTCATCGCCGTCTTGGATTATTGACGGTGTGTTCGCCTGTCAGTTCGCGTGAATGTTTAGCTGCCATATGGCGGGTGGGGAGCTTTAGCGCGAACTCAAAACTCAACATAACTTTTTTTTACTGAGCACTTTAATAGCAAGCATCGCTACGTACAGAGTGCCGTACATGTAGTCAAAATCAGACATAAAAAAGCAAAGACAGTTTAAAACAATGTGTTAATAACATTAATAACAGTAAACATCAAAAATACTAAAACGACATTAATTTCGATTGACAGCAGAGGGCGGAATGGATGAAAAATGATGACTGAATCTGTTGAATTTTTATACCATGAATATGTTCTTAATTAATCATGCTTAGACTAGTAGTGACACATACAACTTATTCTTTAAAAAAAAAAAAACTCACTTCAACCAAGATTCAATAAATAAAAATAATTGCGCCCCAGACGGCACAGTTGTCAACGAGTGAGCACGTCAGGCCCTCTGTGCAGGGTTCGATTCCGGCTCCGGCCTTCCTGTGTGTGGTTGGCATGCTCTCCCTGTGCCTACGTGGGTTTTCTCCGGGTATTCCGGTTTCCTTCCACATACATGGCAGGTTAATGCAACTCTCTAAATCAGGGGTGTCAAACTCATTTTTGTCGTGGGCCAATTTGGAGTGACGTCTTCCCTCGGAGAGCCATTGTGACAGTGAAACTAAATAAATGTTTAATCCTCTCATCACATTATTACTTGTACACAACAGAGGGATTACTGGTGTTCGAATTGAGTCAAGTCAACGATAATAGTTTGTTCAATTACTGTTCAAGTGAGTGTCGACAGCGTCACAAAATTAGTGCAAAATCTCAACGTTATTTAGCAAGGATAATGCAAAGTGACACACATGATTTTTCTTTCGCGGGCCACATAAAATGATGTGGCGGGCGAGAACTGGCCCCCGGGGCCTTGAGTTTGACACATGTACTCTAAATGGTCCCTAGGTATGATTGCGATCATGAATCGGTGTACCCCACGCCTAAAGCTATGATCAGCTCCAGCAAACTTTCATTATACACTTTTGTATACACACAAACCAAATACAAGTATTCCCAAAGACACGCACACACACATACACACACACACACGCGCGCGCGTTCACTTTTAATGGCCGCTGGTCAGAGGATCACTACACTTGCTGCATTAAGTGGGTGTGTATGTACAGGGAATTAGCATTCAAACAAGAGCCCAACATCGCATTCTCAAAGTTGGATTTTGGAGCCAATTAGCACGCAAGCTAACAGAGAGCCATGGCGTCCGCCGTTAAGCTGGAGGATCTCATCTTCGCAAACTCCAATTTGTCTTCTTTCCCGCTCAAATAAAATAACAAAGAAATGGGTAATATACAATTTAGGACGACAGGAGGAAGGTTCGTCTTGGCGTCACTGTTTTCTCGTTAGCCCGGCCAAGTAGTGCAAGTGCTTACCCACAATCCATTGGGGCAGAGGCGGCTTGTCTTTAATACTCCAGACGAATTCTACTCAAATTAACGACCGTATTTTACATTTCTCTTGGTGGTTTTTTTTGTTTGTTTTTATCCTGCTGAAGGATCGTTTCACATGAAAAAAAACGTTTAAAGCAACATCACACCACTTCCTCATACGTGTAGTGAAAATCCCAGTAATTACACAATTTGTCTTTAATTCTATTTCGTTATTATCATTATTGTATCTTTTTATAAAGTATGATATAGAGCGCAGTTTTTTTCTCATTAAAAAAAGAACAAATTTTGTCTTGGGGTGCTGGCTCAGTTTAATGGCATTTCCAATGATAATTCAAAGTATAATGTGCTGCTCCTTCTGGTGTGCAGGCTTTGACCACTGGGGGGCAGACAGACAGGTGTATCCACTGTTCAAGGAGAGATTCTCAACTCCTCAGGATGGAACCAATTGTAGTTATTCTTTGCAGAGGATAAAAAAGGTATGTCTGAGTGTATCGGGATATCGTCTTTCTACAAGTGTTGCTTCACTATTTGTGTTTAAATAGAAATCATGTAAAATTATATAACACCATCACAATTTGATGCTAACTTTTAGCCTGTTAGTGGTGTATCCTAGGATGGGTTAGCATTAAGCTAGCGACTTTCGAGTCATTCTCGTTTGTCCACAAAACAAATAACATCAAGCATTTCCTGACCTCTCATGAATAATCTACATGTGACCTCACATCCTGCTGTGAGCAGGAAGTGGTCGCATGGCTCGGCCTGTTAGCGTTTGCCGCAGCAGCTGCCACACGCCCACCCGGCTGCTAATGGCCTCGCCAAAAAAGCTCCGCGTTATAATTGGCGGCGAGATTGACAAACGGGTGTCAGCCGTCAGGCCTGCCCGGACGGCAAGGCGGGCGACGCTGACAATAATTCAAATAAATCAGCTGCCAGGCCCTGGCGGCGCTCCTTCCAACATGGCAGCCGCCAGCGATGAGGGAGACGAGGGCGAAGAGGCGCTCGGCGACACGTCAGCGCCGAGAACGTTATTAGCGACAAAAAGCTGCCAGCTCGCCTCCGCGGAAAACAACAGCCGTCGTTAGGCGCTTGGCATCCAGGAAGCGACTGGGACGCGGGCGCTGTGACCATATTGGGCATATGAAAATTAGAAGAGGATGAGGACGAGGATGAAGATCTGTTTTCTCAGGTGATGCGTGTTGCTTTATTTGATTATTTCGTGACATTGACGTCCGCTTTCACTTTTAATTCCGCTTTCATTTTTTGCAAACACCACCTTAGTTGCTCTGATTCGGATTTCAAACGTTTCGATTTATTAGAAATGTTGTGATTTGAATTAATCAAGGAATACTTGATTGCTTAAATTTGCCAACATATAAAACGGTAGTTTATTTCCAAATAAATATTCTGTAATTTGTAGTTTTGGATATATTTTTTACAACTTAAATTAACATACAAATAGTTCATCCATCCATTTTCCAATCCGCTTTATCATCACAAGGATTGCGGGGGGAGGGTGCTCAAACTTTAGACACCTGTGATGTACTGCTGTTTTCTCACTGTCTCATGACTCGTGAGACCTGCTAACGTTAGCCATTAGCATCAATGCTTTTCTTTTTGAAAAGGAAATGGTTTTCCTTTTGAAAGAAGTATAAAAGTATAACAATGATAACGCAACCGAGTGTGTGTGTGTGTGTGCGTGTGCGTGTGTGTGTGCGTGTGAGAGAGAGAGAGAGAGAGAGAGAGAGAGAGAGAGAGAGAGAGAGAGAGAGAGAGAGAGAGAGAAAAACCCTTTTTTTTATTGTCTTGGCTATGAAGGTCAGACACTAACTTTTGCACAAGTACACACTGAGTGTGGGTCTATGTTGTGACATTTCTTCATTATCTCGTTTCAAAGCAATCCACTTAAAGGACATTTCAGGTGAAGTGTTTCTGGAGAGTTGATCGCCAGTCGACCTTCTCGTCCATGCCAGCAAACAAAGAAATAAAAGAAACTGGAAAAAGCAAGCCAAAATGTTCCTGCTGTGCGTTTAGTTCAGCACCAGATTTTAGTAGTAATAATTTGTATCGGGAAGCCACGCGCAGGGAGTCTGCCAGATTGTTTCCAAGCAGTCATTTTAGGCCCAGTTAGACTTGCTTGGAGCCGTTTTTGGTCCCTGAACTGATATACAGTCAAACCTCGGTTTTACGTCCATAATCCGTTCCAGAAGGAAAAACCGAAATTGTTCGAAAACTGAAACCACGCTCTCTTTAAAATAAAAATGTTTACTGAAAACGTCTGCTCACAATGGAAAGCAACACGAGGAGGCGTCACTTCCTCGTCTACCCGAGGAAGCATCACTTCCTCGTGTAAGGAAGGCGAGAGGAGTCAAATGGTGCATTCACGTGCGTTCAGTTTGTTTGATTTGGCATAAAAAACTCGAAATATTTGGTCAAAAAACAAATTGGTCGAGAACCGAGGTTTGACTGTGTGTATATATATATATATATATGTATACATACACACGCACACACACACACACACACACATGTATAGCACCATGACAGTTGTCTATCGTGAGCAGCGCGTCTCAAGAAGCAATGCCTAAAAAGACTTGGGAAGTCTGCCATGTTGCTTTGAAGTGGCATAAGTAGGCTAAATTGGTTCAGTTGTATGCCACTGGACTGTTTAAATTAAAAAAAAAAAAAAAAAAGAATTAAGCCCCTGGAGCCATTTCGACTTCGCAACATAAAATTTGTTGATCATTTCCATTGAGTAGATGCAGAAAAGAGTCTCGAGAAGCAATGCCTGAAAAGACTCAAGAAGTCAGCCACGTCGGTTCAAAGTAGCCACTTTCGGCTCGATCCGGCTCTCCCGAGGCTTCCCCCGTAGACGAACTTGCCCAACAAAGTTTGATCGCAACCATATTTGAACTCTGTATGCAGGACTGATGGACGTGACCTCACTGTGGAACATTTGAGTTTTGGCTTTGGGTGCGTGGGCGGCAAATTTCCGACAAACCCTTTTCACTCATATCGAGTCGTCCGTCTGCCGCACCTCCCGGTTTCCATTTGAACTTGAATTGATTTATTCTTGTACTTTAAACTTTTTGTTTCTATTTTTAATTAGCACTGTGCACAGCGAAGCCCCGACTTGTTTGCTCTCTGCTATCTGCTTCTGGCAGCCGCCGCCGTCGTCCTCATCGTCCCGTTCCCCTCGCAACTGGGAGGTGGCGCTGCCGAGTTGACTGACAAAACAAACACGACCAAAACATCTGCTTGGGACGCTCGCCCGCACACACATTTTATTTTTTGTTGGTTTTCTGGAGGTGGGCTGCGGTGCGGGGGGCGGGGGGGCGGGGGGGTTGCAACTCATTTATTGTTGAGGCCATGGGGGCCACGGGGACCCTCCGTCCGGGCATGTTATCATACATACACACACGTAAATATAAAAATACAGTATTCGCTCAGCGCAAAGGGATGCAGCGTTACAGTCACACACAAACACATACACATACACACACACACACACACACACACACACACACACACACACACACACACACACACGCACAGGCACTCACGCACTCGCCATAGGGAGTAAATGGGCTACCGTTGCCGTGGAAACAGTGGAGTCCCTCAACATCCAGAGAGCCTTCAGAGGAAAAAAGAAGTGTTTGTCTCATTTTTCATTTGTGTGTGTGAGAGTCTCTCTCACTCACAGACAGACAGACACACACACACACACACACACACACACTGTGTGTGCGCAGCGGAGGCCCCTCTACGATCACAAAGAGCAGCTCTCATCCACGAGAATCTCATTTCACGCCCTGGCTTGGCATCGCCGCTGCTGTGTGTTATTGTAGTGTGTGTGTGTGTGTGTGTGTGTGTGTGTGTGTGAGTGCGTGCATGTGCGTGCGTGCGTGTTGGGATTATTCCCAATAAAATGAGAGATGCCTTCTCCGCCACGTCGAGTGGGAGATGTCCGAGCGAAGCCTCCTCATCCCGGATGAAGAGCTTTCGTGTTGTTGCTGTTGTTGGGAGGTCAATAAAGTTTGAACAAAAGTATTGGCACACACAGGGAGTGAAAAGTAAAAGTGTGTGTTGGGCGGGAAGAGTCGTGAGATACATACAGCAAATGCCATTAAAATATTGAGATGCAGAGCATGTGAAAAGTAATGGAAATGTTTTGGGGCTCGTGGGAAGTGAAAAGAAAATGGGGGGAAAAATGACAAAAGTATTGGGACACATGGGAAGGAGAAATACAGTCAAACCTCGGTTTTCGAACGTCTCGGTTCTCGTCCAATTCGGTTTTCGACCCAAAATTTTGTGTTTTCTTATGCCTCGGATGACGAACACATTTCGGTTCTCGAACAAACTGAGCGCACTTGAATGCACCATTTGACTCCTCTCGCCTTCCTTACACGAGGAAGTGACGCTTACTCGTGTTGCTTTCCATTGTGAGCAGATGTGTTCAGTCAACATTTTTATTTTAAAAAGAGTTCTGGAACGGATTATGGACGAAAACCGAGGTTTGACTGTAATGTCAAAATTATTCGGACACAATGAAACTGGAAAAAGTGTGAAAAGTATTGGGAGACATTGGAAGTGGAAAGAAAGTGTCACAAGTATTGGGACACTTGGGAACACAAAAGGAAATATCCAAGGTATTGGGACACATAGGCGGTGAGATGAAAACGTCCAAAGTATTGGCACAGAAGGGAAGTGAAAAGAAAATTCCAAAAGCAGTGGGAGACATGGGGTGTAAAAAGAAAATGTCCAAACTATTGGGACACAGAGGAAGTGGAATTATATGTGCACACAAATACTGGGATGTGCGGGAACTGTAAAAAAAAAAAAATTGTGGACTCAAGTGTGAGAATACATAAAATTGAAGGTGTGGACAAAGGTTTTGGAACACTCAGGAAGTGAAACGAAATGATCGTCAAAAGTATTGGGACACAATGTGTCTGGTCATTTGCCGCTAGAACGACAACATCGACAAACTACGATTATTTACTGTACAAAGAACATGAAATGTCTGATGGTGCTTATCCCTAGTGGAAGTAAAAAAAATAGTGTTTATTGACTTCAAGGAGTTAATTTCTTTCATGAACAGCTGGCGTGAGTGCAGCCTCCTCACTTTGTCAGGAAAAAAAAATCACACAAAATCTGCCTTTATAGTGCTGATCATGGAACGCATGACGTGTGCGTGCATGCGTGTGCGTGCATGTGTGTGTGTGTGTGTGTGTGTGTGTGTCTGTACGCACAGCAGATGGACGCTGACAGCACAAGTGTGATCCGCGGCAGATTAAACAGCTTCCAGCATCATTTCCCGTCCTTGCTCATTTTGTACATTTTTACGCTGATTTGTTTTTTTATTTATTTCGTCAACGCCTGCCCGCGGCCCTTATGCAAACTCTTTTTGCATAAAGTATGTTCATAATTGCACTTGAATGACATTATTTGAATAAAAAATGTCTTCCGAAAGCATGTCAGTCAAGCCCGCGAAGCGGGGAAATGTGCATTTGGGATGATAATATTTGGAATAATTCCCAAATGCCTTTGTGCTGGAATGTAGTAATGCCCCGTGGTTTGAAAGATATTTAATGTTGAAAGAGTGACAGGTCATGACGGCGCGGCGGTTTGCAGTGCTTCAAAGTGACACCGCGACCACTTCCGTTCTCCCTCCAGCGTGGCAAAAGGATACAGGAGACCTTTGCCAAGGCCAAATTAGTTTGCATGGGAGCTACACAAGTGAATGGATGTTGAGAGCCAGAAAAACAAACTGCTGCTGGATGGGTGGATGGATGGATGGATGGATGGATGAATCCATGAATGAAGGAACAAATGAATGATGGATAGATTGTTCAATGATGGATGGAGGGATGGAAAAATGCATTCAACTGATGAGCTAATGAAAGGATGATGCACAGAAAGGTGGATGGATGGATGGATGATGGATGGATGACAGATAAATCAACTGAACACATGAATGAAAGAATTGCGAAGAGAGAGATGGATGGATACATCGATGGATGGATGGATGGATGGATGGATGAAGGAACAAATGAATGATGGATAGATTGTTCAATGAGGGATGGAAAAATTCACTCAACTGATGAGCTAATGAAAGGATGATGCACAGAAAGGTGGATGGATGGATGGATGATGGATGGATGACAGATAAATCAACTGAACACATGAATGAAAGAATTGCGAAGAGAGAGATGGATGGATACATCGTTGGATGGATGGATGGATGGAGAAATTCATTGAACTATATGAATGAAAGGATGACGTTCAGAGTGGCGGATGGATGGACTGAGAGATGGTGAATAGATGAATGGATGCACCGATCGACAGCTGGATGATGAATGCATACATGACAGAATGTATGAATGATAGATTGTTCAATTATGGATGCAGAGGGATGGAAAAATTAATTCAACGGATGAACTAATGAAAGGATGATGCACAAAGAGGTGGATGGATGGTTGGTAGCTCACTTGTAGAAAGATGGCTGGATGGGTGAATTAATGAATGGATGGATGAAAGTTAAATGAAGGGCATTAAGAATGGGTGGATGAATGCACAGACAAAAGGATGAATAGTTGGATGATGGATGGATGGATGATAGATGAGTGGATGATGGATGGGTGGATGAGCAGGAGAATGAATTGATGAATATGAACTGAGATGAACTCTGAACCAATTGCCAGCCAATCGCAGGGCACACAGAGACGAACAACCATCCGCGCTCAGACTCACACCTCGGGACAATCTTGAATGTTCAATCAGCCTGCCATGCATATTTTTCAAATGTGGGAGGAAACCGGAGTACCCGGAAAAAACCCACGGAGGCACGGGGAGAAAATGTAAACTCCACACAGGAAGGCCGGAGCTGGAATTGAACCCTCCGCAGTGTGAGGTCAACGCGCTAACCACTCGACCCCCAGGCCACCCCCACCCAAATTATTTTTTTTCATTTTGTGACTCTCGACCGGGTAGAAGACGACAATGTCTTTTTTGCTCCTGGCACTTCCATTTTTGCTCTCGTCAAACCCACCGTGCAACCCGTTGGTCGGCTTTTTCCCGATGATGAGGATGACGCCTTCTGATGGTTTACCATCACGACGACACAACACCAAACAAAATACACGACACAAACACACAAATGTGTTTCATGAAAAAGTTTTGCCGCACAGGAGAATCTTTGTGAGAATCTCAGCTTTGTTTTCTTTCAGGCTGCAAAAAAAAGCTTTTATCAGGCTATTTACAATGCCCACACACACACACACACACGCGCACACACACACACAAACACACACACACACGCGCACACACACATTAAAGGACTTGTTTTGTTTTCAGCATCGATCTCCAGTGGTAGGAAGCAATAGAGTACATGTTGATCACTCGTCGACTTTTTCTGTCAACTGTTTAGTTTTGCCGCATTCATTTTGAAAAGAGAAATCTTGCGTCTCTGGATTTTGTCAACTGCAAGAAGAGAAAAGGTTGCCGCCATTCAAGAATTCGCCGTCTGATCTGACAAAGCATCCAAGTAACAGAGATTTTTTTTTTTTTTCAGTCAGTCTCGTGAGCTAATTTAGCATTTTTTTTGTTGGTCACTTCACATATTTTGCAAAGCGCCTTGAAAACGTTTGGATCGCGTTTTCGGTGATTAATTTTTCTTTTGAGTACAAGCACAATGTTTGAGGGGAGGGGAAATGATTTTGTGTGCTCAGAGGTTGTTTCAATTTTTTTCATTGAGACAAGTAATTAAAATATACAATAGGGATGTGGATGAATACGTGAATATGGTATTTTGAAAAAATACGTGAATAAATGAATGAATGGAAGGACAGAGGAATGGATGTGGTCAGATGGCAAGATGAATGAATGATAGTCGAAGGACCGGATACTTATATTAATGTAGCAATAGATGACAGATGGACGGAAGGAAAATAAGATGATAGAAAGAATGAACGGATGAATATAATGCATGAATGACTGAACGGATTTGACCAAATTCATAGATGACAGAAGGATGGAAAGTAAGGATGATTGAAATAAAAAGCAAATGCATGCCTGGTGTCCAGATAAATGAATGAATGAATGAATGCATGAATGAATGAATGAATGAAAGGCAGAAAATTGATCAATGAATTCATGATGATGATAAATGAATTGAGATAGTGACAAATTAATAAACAGATGTAGGAATGAGAGGAGGGATGATGGGATGAATAGGCAAATGAGTGAATGAGGGAAAAATTGATGCGTGGAGAGGATATAAAGATGTGTAATAATTCACTGATAAATGGGGGATTGTACGATTCACAGTTAGTCTGAAAGTGTGTGTGTGTGTGTGTGTGTGTGTGTGTGTGTGTGCGTGTGCGTGTGTGTGTGTGCGTGTGTGAAGGTGTGTGGGGGTTTGGGGGTGCATCGTGACACAAACTGCAAGGCTTGACTCGCCATAAATATTTTGGGGGTTTTTTTGTTGTTTTTTTTTGCTTTCATCGGCAGGATGCGGATACAAGCGTTAATGAGCCCTGGCTTGTTAGCATCATTAGCACGGATGCTAATTGCGTTGTTGTGTTGTGTCGTTTAAATGGGATGAAAGGATCTTGCTCCTGCTGCTGCTGCCGCTGGTGGTGGTTCAGATTTGCTGTAATCACGGCACTCGAGCGCAAAGCTTTGTGTCTTTTTAATAACGCGACATTTGAGGAGCGGCGGAGCCATATAGCGTATTAGCAAGGGAGTTGTGCAGTGTATCGGTGAAGCAGTCGTATTGTGAATTAGTGACAGGGTCATGCAGTATGCTAGTCAGGGAGTCATGTAGTGTATTGGTGAGGGAGTCATACTATGTATTAGTGGTGGAGTCATAGTGTGCATTAGCAAGGGAATCATACAGTGCATTAGTTAGGGAGTTAGACTGTGTCTGAGTCGTAAACCTGTGTACTCGTGACTGAATCATACAACGTATGAATGAGGAAGTCAAACTGTGTATCAACATGTATCAAAATCAATCTTCCTCAGTGACTTGCGAGAGGGAGTCACACAATGTGTTAGCGAAGCATTCATAGGGTGTATTAGCAAAGTAGTTGGGGGCCGTGCAGTCCATTCGCGAGTGAGTCATTCTGTGTAATAGTTAGGAAGTCATACAGGACATTAGTGAGGGAGTCATACAGAGTATTAGTTAGGGAGTCAGGTTGAGTACATAGTATTAATGAGGGAGTCATGCCGTGTGTTAGCTAGGAAGTCACGCAGACCATTAGCAAGGGAGTCATGCAGTGTGTTATGGTGTATGAAAATCAATCTTGATTGAGTGAGGGGGTGGGTCACACAATGTATTAGTAAGGGAGTTATACAGTGAGGGAGTCATACCAAGTATTAGTTAGGGAGTCAGGTTGAGTACAAAGTGTTAGTGAGGGAGTCAGGCCGTGTGGTAGCTAGGAAGTCACGCTGAACATTAGCAAGGGAGTCATGCAGTGTATTATGGTGTATGAAAATCAATCTTGATTGAGTGAGGGGGGTGGGGGGGGGCCACATCGTGTATTAGTAAGGGAGTCATACAGTCTATTAGCAAGGGTGTCATATTGTTTTCTCGTTAGGGAGTCATACTTGATATGTGAGGGAGTCATACAGTTTATTGATGAGGGAGTCTTATTGTGTATTAATTAGCATGGGAGTCCATACAGTGTGCTGTGACGGTGCCTAACAATGAGCAGTGTCTTTGTTGTGAGCAGTTGGAGTCGCTGAGTTTGTGAAGGGAGTCATACATATACAGTATGTTTTGTGCGTATTAGTGAGGGATTCATACAGTGACAATCAGTGGATTCATACAGTGTGTTAGTTGTGGAATCAAACGGTCAGGCCTGCGAAAGATCCGCTCCTTCTTCCATTGGACCCAAAGACCCACAGTGCCCCCCACAGGATGGTAGAGGAACAGCAGTCAGACATGCACCGAGCCAGTGAGAAAGATTGATTTGGATTATCAATCCTTTGCTTCTTCTTTGAGGCCTAAGTAACCAGGTACAGCCACTTTATGTATTTTTCTCTTTCTTATGACGTTTTCACACAATACAGTGCTGTTTTTTCCCAGATGGTCTTGAACACGAATGAATTCTTGTGTGAAGCTGTCAATCAAATGGAAGCTATCCGTTCATGAAAAACATGATGTCCGTCCCGCCTCAGATGTTGCTAACGTTAGCCGCCCCTCCTTCAAAAATGAAGGCGGTGCGCTCTCTTATTTTGCCTCCAGCTGTGTTAAATATTTTAGCAGACGTTTTTTTTTTGTTTTTTTTTGCCCGACACTTCACGTCTCACCCAGCGAGATGATGTTGACTTTTGCTAAATTCGCTAAATTCACACCACGCCACGATCTCATCGACAGTCGGTTTGATGCCCGGCAAATCCCATTAAATTTCATTTCAAGTTTTGATCCATTTTCATGATTCTTTCTGATACTTATTTTGAGGCGTGCGGGAAGATCTGCGGGGCGCCGTCATTCTCTTACGGCTCGCGGCTACTTGAAGCGCTGCGTCAGCCAACTTGGTGAGCTGCTGGAGAAAAACTTTCAAATGCACTGAAACATATCAAAACACAATGTTCAAAACATTTAAACAGTGAAAAACAATGGTGTCTTTAGAAGAACACACACATTGAAGACGTTGGAATGTATCAAAGCAAGATTTTTAATTAATCACAATTTGAAACCCATTATAAATGTGTTTTACCCCATTTCATGAAAAAGGGGCTTCAAAGTGTTTTAGTATCAAGACGAGTGGTGAGGGGACTAGCCAAAGCTAGCATAAAGCTAACGTTGATGTTCATTCACAACAATCAGTCAGATTGAGCGAGCATACAATTTAGCGCAATCTGCTATCTGGAGGTTTACTAAATTAGGCCCGCAGTGCGTTATCGGGGAAATGATACAGTGAGTCACGGTGAGTAATACACAATTAATCCAGATGAAGCGGTCTGGCAACAGTTTACTCGGTTGAGGCCTTTAGCGTGGGGGACGCTCATGAAGAAGCACAAACAGAAATGACGGCATGTCGCCACGACAACGCATCGGCCCAAAGGCCAGCCTGTACTCCCGGGACGCTAGCCTCCTCTCATCTGCTGTAATTTAGCGACACGCGATGATGATGAAACGGCGAGAAAGAGCGGCTGCTCGTGGCGTTGACAACAAATCACAGACGGCCAGCGCCTCCAAAACAACCGCGAGCACAAGATCAACCCGTACATTTTTTCACCGTTGCGGTCATTTATTCCCAGCAGTCGCTTCTGCAAATTTGGTAGCACTTTTTTTTTTTTTTTTAATCCAATCATTCCAGCCTGGCTGTGTTGCCATGTCAATGTCATCCGCCATTCAGTCAGCCATTTATTGAAAATGAATGGGGCGCCCTTTTCCTAAGCATGCTCTTTTGGCATCCACTGTCATGTTGCATATCTCACTTTGTTGGCGTGTCCAAGCTTAATGTTGGTGTCAATCTTTTTTTCGGAATATCTAAACTCGCCCTGTTGGGTCCAATTGAAAAAATGAAAGGAAAATCCCATTTCAAAGGGTGTGTGTTGAATTTCGTAAGAGTGCGTGGTGGCAGCCAGAGTGTGGGGCACAAGAAAAAGAAAAAAAAAAATCTTCATTTGGACCACACCATTCCGTTTTGCTGCCTGAGGTTTGGTCTTTTTGTAAATGATATACAGTCAAACCTTGGTTTTGGGACGTCTCGGTTCTCGACCAATTCGGTTTTGGAGCAAAAATTTCCAGTTTTTTTATGCCTCGGATGACGAACAAATTTCGGTTCTCGAACAAACTGAGCGCACTTGAATGTACCAAGCCTTCCTTACACGACGCTTCCTCGTGTTGCTTTCCATTGTGAGCAGACGTGTTCAATAAACATTTTTATTTTAAAAAGAGCGTGGTTTCGGTTTTTGAACAATTTCGGTTTTCGAACAGCCTTCTGGAACGGATTATGGACGAAAACCGAGGTTTGACTGTATGTTTTATACATCTCAACTCAACTCAACTCATATCATAACCTGATAACATGATAAACTTTCCACTGTAGTAACCGCTGTCCCTGAAAGCGTTAAGCTGCTCTAACTCTGTCCATTTTTACAACCGATACAGAAAGAGAGCGTTCTCCAAGGATCTGGAGTGATGACAGGTGGTATTCAAATTTTTTTAACGGTTTCTGGTTGAATGTTCTTAGCGAGTCACATGGGAAATATCCAGTTCCCCCGTGAGTGCCACACAGGTGTCGCCAGCCAACATCAGAAATAAAAAAGTGTCACGGTACTTTGAGGCTGTTCAATATTAGAGATTTGAGGGCAACAGGTGTTTAAAAAAAAAACAACAAGAAGAACGACAGCGTTCACACCTGCTGGCAATCCTCATCATGATTATGCCATGTATCTAAGGACTGCCAAGGTCATGTTTCTTGTCGGATTATTGACCTTGTCGCTCCTCTTGCTCAAGTGTTGTTATTCTAGACCTCTCACTTTCGTCAGAGTCGTTCTTGTTCCCTCAGTCCACATTTTGTCAGTACAATCATACCTCGGTTTTCGACCAAAATCCGTTCCAGAAGGCTGTTCGAAAACCGATTTGTTCGAAAACCGAAACCACACTCTTTTAAAAAAAAATCTTTATTGAATACGTCTGCTCAGTAATAGAACGCTACACGAGGAAGTGTCATTTCCTCGTGTAAGGAAGGCGAGAGGAGTCAAGTGGTGCATTCAAGTGCGCTCAGTTTGTTCGAGAACCGAATTTCGGTCGTCATCCGAGGCAAAAAAAAAATCGAAAATTTTGGTCGAAAACCGATTTGGTCGAGAACAGAGACGTTCGAAAACCGAAGTTTGACTATATAGTCAGTCATTTGATCTTGTTTTTGTTTGTCGTTGCGAATCGGACAGTTGTCGTTTCGTTGGAATTCTCGGATTAACTGTTTCCTTGCCTTTTGCAAGCGTTTGTTGTTTTTTTTTTGTTGTTTTGTTTTTTGTTATTGTATTGTTTTTCCTGTTTTTTGTTGACCAGCAATTACTGTTGATACTTTATCGGTGCTTTTTGGTTATTCAATAAACATTTATGTTTTGCGGAGTTTTGTGTCTCCGTTTGTGGGATCCGATCGCTTTTCAGTTCGTTAGAGCGCGCCAACAGGATTTTTGTCATTTTTAAATGACGTGCAAAAAAATATGAATAGAGAAACATTGTTCAGATATATTCATTCATTCATTCTAGCTTCATCCTCACTAGGGTCGCGGGGGGTGCGGGCCTATCCCAGCACAGGCGGGGGGATGGTTTCGCAGGGCACACAGAGACGAACAACCATCCACGTCATAGGGACAATTTAGAGTAAATGATGTGTGCAAACTCCAAAGGGAAATACCCGGTAACTGTAGACGTGCTAACCACTGGGCATTGTTCAGATATAGCTCAAGCTTTTTTCTTTTGACCTCTTTCCAAATGTCCTTTTTTTTTTTTAATGGGTTCTTGTGGTTTTTTTGCATGGTTGAGGGATTTATATCAACTGATCCTTTTCAACTGTGGGCCTGTGAATCCCTTTGAGATGTTTTTTTTGTGAGTAAAGGCTGTACAAATAAGCATGACTTAGTTTAATGTGGCCCGTGACAAAAATGAGCTTGGATGTGGCAATTCAACTTCAAACCTTCCAAAGGGGGTGCGTGGCTCACAAGGTTTAAATCTGAATTAAGAAGAAGACGAAGAAATCTGCAGTGATGAATTGCGTCAGTGTCAGATTCTTTTCAACATAAACGGAATAAATATGCTCCAATAAGGGACGCATTCCAGGCAACGCAATCAATGTCAGCGACTTTCTCTTGAAAGGCTCGTTGAAAAAGGAGACCAAATCAACATTGCACTTTAGATGCCACCCGCAACCACTTGGAAAGCTTTAAAACACGAAAACGAGGCACCAGAGTGTCCTTGTCAATGTGTTTTTAATTAACTTCCAGCTTTTTAATTGACTTGATTTAAGGACCTGTGAGTATTTGAGGCCACGTTTAAGTGTTAATTAATTAAATTCCCCCGTGAATCCGCAACTCGATCATCAGCGCGCTCGTTAGCCGAAGACGTTCAAACTTCCCTGATAACGACCCGCTGGTGTAACCATTACGCGTAAACATAGAATTATGAATAATAGCGAACAAAGTGAATTCCAAGTAGAGCAAGTTTCTTGATTAATCTGTTCTCGAAATTCGGATTAAAACTAAATCACATGCAATCCAAAACAAGATTTGCCATAGGAAATCATGTACATCCAATTAATTCAATTCAGGCACCACAAAAAATTTTGTTTTTAAAATAATAATAATAATTTGAACTTTACATGCAAAAAAACTGTGAAATAAATATACATGACCAATGGAGTGAGCATCTATCATCACGTTTAGCATTTATAAATAACTCATGTTGGGACATTGACGTAACATCCTGTCCAAAATTAGGCCTTCAAAATAAAGGTAATAGGATTTTTGTCGCACTTCATTGGTCTGAATTTTGACATTGAAATGATCATTTAGATGCAACAGTTTGCACGGATTTTGAAAATAAACTTATTCTAAGATGTTTGCTTTGTTTCTATCGTTGTTGTAAGCGTTAGCATTATTGATCTACAGATTTTGGAACTACCTTTTTCATCTGCTCGATTTGTTTTGGTAATCGGTTTCAAAGCGCACTACCGACATCTATTGGCTGGAAGTGTACTAACAAAAATGTGTGGAGTCAAGTGGCATCTCAGTAGCTTTCTGAAAAAGGAGAAAAATGTGCCTCTTTTGTCTTTTTATTTTTATTTTTTTCTTCAAGAGGCACTGCGAGGCCAGCGGCTTTGTTGTTATTAAATCACACTAAAATGTTTATTCGAATGTTACTGCCTTGATTGTGGCATTTTTGCTGGTAGAAATGGCACTTTATATTAAATTGTGACTCTGCTTACTCTCGGCCAAGGTTGTTGGAAGCTTTACGCTGTTCTGGAATGTACTTGAAAGTCCAACAAATATGTTTGAAAGAGACTTAAACTGCATGTTAGCGGCAGCTTGGTGACAGGCCGATGGAAGATTGGTGGCAGACTTTTGTTTGGTAAGTGGCATCTTAGTGGTAGTTTAGCAGCAGGTAAATGACAAGTCAATGGCAGTTCAGTGGCATCTCAGAGACAGGCCAGTAACTGGTTAATGGCCAGTATTTGCTTGGTCGGTGCTGTGTTAGTTACAGGTTAGTGACAGGTAAGTGGCAGAGCAAAGAAAGGTAAGCATGCTTGAATTGTCAAGAAGTCCTTTAAAAACTGTAGCCGTATAATTAACGTATTGGTTGGCCCAAAAAATATTTCAGCCCAATTTGTTTCGGTGTCAACTATTTTTATTTGATGAAAACGTGATGAATTGATTACAAAGCTTTAATTTGATTTTTTTTTTTTTTCAATGGCGTCCCACTCCTCATATTTATAAATGAAATGTGTCTTTTCAGCATTTTCCAGGTGAAGGATCGAACAAAGGAACGGCTTTGAAAAGGGATGAATTGGGACGCTTTCAGTTGGAGAAGCGTCTTATCTTCTCGCACACCAACAACACGCACTTCTTTTTCACTTCTCGGAAGGGAAGCGGCGACAAAAGACCGGCGCCTTGTAAAAGTAGGAGAAGGAGAAGAAGAAGAGAAACGACGTCATGGCGATGAGCGATAGAGTGGCTAATTGTGTGGCGGCAGATAAAGGTGGAGGCACGAACTCCCTCTGGGTTATCTGCTCCCCTTGGAGCCACTTTTAGTTAGGAGAGGAAAAAAAAAAAACCTTGTTAAAAGGGAAGAAAAAAGTGCGAGCGAGGAGCCACAAAAGACGTTTATCCTTGCAGAGTAAAGCCGACAAAAGGAAGAAATCTCGACTCGGGCTAATTACAAGCCAGGTGATGAAAGGGACGAGCGGGGAGAGAAAATCCCGTCTTTTTCTCGCCGTGGAGAAGGTGCAGGGGTCGCCGCTTCTCCGCTGACTATGGTCTCGTGCGGATGAACGAGACGAAGGGGTGTGTGTCGAGGAAGGTCGTTAGCGGACGCTCGTCTTCATCGTACAACTCAAGTGTCGCCATCAAAGCACAGCCGAGGTTTCTGCTCTGTCAGTCAGGCGCCAAAGTGGCTTCGAAAGGCTTAACCTCGTCTACGCTTCTTTTTGTTAATAGATTTTACACCGGAATAAAGGCCGTATTTTTTGGGACAGGGCCGCGAACTGGGTGGGGAAGTGCCACGACGGTGGCAGGCCTCTCGTTAGTCAATGGTGACATCGGTCTGGTGTGTCTGTGAAAGGTCATAGGTCACTTTGGTTGGTCAGTGTCACGTTAGCAACAGTGTAGTTTATGATTGAGAGCTTTCAAAGCATTTTTCAAAAACATTTTGAAAATATTTTCCTTGCACTGTACATAAGTTGTCTTTTATTTCTGCACTCTGCGATTGGCTGGCAACTGATTCAGGGTGTCCCCCGCCTACTGCCCGAAGACGGCTGGGATAGGCTCCGGCACCCCCCGCGACCCTAGTGAGGATCAAGCGGTTCGGAAAATGGATGGGTGGATGGATATTTCTGCACTTTGTTTTTAAGCATCTTAATATTGTTGGTTTTAGAATTCTTTTCAGAATCAGAATCATCTTTATTGGCCAAGTATGTAGAAAGCACAAGGAATTTGTCTCCGGTAGAACACGCTGCACTCGTATCGTCATAAACAAGGACATGAGAAATAAGTATGGAAGGACATTCCGTAATGTAAGTGAACGATTGTGCGGTGGTACCACCCAGCAACAACTGTGAGACAATGTGCAAAGTATCAAGCAGAGCTAAAGTGATCAGTGGTAGAATAAAATACCATAACAGTTGTACAGTTGGTGCAGAAAATCATTGAACCATTTTAAAGTGACCAGTTGCAGTATTTGTTGTACAACAAGTGTGCAATTATGCAGATGTCCTGGAGTGCTTTAAAGTGTCTGGTTCTGTGGAATATAGATCAGTGACAGTGGTTCAAGTAAGTACAGCGCTGGAGCTACAATGATTATAGCGGTAATGCTGATCCACAGGGTTGTGCAAAATTGCAAAGAGCCACTATACAGGTAGATTTGGGTTACTGTTTAGGGAGTTAATAGCAAGAGGGAAGAAGCTGTTTAAGTGTCTGCTGGATTTGGTGCGCATGGATCGGTAGCGCCTGCCTGAGGGGAGTAGCTGGAAAAGGCGGTGGGCAGGGTGCAGGGGGTCCAGTAGAATTTTCCGTACGTTGTCTTGGTTCTTGCGGTGTGCAAGTCCTCAAGAGTGGGTAGGGCGCTGCCAATGATTTTTTCGGCTGTCCTAACTGTCCGTTGAAGTCGGATTTTGTCCAAACCGTGATGGAAGAACACAGGATTGATTCAATGACTGCCGTGTAGAACTGTTGTAGCACCTCCTGTGGCCGGCCATGTTTCCTCAGCAGCCTCAGGAAGTGCATCCTCTGCTGGGCCCTTTTCAGGATGGAGTTGGTGTTGACCTCCCACTTCATGTCCTGGGACATGAAGTTTAAATGTACTTTAAATTATGTTTAGCACATTGAGTTACCTCGTGTATGAAATGTGCTCTATAAATAAAGCTTCCTTGCGTTGCCTTTTGTGACTGGTAAGCGACAAGTCATTTGTATGTCAGTGTAAGGACAGTGACAGGTGAGTGGCACACCAGTGGCAGGCCTGTGAACGGTAAGCGACCAATCAGTGGCAGGTCTTTGGTCAGTCAGTTGCATGTTAGCAAAGTTTTACGGACAAGTAAGTGACATCTCAGTTGCAGGTTTTTGGTTGGTCAGTAACATGATAGAAACAAGTCAACGAAAGGCCACTAAAAGGTCTACGATGGGTCAGGTGACAGACAAGTGATGTTTGGTTGGTCAGTGACGAGGCGATGGCAAGTTTGCATGCGTGTCATATGCAGCTGCCAGTTTTGTGTTAAAGCGCCTTCACGCGATTTAACCTTGTGAAGATGCTTTAGTTTGACTTCTAGACACTGCGGCAGAATAAAAAGCTGATGTGCGGATGGGGCTTTGCAGTTGGACGGCTGTCGTGTGTGTTTGTAGCAGCTGGGATGACTTCCAAGGAGAAGATGTCTTTGGCATGATGCTGCGTTCGTAAAGAATGGACTTTTGCTCCTGATTTATGTGCTCCTTCATCCTTTTACGCTCCGCTCCGCCTCTCCAAATAGCAATTTGAGCAGGATTATTTTGGAAATGTTTGCAAGCTGCAGCCAAGAGCGAATCTAAAGTATTCCTTTATTTTTTATGATTCGGCTACAGTGGACACGTCGGCTGTGTCATAATCAATCATTCAGAAGGGTTTAGCGGAGAGTTCTCCCTAAAGGACGCTTATTTATGTTTCGTCCCGCCTGGAGTCATGAAAATGTAAACACGGACATGAAATATAAATACATACAAGTTGCAATATGCCTAATGCACTCATTAGGACAGCGTTTTTCTTTTTTTTTTTTTTTTTTTTTTCACGATTAAACGTCAGCGACAGCTCAGTGGTTTATCAGAGGCGGATCAGTTCCAGGCCACTGGCACGCGCGTGGCAGTGGCAATGACTACAAATTGGCAGCAGCTGCATCACGTCAACATCATGTCAGTATTCTAAGTCCAAATTCACAGGGTGCGTCCTCTAAAGGCGGCGTTTCCGGCCGCATGACATCATTTCCGGCGCGGCTTGACCATACGTGGTCTCCAAATTGTGGAATGACCATTTGTGAGCTTCAAAGGCTCCCTCTCATGTAGCCTACGTGGATCGCATAAACCTTCGGGAATTTGGATACAGTTACAGTGTTCCCTCATCGCGGTGAATGGGGCCCGGGACCCTGCCGCGATAAGTGAAAAACGGCGATGGAGCGTTGACAGAGTCAACAGCGTGACTAGACACTGATTAGAGAGTTAACTACGTGATGAGACACTGTTCAGAGAGTTAACCACGTGACGAGACACAAGGGGAGGTGCTGGGCGGGGCTGCGAAGATGCGCAGCCAATCAGCTCATGGGATAAATCAACTCTTACTGTCATTGGTCAACATCGCGCTGGGAACCAATCAAGCGTACAGTCATGTACAAAACCTCGGAGTCATTTGGCATTTTTTTCTAAAAATAGTCCTTTGGAATAAAAAAAAATGCGATGTAGTGAAGCTGCGATGAATGAATATAGCGATGGATCACTGTAATTTGAATTCAGATACCACATGCGGTCCAGTTGTGCAGGAAGTGACATCATGCGGCGGAAAATACGCCCTTCAGAGGACCCAGCCTGGGAATTTGGACACAAACAGTGACAGGTCAATAGAACCATATTGGCCCGAATATATGTTTTTTGCATTGAAATAAGACTGAAAAGTGGGGGGCGTCTTATATTCGGGGTCTAGACATTATACCCATTCACGATGCTAGATGGCGCCAGATATCATTGAAGCGAATGCTGAACTTGACTCCCCAGGCCAAAGTGAACCCCTGCCACGAAGAAGAAAAATTAAAAATAGCGGTAAGAAGGAAAAGAGAAGAAAATAATAGAAGAGATAATAGAAAATGGAGAAACGTAGTGACAATCTGGAGAAAAGTGGGTCAAAGATCAGCCAGGTTAACCGGCAGCTGAGGAGAAGTTATGATGTAATTTACATTTCAAAAACCAGAAGCCTTTGAATGAGGCAAAATAACATGCTTTTTCTCTCAAATATATTGTTATAATCATTGGTTTCAGATGTACTGTAATTATTTTCTGTATAAAATTTAATTTGGTGTTCAAAAAGTCTTTTTTCAAACACGAGTTTTGAAAAAGAGGGAGTCGTCTTATAATCAGGGCCGTCTTATATTCGGGCCAATACGGTATGTCACAGACAGGTATATGACCGACACCCTGTCATATAGCAGTGGCAAGTCTTTTGGTACGTCAGTGACCCGCCTTTAGTTGGTCAGTGGCAATTCAGTGGCGATGACTACAAATTGGCAGCAGGCGTGGCAGATCACTGACAGGTGAGCAGCGTGTTAGCGATAGGTCAGTGGCAGCTAAGTCATTTGAAAGTGGCAGGTCTGTGACAGAACAGCGACAAATCTATGGTTGGTCGGTGCCATGTCAGTGACAGATTACCGGGAAGTCAGTGACAGATCCGTAACGTGACTAGTGGCAGGTCTCAGCATGATCAGTGGTAGGACAGTGGCAGGTAAGTGACAGATAAATGTCAGTGGCATGTACAGTGGTAGCTTAGTGTGGGAGATAAGTGTCGTGTCAGTGACACGTCGGCGGTAGCTAAATAGCATGTCTAGTGTCCGATGTGTCATATCCAGTGACATCTCAGTGGCATATCTCGGCTCAGACAAGACACGGATCAGCTGCATGTCTGTGGAATGTCGAGTAAGTAGTATGTCTGTCAGTGGCAGTTAAATGGGACGGTCTTTGTTTTTAAAAACTGTTATGAAATCACTTCTAGAAAACAGCCATTTCTGGTGACAGGTCAGTAGCAGATACGGGGCATGTCGCTGGCACTGGTTTCTCTTCTTTCATGCTGTCCATTTGGTAATGAATTTGGTAAGACGTAGTTCGTTACCTTGTACCGAGTCAATCGGTTTTGTAGGGACGGTTTTGTCACCAAACGGTCTTATATGTATTTCAATCAGTCCGAATAAGATGTTTTGAAACACAGAAAGCAGAAGCCAAAAAAGTACTTCCTCTCACATCAACACCAGGTTCAACTGTACCTGCTACTGCTGCTAGTGGGCGGAACCCAACGGCAACAAGCCCACGAGTGGGAGTGAGAAGCAGGATGACACCCAGGCGGCGTGTCGCGAGCCACTTTGTCATCTGTGACATGCCGGAGGAGAGTCTCTACACATTGCCACTGGAGCGGCACCTCGGAAAACACCCGCCCTGTTAAATGAATGCCAACCTTCACACTCTTCACATGCTTTGAAGACAATGTCAGGAGATTCAAACCATATACCACTGACCGCTAATTGGCAGGTCAGAGGAATGTCCAGTGGCATGTCACGTGTCTTTGAGAAATCAGTGTGGAGTCCATGACAGTTCTGTGGCATGTCAGTGATCGATAAGTGACAGGTCATTAAAACGTTATCAGTGAGTGATCAGCAGATCAATGATATGTCGAGCAGCATGTCACTGGCAGGACTCTGTCGTGTCAGTCTGCGGGGGGGAAAAAAATGATGCTAAAATTGGGTGTCGGGCGATTAAGTCAGATCACTCATGCTCAGATGGACATCGGAGAAATATCACTGAAAAGTCCATGTGGAGTCAATGGCAGGTCGGTGGCATGACTACCGGCACGGTAACGGTGCGCTTCTGTCAAGCGGCGGTAAAAGTGAATGTCGAGTGATTGTGAGGTGGCGCGGTCGTTCCTCAGAAGTCTTGATGGATTCTTCAAGAGACGGCGGCGCCATCAACTGCGTTCACCTCAGCCATGTTTGAGCGGGCGGCTTGCAGGCAAGCTGCTGAGGCGGCAGGAAAAGGGGGGGGGGAAAAGGAGGCCAGCTTGAGGAGGAATGTCGGAGGAACACGCCGACTGAGCAGCTTTAAAATTAAGCTTGATGAAGTACGATGTGCATACACCCCCCAAAGCGCTAGTCTCGCTACACCAAAAGCATACGTGCTAAATCACCACCGCATCATGTGACTGAATGGGCGCAGCGGCCTACATGTTGAAAATGCAACAAAGCTGCTGACGCCGCCTTCATTCTACAAAAAAAATAATGACCGCACTAGCCCAACAACTAGTATTTGTGATGATGTCGTCACTTTGAAAATGGCATCAGATGCACATTCCTGAATCAGTACGTTCAAATTTTTAATGCAGAAATTGTTGACTTGAGAAGTCAGTGATGAGCCGACGGCAGGCCGGTGTCATTTCTAGTGGCATGTCGTTGGTAGATGACGGTGATGTCGCTGTCACGTCAGTGGCAGGTGGACTGTCAGCAGTAATAATAATAATAATAATAATAATACAGTAATCCCTCGTTTATCACGGTTAATTGGGACCAAAACCACCCATGATAAACGAAAATCCGCAAAGTAGCGACCAATTAACAGTAGCGACCTGCTTTTGTTCTTATAAGTCTCTCTCGCTCTCTCTCTCTCTCTCTCTCTCTCTCTTTCTCTCAAAAAATGAATATGTTTGAAAAAATCCGCGATGAACGAACCGCGAAATAGCGAGGGATCACTGTAATACATTTTATTTAAAAGCGCCTTTCATGCCACCCTGTAAAAATAAATAAGAGAAATATTGTATAAAAACAGGACATAAAATCACAGCAGTGTGTGCAGTGGCAGGTCATTGACAAGTCAGTGGTAGCTAACGGCAGGTCATGGCATGTCATTACCGTGTTATTACCAGTTGAGTGACAATATGTGGTCACCGGTAGGGTACTGTAATGCCAGTGATGGTAAAGTAGCGGGAAATGGGACTGTCTGATGACAGGAAATCTGTGATGAGTCAGTGATAGGTTGTGACAGGTGACAGATGGGCGGCATGTTCTTGAGAAGTCAGTGGTC
This sequence comes from Hippocampus abdominalis, assembly GCA_018466805.1. NCBI lineage: Eukaryota > Metazoa > Chordata > Actinopteri > Syngnathiformes > Syngnathidae > Hippocampus > Hippocampus abdominalis. The sequence goes on from CM031695.1 coordinate 24,486,108, forward strand.
AGTCAATGGATGTTTCATTCATGGAACAGAGTTGAAATTAAAACTAAGAATGACAATTGTGGGGGGAGTAGAATAAAAGTGATTCAGATTCCAAAGCAATCACAAAGTTTAAGCAGTTGCAGTTTCTCATAGAAGATGCTAAATATGCTGACGTGGATCCCCCGTGGGGTCGGGTCGGAATGGGAGAGGAGGTGCCCAGTGGAGCTAAACATGCCTGAGGCTGCGTGCGCACGTGCGGAGACATGACGCGACCTTTGCAGCCCTCGCTGATGAACGTCACCGGCTGAGCGTTTGACCTTTTCCCCACCTTGCTGAAAATAATCGTTTACTTCGCTAGCTGACTGCGCACCGCCACAGCCGCTGCCATTCGAGTGACGAAAGTTGAAAAGCAAACTTTGCTAATGTTTTTTTTGTTTTTATGTACAAAGTATATCAGTATTGGTTTTATTAAATATTGTTGTGCTCATGGAACTGTCGTTTCCTTTTTGATAGTCAGTCTCGTGGAATGTCATTGTCATGTCAGAGGTGAGTCAGTGGCAGGTTGGGATGAATTAATGGCAATGCAGTGGCATGAAACCGCCACGTCACTCATTTGTTTATTTGGTGAACATTCCAGACAATCTTCAACATGCAAACTCAGTTGCACTTTTCCAAAAAGAATAAAAACCATTGGGGAATTCTGGGTGAGAGCGTTAGATAGCTGATGAATCATCTGTCTCACGGTTTATATTTGCATTCAAAATGCACCACATTACCCGTGTGATAAATCAACTTTTCGTGAAATTATTGACGCTTATTTAAGCCCATGGAATTATCTTGTGTTAGCTTCACAGCACTCATCATGATGAGGCATCATTTTACAGCAAACCTGCTGAGTTGGTGCATTGATTATCCCCTTCGCGCTCATTCTGTTATGGAAAATGTTCTATATTCGGCCTTTTGATACCCTTTTATTTTGTTGTACTTTTTTGGGGTCAAATAAATCAGTTTGGAGGGCTTTGCGATATTAAAATGGACAGAATATCTTAGTCGTAGGCTCACCCCGGTGAACTGGCCCAAGCTTCAGAAAGTGGTCCTATAGCCTCCCCACCAATGTTTTGAAAAATCAAACGTGAGATTTGGGTGATTTGACTATCAAGAGAAGCCTAAAAAAAGTCTCAAGAAGCCAACCCCAAAAACACAGAAAGTGTGTCATTTTGTTTTGAAGCTGACATTTAAGGCTTGTTTTTGCAACTGTTGACTCAATTTTAAAAATCAACTTGATTTAGCAACACGAAATTAGGTGGAAATGTCAATCATGTATGGAACAACAAAAAAGTCTCAAGAAGCCAGGTCCAGAAAGACACAAAGTCTGCCATTTTGCTTTTTAATGTCATCTGGCTCAGTTGCGCCCCCAATCATTTAAAAAACGAAATCAGCATCTGCAAGCAGTTTGACTTAGCAACACGAAAAATTTGGTAGAAATGTCGATCATGTATAGACCAACAAAAAAGTCTCAAGAAGCCAGCCGCAAAACACAGAAAGTGTGTCATTTTGTTTTGAAGCCGACATTGGAGTCTTGTTTTTGCAACTTTTTACTCAATGTTTTAAAATCAACTTGACTTAGCAGCACGAAATTTGGTAGAAATGTCGATCATGTATAGAACAACAAAAAAGTCTCAAGAAGCCAGGTCCAGAAAGACAAAGTCTGCCATTTTGCTTGGCAAATGACATTTTGGTGTCATCTGGCTGAGTTACGCACCCAATCATATTTTAAAAAATAATAATAAAAAATCTGCATCGGCAACCAGTTTGACTTCACAACATGAAATGTGCATACATGTCTGTCATGAGAAGACCCACAAAAAAATCTTAAGGAGCCATGCTTGAAAATACATAGCAAGTCTACCATTTTGACTCAAGACGCAGCATCTTGTGTGATGTGGAGATTCATCGGAATCCCCAACTGGCTGAAGTTTACACATGCAAGAAGTCTGTGTACTTGAATCAAGTCCCCCGTCTGGTGCACCGCTCAGATTTCTTGATCTAAAACCGCCGCTGAAGTTTTTGTTTGTTGTGTTAGCATAAGATGAACTTCCCCTCTTGCCGCTGTCATAAAGAAAAACGAATACGTAAAAAAAAATTCCTGCTGCGAGCTGCGTTGGCTGCATGAAATAATTCCTGTTATTTTCAAACAACGGGAGAGCGCAAGAGGACTCATTACGGCGGCGGGGACGAAACGAGCCGGTCGGTGGAATCAGCATAATGGCGGGTGTGTTTGGGAAGATTGCGTGGCCGTGTGTAAAATAAAAGTGCTATTTGCCGCCTGTCTTCAAAAACAAAAGGATAAATATGTTCCATTTTCCCCAACTTAGCTCTCATTTCACGCTGTTCTCTCGCGTTTCATTTCACGCTCGGCTTCAGCCTATTTATAGATGACGTGGAGGAGGGAGGCCATTACTGTATGTGTGTGTGTATGTGTGTGTGTGTGTGTGTGTGTGTGTGTGTGTGCATGTGTGTGTGTGTGTGTTTGTGTGTGTGTGTGTGGTTGTGGGCAGTGTCACATAAAAATCACATTCCAACACAAATTGAGTGAAAGCTACGTTGAGATTTGAGAATAATGTGCTGCCTGGGATCCGTCATCTTCTGTGGAAGTATGAGGGAAAAGAAAAAAAATAAATAAAAAGAAAAAAGTGTCAGGTGTGCTGAGAAGTTTCACCTCAGTGGAGGCAATTCATTAAGCAACTTTCACTTCATTTGGCTTCATTTTCTCATCAATGTTTTCCCCAGATGGAAAACAACAGAATGCAATTAAAATAAATACAATTTGTCATTGAAATCTGCATTTTCGAAAGGCACAGTTATATCCCGTGTTATTATTTCATAAAGTCGGGGGCCCTTGTCAGCCACATATGTGAAATGAATTTGTTCCTTTCTCATTATATTAGCGCGATGAGAATTATTAGAAAACTATGGGGAAAGTCAAGAGACCACAGGAAAATGATCAGTGTTAGTGATTGTTCCACTTCATTTGTAAGCCTCTAATTATAATGACATTTTGTGGTCTTTTCTATCAACTGGTGTCAGGATTTCATTTTGCGAAGTCAAATTGATAATCGGGGCTTAAAAAACACACACACATTTAGTTTTCGGACAAGACAATTTTTGGTTTTACTTGTCGCTTAATGATGACATCACCGTCTTAATGATGTCATCACTCGTCACCAGCAAGTTGTTTTTCAACGACTGGCCGTAGATGTTGGAAATTAGAAGGAACTAGATGATTGGAATTGGGAACCACAGGTGAGAATAACCGAAATCGTACTTTCCATATCTGCTGATTTGTCATTATCACAGCTTCTTGTTGCTACAGCTTAGCTTGTAGCAGACGTGTGCACATTGCCGCATGACGTCTTTGATCCACTGGTGAAAAGGACACTTTGATTCGCTCCTCTTTCATCTATAACTGCTTCAGACAACAGGAATGTATGCAGGAAAGTGGTTAAGATTGCACGATTGTCTGTGTCTAATGTGTTGTCTTGTATTATTTTGTCATTTTTTTGGTCAACTTTTCTTTTGATGGCGGCGCGGACACCCGCAGCGGCTCCTCTTGTTTTATGTTGAGGGGGAAGAAATTTCATCTGTGCTGTATGTTACACATACGTACAGCACATTTGACAATAAAGTTGTATTCCATTCCATTCCATTCCATTATCCCGCTTTCGATTGGCTGAATCGCAGCGGGATGGAAATAGCGAAGACGGGAATAACGTGAGCATTATCATGTTTGGAAAATTCAACCCACTTATTTCCTGTTACGCTTCCAAATATTGAGTTGATGCATAATTTAACTTATTCTTCATTCCTAAATAATTGATTTCATCTGTAGCGCACTCTTAATTAGCGGCGCTCGTCTCTGCACTGGAATACGGAACCCGCTAAAAAATGGTGCTTGGTTCAGGTCAGTGATATGTTGGTGCCTTGAGATAATGGCTCAATTCACGAGATTCTCGATATACAAGCCATTGTTCAGCCAATTATTTGCTTGGACATCTGAGCAAAAATTAGCGATATGAGCGCTGGACAGTGGTCAACAAATCTTCCAAAAAGAGGCTTAGAGCTTTTTTTTGCCGCTCCCAGTTGAAGATGGCTCCAAAAAAATCCGATTGGGGGCCACCAACTTACTTTCTGATCAGAAAGCAATTGTCGATGGAGAGGATGGATTTTTACAGTTTTTAGGTTGGATCCACAGGACCTGGAAATCAAGAGAAGCTAAACTTAAACGAGTCGGCAACAACGAGGAATGGAAGAACCGAAATGCTAATGGTACTGAGTAGCAAATATTATCCACCTAGCCGCAAAGCAGCAACTGAAAAATAAACACAACAACCAAGCAGAATCACAGGATTGTAACGTCAATGTCCATTCTAGGGGGACATATTGTCCAAGTATAAGGTAGCTATCTTGCTATGGTAGCAATCTTGCTTTTGCATTGACCCTTAAACACACACAAACACACACACACACACACACACACACACACAAACAGATAATGAGTTAGCCAAGCTAGCTGCACGCGTGAGCGGTTGCCGTCCGAGGGCGAGTTGGGACAGGATGAGCGGCACAGGATCGATACTGGATTAAGCCGTTCCGTCCACTTAGGCTGACATAATAGCACTAATGGATTCCTGAGGGAGCGCGCCGCGATTGGCCGACGCCGCGCGGCTGTTGATTTATGGCAGCCGCCGCTTTTAAAAGGGCTGTTTAAAAAATGAGTGCTTTCATCATAAATACTTTCCCTCGGAGTAGGACATCAATCGCGCCCATGGAAGCATGAAGACAGATAACGACAACGGACGCTCGCCGCCGCCATCCAACTTACGGGACTTTCCGGCCGGGAAGTGCGCGGCTAGACGGAGAAAGTGACTTTTGATTGAAAGCTGAAGTTGCCTGGATAGGAACCATTTTGAAATGGTTTCTTTTTGGCATTGACTACGTTAGCCACCCTTGCCTTGTCATTAAAAGTGACAAGTGTGTCAATTAAAAAAGTTTTAACCCTCACTTTCCATTGGAGAGCATTTCAAAATAATTCCGGCAAGGTTCCGAATTTCAAGATGACGAGTGTGAGTGCAAGCATGTGTGAAAGTGATAGACAAACTTTTGCGAAAGGATAAAAAAAAATGTTAATCAAGAAAGTCGGTTTACTCAAGAATGAAGTAAAATGTTACCTAAGATTTTTTTTTTAAGTCTCTTGGTGGGGAAGTTGTATTTGTTTGACTTTAAAACAAGTTGTAAGCTTATGAAAGTAACAGAATATATGATATAACCAGAATGAAGTTTTTAAAATGAAGACTTTTTGGACTTTTCTGTGTCCTGTTAACCTTGTCTGTTAAGTGGCCTAATGCTAATTGCTAACTCGACAGCTGCTGTGATGCTAGCCGTGGGAGCTAGCGGGAGCCAGATGCCAGCCTGCCTTCAGTGTCGCTAAATGTCTGAAAACGGAGATTAATCGCCACCAAAATTCATACGTTAATTCCTGCTCTAGTTCACTTAAATCCGTAAAACAACAATTTAAAAAAAAAAACACAATTAGCACATTTTGTGAAGGTGATAGTGTTTTTACCCCTCATAGGAGCTCACATTTAATGTCAATAAAATCCGAAATATGGTGCCAATCACTTTTATATATTCACTGGTTAACGTAGACAAGTGTAGGAATGTGCGTATATGAATTTTGGTGGAGATTGGTCTCGGTTTTCAAAGACTGGGTGACAACAGAATGTGGCAAACCATTCATTCATTCATTCATTCATTCATCACTAGGGACGCGGGGGGTGCTGGAGCCTATCCCAGCAGTCTTCGGGCAGTGGGCGGGGGACGAACAACCATCCACGCCCACACTCACACCCAGGGACAATTCAAGTCTCGGTTTTCAATCAGCCTGCCAACATTTGTTTTTGGAATGCCTCGGAAACCGTAGTACCCGGAGAAAACCCATTTCAGGCCTCAGGGAGAACATGCAAACTCCACACAGGGAGGCCAGAGCTGGAATCGAACCAGTTACCTCTGCACTGTGAAGTCGACGTGCTAACCACTGGACTACCGGGCCGCCCCAGAATGTGGCAAACCAAGCCAGGAAATTATATTACTGTCCTCGTCTCCTTTTATCACTGACATCGTTTGGCTGATGTGTCAGTTAAGCAGTCTCCGCCCAACTTATGCTATAATTCATGAGAAAATAATAATAATAATATTAATAATAATAATAATAATAATGAATCACTATTACTGGTGACTAAATTTCTTACATCCAAACTTTTTATATAAGTGCCAATGTTCAGCCCAAACAAGCGTCCGTTTAATTTTGGGGTGGGGGGACAAAAACAATTCAGAAAATAGATTTTTTTTTTTTTTTTTTTACATTTACAGAATGTTTTACTTTGTTTTCTCATTTAACATTGACTTTAATTTTATTGGATCACACATTCGGTACTGCCTTATTTCTCCACTTTCATGTCATACAATGTAAAAACTTTATTGTTATACTTATTATGTATTATTTATTATTGTTATTGCATTTTTTTAGGGTGGGGGGCGGGGGGTGGCCCCAATAAAGAAAGCATCCTGCTGTTTGTTGTCTGTCGCACCTGTCCACTGTGGTTTGCCTCTCTGGCAGAGTGACCTTTCATTTTTGGATCAGGATGGCAGCACAAATCTGTTATTTTAACGATAACGTGCAGGGAAAAAAAAAAAAAAAGATGAGCTTTGCTTCCTTGTTGACATGAGCAAACAACGTACAGCAGATAGCTGACCCCTGGCTAAAATTAATCCTCCTGTTGAAATGGATTTAAAGGAATTGCGGTACTTAAAAACGGCTGAAAGGCAGAGCTGTGCAGGGGGGGGGAAGGGATGCGGGGGGTGGGGGGGGTGGGGGGGGTGCGGGGGGGTAATATGTGTAATGGGAAAAATTTCCCGCCGGAACTGACAGTTTTGCCTTGTACAAGGGCCGTCTGCTTTTGATCGAGGGGCCTTGAAGCCCCACCAAAAAAGTTCTAAAAACAGTCCAAATCCTGTCTAAACACACCTCACACCAAAGGATGAGTTTACAATCTCAGAAGACCTCAGAAAGTTCGACATTTGACGATCGTATCATTATTATAACTTATAGATGAGTTCGCTAAATTATTAGCTCTCAATGCTAAGAGTAATGCTAACTTTTACAGGCTACTAACTTTAACAAAAGATTTCCACTGAGTTTTTTTTTTCTTCCGTCCATTCAAGTTTCTAATGGCACCAACTAATCAAAATGAAAAATAAAGTGTCAGAATGTTTGTGTAAAAGCGAAACACGCCGCATATTGGTAATACTTTATTTTGTTCCTATTTGCGAGGCGATGGCGTAAAAAGGCCACGCGACCGGGCAGAAGCATCAGACGCTTTTTAAAATGTCATTTTCTGCTCGGCTGCCCGGCCGACTTTCAAGCAAAACAAAACAGCGACGTTTAAATCACTGCCGGCTCAAATCGGCGCCAAATGTCAACGCCACGCAGTACAGCCACGGGATGTTTACACGGGAAAATGTTGCAACATACACCGTTTGAGAGGCGGCAGACAACCACCTTACTGAACTTCAATACGGGCGGCGGTACCAGTGGTTGCACTCGGCACAGTGCATACGGGTTCGATCCCAGCTCCGGCCTCAGTTTGATGTTCTCCCCGGGCCGTGGGTTTTCTCCGGGTTCCGGTTTCCTCCCACATTCCAAAAACAGATGGCAGGCTCGTTGCCGCATGAGCGTGATGGTTGTTCGTCTCTGTGTGCCCTGCATTGGCTGGCACCATGGTGTCCCCCGCCTACTTGGGATTCCAGCACCCCCCGCGACCCTTCTTCTGAACTTCAATACGATCACCAACGCCGGATCGGAATCCAGAAAATGGATGAAAGACATGAAGCGCAACCCAGCCTTAAAAAAATAACACCAAAACCTCAAAAAGGACCCCAAGAAGTGAACCCCAGCACCTCTTTGGTGCACCCGAGCACCTTCAAAACACTAGTACTTGATCTCGAAAATTCCCCAAGGACATCCTAAACCTCACAAAGCTCAGCAGAACTCCTAAAAATCCCATGAAATGCACCCAACCCCATACGATGTAAACCTGGGTCCCAAAACCCCCCAACGCACTCCATAAATATATGCCTGAGTTGCACACACAAAAAAACAAAAAAAAACGCTCCCGAGAAAAATTCCATAATGTTCACCAATCTCAAACGACAGCAATCTGAGCCTCCAAACACTCCGAAAAACACCATAACTCTGAAAAAAAGTGTATCCAACCCACAAAATAAACCTCATGGCAGTTTAAAAAAAAATACACAGAAAAGCTCCTCAGCCCCACAAAAACCCTAAACACTCCCTATCATTTGAAGCCCCCCACCTAAAAGTGAACCTGATATCCAAAAAGAATCCAACAAAATCTCCCCAAAAACCTCCCCCAAAATACGGCTAAGCCCTTATGAAGAGAACCCGAGCCCTCCAAAAACCCAACAAGTGCACCCCTGACTCCCTAAAGCCCTCCAAAAATATATCAACACGTTGAGGTAGGTTATAAAACGTCTCTTAAAAGCCTTCGAGTGTGAAGTGGAAGAGAAGTGCAGTGAAGTCAGAGTTTCTGAGTAAAGTAGTTGAGTAAGAATTCTTTATCCTGCGCGCCAGCCTGGTGGCATCACTGACGTCTGTCTGAAGGTCGCAACATATTTTTAGTCTTTCGAAGAATGTGTCGAGACCCACCTGAAAAGTTCTCTCTGGAAAAAAAATGAAAAAAAAGTTTCTTTTGATATCACAGAATTCCGTCTTTTGTTTTTTTGTTTTTTATCAATACAGTTTAGCAGCATCGAGACCAGACAATTTGTCTTTACAAATCTTGACATGTCCTTGTCAAACCAGCCGCACAGTCAAACCTTTTGGAATGGTTCATCGCAAAACAATGACAGCAGGCTGACCAAAACAAAAACAAACATTTAAAAAAACGCTATGCTGTATGTATAGTCAAACTTCGGTTTTCGAAAATCTCTGTTCTCGACCAAATCGTTTTTCGACCAAAAATTTTGAGTTTTTTATGCCTCAGATTACGACGGAAAATCGGTTCTTGACCAAACTGAGCGCACTTGAATGCGCCACTCGACTCCTCTCGCCTTCCTTACATGAGGAAGTGACGCTTCCTCGGGTAGAGGAGGAAGCGTCACTTCCTCGTGTAGCGTTCCATTGTGAGCAGACGTGTTCAGTAAATATATTTTTTTTTTTTAAACAGTGTGGTTTCGGTTTTCTAACAAATTGGTTTTCGAACAGCCTTCTGGAACGGATCATGGTCGAAAACCGAGGTATGACTGTACTGTGTTTGTATGATGGCTACCAGCTGGGTTTTGCTAGCTTAGAACCCTCGAAACATACTCCTCACAAGAAAATGCCTCAGCAAGTCTTCGCAGGTCTGGCGTCCGTCAGCACACTTGCTTCGTAGTGATATTAATATTTATGGGTATTGATATTGATAATGGTATTCATGTTGATATTGTGCATGTGCCTGAGGGTGCTTGCAAAGTTTCTCTCGTGGTTAATAGCGTTGGCCGGGCACTGGTGTTGATTGATGGGTGGCATTTAGGTGTTACGAGGTGTTACACTTTGCTACGAGGCAGCGGCGAAGCGGCCCAACCTTTCAACAATCCGCAGCCTGCCGTCCGTCTTTTGTTCTCATTAACCCACAAAATGAGGTCGGTGGACGGCGGCGGCGGCGGCAAAGATGAGAATATGAAGACTGCGACATGACGCACGGACGACAACACAATAACGGCAATGCAAAGACGGAAAGTCCAAGAAGACACAAAGATGAGAATTCGGCAGCGGCACGATGACAGTAACGCAAAGACAACAATGTAAAGATGGTTAGTCAAAAACAAAAACGCAAATAGGACAACGCAAAGACGGCAATGTGAAGATGGTGACACCAAAACGACAACGGAAAGACGACAACCCAAAAAACGGTGATGCGACAATGGTAGCACAACGAAAGGATAACACAAAGTTGACAACGGAGACGATAAGACAAAGACGATAACAAGAAGGAGACAATGTGAAGACGGCGACTCAGCGGTGACAACTCAAAGACGACAGCATGAAGACGACAATGCAGAAACAGCGTTCATGCCAAAGCATACCAACTCACTCATTTCCCTCTTTGGAAAACGTTTTTAACTACGGAATCAAAGTACTTGTTGATAAAGACCAAGGCAGACATAACAAAGCAACTCACCCCTGTTGTATGAAACTTGAGTCTGGATTTGAAACAACACATGCATTTTCCTTTACAGTGGCACCTCTACTTACGAAATAAATTGGTTCTGGAAGAAATTTCTTAACTAGAACATTTTGTCAGTAGAGACGTATTTTCCATGTAAATGCCCTAATCCGTTCCAAGCTCCCCAAAATGCGGTTTTTCGTCATATGGCGGGCAGGAGAGTGGGAATGGTGTTAATGCATGAAGTTTTTTCACATTAGGGGGTATTTTCGCCCATGTAGGTTTCGTTCTAGAGGAGGTTCACTGTACTAAATTTAGAAGAAAAAAAAACAAGCTCTTTAGAAAGACTGTACATATTAAGGGCACCTCGAAATGGACAAAATTACCCTGAAATAATGGCTTCAAACACAAATGGGAGCATTCTTATGTACAGTATTTTCAGGCATGGGTTATTGAAACTTTTTTGAGTCTCCTCATGATAGATATGCCAACCAAATTTCATGTCACCGAGTCATACTGGCTTTGGAAGCTGAATTTTGGATTTTGAGTGGATGGCCAAAATGAGCCTAAAATGTTCGCTTCATGCCATCACCATCATGGGGCTGCAATTTCCACGCATTTTTTGGCTTGGACTTTTTTGATTTCACACCTGCACCACAAATACTAAATGGAACCGTCTCCCTCGATGAACACAGCTGCAACAATTTTGCGAACGTGAAAACCTCCAAATGTTGATTTATTTGGCCCCGGATCGGTCAGCTTTCCAATTTGAAAAGGGTCGAGACCTGGAAAGCGGCCGGCGCTCTTCATACATGTGAGCATCCCTTCATCCGTCTCTGTCGCCTTCCTTCGTTTTTGCCGTATCGCCTCGGCCATCTCTCATTATTTGGAATTGGACCCCCCCTCCTTCGTAGCCCACCCAGCTGGAGTGGAGGTGGGTTGAAACCCCATCAGCAGCTTCTGCTGACGCCGATGCAAACCACAACACCTCCCCACTTATTGCACAGAACATTCCGATGACCTGCACAGTCACACCTTGGGACAATTTAGAGTGATCAATTAACCGACCAAGCATGTTTTGGGAATGTGGGAGGAGACGGGAGAAAACCCACGCAGGCACGTGGAGAACATGCAAAGCCCACAGAGAGAGGCTGGGGCCTGGAATCGAACCCTGCACCTCGGCACTGTGAGGCGGATGTGTGAACCAGTCTACCGTCGTGCCGCCTGTCATTTTGTTCTCATTATCTGTTCTGTTGCTGTCTTTTATGTGGCTTTCTTTAATGTTGAAATTGTTGCTGTCTTGGTTTCCATTGCCATTTCTATTGTGTTTTTTTTTAATTAACTGGCTGTTGTGGCTGTTTTTGTTCTTTTTTGCCAGTCTTTGTTGCCTTCATCACTTTTGCTGCCTTCGTCATTTTCCTTTTTCATCAAAATGGTTGTTGAGATGTTTTTGGTTGTTGTTGTTGGCGTCGTCATTGTCATTTCTTTTTGTTGTTGTTTTAGTCATCTTTGTCGGTCTGTGTCTGCTTTCATCCATCATAAAATGGTAACAACATTCATAGAAATATTATAATAAGCGGGGCGGCCCGGTGGTTCAGTGGTTAGCGCGTCTACCTCATAGTGCAGAGGTGCCAGGATTGATGATTAAAACACTCTAAATTGTCCCTAGGTGTGAGTGTGAGCGTGTATGGTTGTTTGTCTCTGTGTGCCCTGCGATTGGCTGGCAACCGGTTCGGTCCCGAAAACAGCTGGGATTGGCTCCAGCACCCCCCACGTCCTTTGTGAGGATGAGCGGATCGGAAAATGGATGGATGGATGGATGGATGGATGGATGGATGGATGGATGGATGGATGGATGGATAATAATAAACAGTTGTGCCCCCTTAAAGTCAAGCAGCTTTTTGTATAGTTTGAACGTCAAAACAAACTGTCAGCATGTTACGAATTACACTGCTATATCTTGTTCAAAATCAAAAGAAGTCTTCCACTCTTCTTTCTGTATTTATTTATATTAGCAGTGGTTCACGTCGGCTTAGTGCAGAGGTACCGGGTTCGATCCCAGCTCCGGCCTCCCTAGTTTGCATCTGCTCCGGTTCAAAGGCTCGTTGGGCACTCATTGTCCCTAGGTAAGAAGTCTGTTCCACTCAATTCAGGGTTCTTTGCTTTAGTGAGGATTTCGGAAAATGGATTATGTATTTATTTATTTATTGCTTGTTCGGGAGCTTTTGTGACCCTGGACGACAACACGTTCAAGTGTTGTTCTGTCACTTCCCCCGAGTTAGACGCGTTTATGCGCGGGTGGCTGCTGCCCTCTGGTGGTTGTATCTGCAACAACACAACAGGAGACTCGTACATGATTTGATGCTGTTCTCTTATTATTGTTGTCCTTTGTTGTCCTGACATGAATCGTTTTTGTTTTTTAAAAAAAAATTAAAAATCAACGAGATAGTAACCGTGGGTAATCTCTAAATGCACTTTAGTTGCTGTTATTGTTGCTGTCCCGCTTAGCCATTGTTTCCTTTGGCATCATTGTTAGCCTTGTTGTCTTTCTCCGTTTGAATTGCAATGTGTGTTGTTTCGTTGTCATTCTTGTTCTAGTTCGTGTTGTCTACTGTATATGTGGCTGTCCGTCTTTCTTGTTGCCATTCTTGATCCTTTTATTGTTGACATCTTTTGAGTGTCTTTGTTGATGTCTCAATGCATTTTTGCTGAGTTGCTATTGTCGTTTTTTTGTAGCAGATGGAGGTTTTTTTTTTTTCTTTGGCATTATTATTTTCATGGCACTCTTTTACTGTCTTTTTTTCTTTTGGTATCATTTCTTTTCATTTTTGTCTTTTATGATCTTTCTTTCCATGCTGTTGTCTTATCTTGTCGAGTTGCTGGCAATTTTGTTCTTCACTTTTTTTCAGTGACTTTATTTTCATGGTTGTTTCCATCGTTTGCCATTAATTGACATCCTTGTTGTAGTTGCTTGTTGCTGTCTTTATTGTTGTCATTTTTGATGGGGTTATCATTGTTGTCGTTGTCATCTTTTTCTCAAGAGTCATCGCTTTTATTGCTGTTTTTCTTTGCTAGCTGGATATATGAAGCGAGCTCTCACGGAGTTCACCTTGAGAATGTTGTGTACTTTTTAAATCAAGTAATGGCCTTTCTATTTTGTTGCTGCAACTTTGCTGTACTTTTGCCCTTATATGCAAACATTCCTCGCTGGTTTCTGGGCTTTGAAGGCGGTTTATTTGCAATGTTTCATCATCGCAAGATGACGGCAACAAAATTAAACACCTGTTGTTGTCCCACTTTTATTGTTTGGCTAATATTTCCTCGGCTTTCATGCGTATGCCACTCCGCAGGGAGCGAGCCGGCGCACTCTGAACTTCAATAGCGAACTGCTTTTAATCAGATTTTTATTACATTTCTCCTCACATTCCGAGTCGCGGGTGACACATTTAATAGCGAAGCGCATTAGCCGCGCGCGCACGTATACGCCGCCAGGGAAGCAAAGTGTTTGTTTTGCTCTTTTTTTGCGAACTCGCTTTGCCTCTTTGTTTCATTCGCCTGAGCTTTAAATCTTTCTTTGGCTTTCACACAAACGACTAAGTGGAAGATGAGGCCGGCCGAGTCAGCATTCGTTGAAAAGCGGGCTGATGTATGACGGCCGAGTCGGCGAGAGCTTAGCGCGGGAACCTTTTCACCTCATCATCAAGACAAATGTGCGACGGACGCTAAATATGCGGCACACGCTATTCAACATGGCAGATGGGAGCGTGGGAGAGAGGATTTGCCCACTTTAAAAGCCTTTACACTATATTATATTTCACTTAGGTTACCATGACAACAAAGCTCAGGAAGTATAAGCAATATAATCCACATCACAGCCTTCAACGTGACTACAAATTTCCATCGGATGGCCGCTTTTTGTATGGCTTTCTGTGACACTTCCAGTCTCTCTATCATTGTGATGGCGTGCTAAGTGAGGTGGCCAATTCCCCGTTTGAAGCCCACATTTTGTTGTTTTCGCTGCTGTTGCTCTTCTGTGTGTTTTTCTTTCTTGTTGTTCTTTGTGTGTGTTTGTGTGTGTGTTGTTGGTTTTTTTTGTATTGTGTTGTCATTGTAACTGTAGTTGTTGTTGCTTTTGTTTTTGGTGTTGTTGTAATGTCCGTAGTTGTTTTGGTCACTGCTGCACATTTTGTAATCTTTTCAATGATTTTGTTGTGTCCTGTTTGGTGTTTTCTTTGGTTGTCATTGTGGTTGTTTTCCCACTGTCCCAATCACGATCCGATTTTTCACAAATTAATAGACGTGAAAGTACATGGATGCCTATTTTGTTGTCTCGATGGTACCATTTTTGTGTTTGTTGTTCATGTTGCCACTGTGGGTGTTTGACTTTGTTGTCATTATGGTTGTGCTTGTTTACGTCGTCTCTCATTTTGTTGTCGTCAGTGTCGCTTTTGTCATCGCCAGTTTTGGCTTTATTGCCGCTCCTTTTCTTTACCACTGTCATCCTTGAAACTTTGGTTAGCACGTCGGCTTCACAGTGCACCGGGTTCGTCCCAGCTCGGCCTCCCTGTGTGGAGTCATGTTCTCCCCGGCTTGCGTGGGTTTTCTCCGGGTGCTCGTTTCCTCCCACATTCCCATGCATGGCAGGCTCGTTGGGCACTCTAAATTGTCCCTAGGTATGAGTGTGAGCGTGGATGGTTGTTCGTCTCTGTGTTGCGATTGGCTGGCAACCAATTCATGGTGTCCTGCCTTTCTTTACCGACTGAAGCGGTCATCCTTGAAACTCAAAGTTGCCGAGCTCGTAGAATTTCGAATACAAAAGGACTTTCCATGTCGGTAGGTTGTAACTGCGACTAATGGCCAGTAGAGGGGACCAATGCACCTAGCAAACATGCTACAGTATTTCACGTGTACGCAAACACAAACAGACGTCAGGGTTTGAACGTGAGCTTCAGTTTATTTGGAAAGAAAGGTACAACATGTGTAATAAGGAGCCAAAATTATGTACAGAGTGCTTTTTCTCCCATAGTTTGTCACACTTTCAAGTCTGCTCATGTAATGTGGTCAACATGTGTTCTCAGCAGGTGAACATCAGACATGCTGCCCCCACATGCATAGACCCCCATATCCGCACACCCCCACATACATAAGGTAGACCTCGCTTAATGAGCCATTCGCAACTATAAAACAGTCTGGTGGCCATTGGCCTCCCCTCCATTTATTTGCCATCGAAGCTACTTCCTTTCTCCCATTTCCTGTTTCCCCCTCTTCATTGTTTCCACACCAACGACCTTCTCGTGACAACTTGTCTTTACGTCCTCCATGTCTTCATCTTCCTCTTTTGAGTATAAAGCCTAATTTGATTCAGTGTTGACACAAGACAAAATTGGAATTCCCTTAAAACACCGCTCAATTGTCAGTGCAATCAACGTTTGACATTACAAAAAAAAAAAAAAGTCATAAATGCCACATTACATCTTTTTACAACGAAACTGTGCTTCTTGCTTTTGCGTATGACAATTGTGTCTGTTATTGTGCTATGGTGGCCCAGGAGTACAAACAAAAACAAAATGAAACTCAGAATACAAAACGTGAACCACCCAAAATAAAATGAAACTTCTAAGATAGTCTTGAGTTGGAAATTCTTACTTTACAATGTAAATGCCTGTTTTGACTTTTTTGTTTTGTTTTGCTTTGTTTTTTTTCATGGACTCCCCTTATTCAAAACTCCATATTTTGTTTGAATCCATCCCCCTGTAGCCACTTTGACTGATCAACATGAAATTTGGTAGGCACGTCTGCAAAAAAGTCTCAAAACATACCTGAAGAGATACAAGTAGGCGGCCATTTTGGTTTTCAAACGGCCATTTTAAGGCCTTTTTTCCCCCAGACGACAGAGCCGAATATGAATAGCAAAAATCTGAGTTTTGGTCATTGCAGGTGGCATGACGTCAAAGTTTCATGATTAACGTCGGAAATTTAGGAAATCAACCCAACAAACTCAGACCTAATGTCTTAATGTTTGTGATGATGGTCTCGCCCTGAAGAGACTCACAGACCTCCCAGACTGACTGAAATTTATCCAACTCTGTATACTTTGTAAAAGTGTTTCACATTTTGTTTTCATTTTTTGTAATGTTGTTGTTTATACTTATAGACCACTCTATTGTGTTGCTCCAGACTACCTGAACTGCTATAAATGCAGCGAAACAAACAGAACAATTTAAATCGGTCCAATTGACAACAGTCAAGGACAATTTCGGCCATGTCGGCGTTATTTGGACACGTTGTGCGTTGTTGTTGGTTTGTTTTTTGGGGGTTTTTTTTTTACATTCCTGTTTGGTAATGTTGCAGTCAGGCAAGGACAAATGACTTAATAGTTTAAATTACAGAGCAAATGATAGTACAGAACACTCGCTGTGATTTCTTTGGTTTCCAGTGTCAAAAGTGTCCAGGCTGTGGGGGCAGGCCTCTCATTGGGCTGCTCGTAGCGGGCGTGGCGTTATCCGCTTCCAACGAGCGTCGATACGCCGAAGACAGCCGGTAGAGGACGTCGGCTCGAGGGCCCGGGTGGGCATCGGCTTTCTGCGTCATCAGCATCTCGAAGAGCGTGCTGACCTCCGAGAGCAAGGCCCCGCCCAGTGGGCTGTCCTTGTCTGGGGTTTTTCCTGAGAGAGGTAACAAGAGCATGTGAGTTGTCCCAAAACATTTGAAAATGCATCATGGATGTGTTAAGTCATTTCTGGCCCTAATCATTGGCACTCTTTAACATGATACAGTATTGTGAAAATGGACAAAATGACTATAAAATGGCTGCTTCAATGGAAAAAGGAAGACAGTCTTTTCAGACTTTTTGTGATTTTTTTTGTGGGACCACTTGTGATAAAGATGTCTACCAAACTTCATATTGTTCTGTAAAACTAAACTTTGAGGGCTGAATTTAAACAATAATCAGAATCCAGGGGCTGGATGATTGGAAAAGAACCCTAAAATGGTTGTTTCAAACCAAAATGGAAAATGTTGGCTTCTTGAGACTTTTTTGTGGGTCTACTCGTGATATATGTGACCAGCAAATTTCATGTTGCTTTGTAAATCTTTTCAGTTTTGCAGGCTGAACTCCCCCACCCCCCAAAAAAAAATCTAAAAGTAAATAATCTCTCAAAAAGAACCCTAAAATGACCGCATTAAACCAAAACGGCAGACTTCCATTTTTTAATTTTTTTGGTTTTGTTCTTTTATGGCTTGTTGAGATTTTTTTTTTAACCGTCTATGCATGATCGACATGCCTATCAAAGCTGCATAACACTGACTGTGGTGGTTGGATTTTCAAAATAAATTCCAGGGGCAAACATGCTTAAAAATAACCCCTAAAATGGCAAATGGAAATTTTATTTCAGGCATTGCTTTCTTGTGGCTTTTTGTGGGTCCAGTCCCAATAGATATGCCAACCAAATGGAATCATTCTCAGTGAAGCAAAGTGAAGGGGATCATTTTAAAAATAGGCGTAAATGGCCAAAATGCCCATAAAATGGCTCCTTCAAAACAAAATGTCTGATCTCTTGAATGTTTAGTGCATGCCTTTCCTGACCTTTTTGTGGGTTTACTCATGAAAGACATACGTTCCCAATATTATGTTGCCCTGTAAAACTGCTAGTGGGGGCTAAGGTTTTAAAATAAATTCTCTCAGGGTGGCGATTGAGTCAAATATCTTTCTAGCTGAATCGTTAAAAAGATCATCGCATTAAGTGACATCATGACAGAGAAAAATTTCTGTTGTCGTACCGAAAGTGGAGAAGGACGACGAGGAGTCCAAGGCGCGACGCGGCATCAGCTCGCTATCGGAGGATGGAGGCTCGTTGGGCACAAAGACGTTGTCGTGGTAATCTCCCGACAGATTCACAGACAGACGCGCCATCCACGACGGGTCACTGATGTCTTCTGTAAGAACACGTGTGTCACGTTATCGCTGTTTTTGTGATGGTGGATTTCTCTGCGCGTCCTGTTTTTGTTGTCACCGCCTTGAATTCTTTCACGAACATGAGAAAAATGAACATGAGAAAGTCAATGTACAGGAAATGTTTGTTTTGATCTGGAATTTGTCCTGTCGAGATCCTTCATCTGTTCTTGGTCTCGTCCTTCTTTTGTTGTACGTCCTATTCCATTCCTGCCTGTCCTGTTCTCCCCTTGTCCTAACATAACATATCAGTGTTCTAGTTCTGCTTTTTATATTTATTCTTGTACTTCTTTTGTCCTGTTTTGATTCTGTCTGAGCCTGACTTGCTCTGGTCCTGTCTGTCCCTAATCAAGTTCATACCTTGCCTGTCCTGTTCTTTTCCTGCATTGCTCTTGCCTATTTATAGTCCTGTCCCTGTCCTTCTTCCTCTGTCTTCTTTGCCTTGTCCTTCCTTTTCTGGACTGTTTTTGCTTGTTTCTCAATGTAGTTCCTCTTTTTGTTGTTGCTCCATCCCTGCCTTTCCTTCTCCGTCAGTTCTGTCTTCATAGTTGTTCTTCTTCAGTCCTGTTCTCATTCAGGACCTGCTTGAGTTCTTTTTTTTTTTCGCTCTTCTGTCGTTTTTTTTTGTTCTAGTTTGGACCTCGGCTCTTCTGTTCCTTTTCTTTGCCTGTTCTTGTGTTGCTCCTGATTTTGTCTTTTCTTGTAGTCCTGTTATGACCATCTTTCTGTCCTATCCTCTTTTTGTGCCTCTCCTGTGGTTTTTCTTGTTCTTTTGTTCTGGCCACATATGTTCGTCTGTCTTGCTCCTGTTAATGTGATCAAACTTTTGTCTGCTTTTTTTTTTTGTTTGATTTTTACTTGACAAGTTTTCTCTATTCATGTCAGGTGTTAAAAGTACGTTTCAAGTGTTGGATGACAATAAAATGAGACGTAAACAACAAATGAAACGTTTCAAATGGCAAACAGTTGAACAGCAGAAGTCGCCTCAGGTGTAGTTTCAAAAAAGAAGTCAAACAATCTCAGTCAGACACATGCAAGCCATTAGTAGGCGCGCGCGCGCACACACACACACACACACACACACACACACACACACACACACACACACACACACACACACACACACACACAAGCAGTAGTTGGGGATCTGGCGCCCACTCAGTTGAGCCCCTTCTTTCCTGTCTTTGTTTCAGAAGTTTAAATCCTCTTGAAAAGCTTTTAAAGTTTCAGCTGGGAACAAAAACGGTGAACTGTACGCTTAGAACGTTTGCATCACGGCACAGGTTTGAATCTGTGTGCAGTTTTACTCGTCCTCATACAGTATTTGAATGAAAAAGTGATGATTGTGTGTCTTTAAGAGAGAGATTGGGAATCGGTCCATCATTGAGTCTATTTGTGGCCTGATACTGGATGGCGACCATTCATTGACTTAAAAAAAAAAATTATGGGTGTTTTTCAACCGACCTGATTCTTAACTTTGTGATTAGCTCAAAATTCACTTAATCTAGGCTTTTCTTTTCTTTTTCTTTTTCTTTTTTCTTTTTTTGGGGGGTGGACACGGGGTGGTACTTGTTTTTGGACTTCAGACGAAATGCGGTAAGTTGTTTTTGGAGTTGTTTTTGCGTGATTGATTTGGATTTTTATGAGTTCAAAAATGGTTGACTTATTCCTCAACTTCATATTTCGAAACAATTCCCGGAATGAAACGTTTTTTTGTTATTTAAGATAAGATCAGATAAGATAAGATATCCTTTATTTGTCTCACACTGGGGAAATTTACAGTCTACAGCAGCAAAATTGCGGGGTAGAAAGAAGAAAAACAAAGTGTTTGCATGCACAAAAATAAATGTTTCAGAGAGCTGAATTCAGTTAATTAAGTGCAATATAAATCTAGATATAAATAAGGTGGCTGTTTTTGACGATTGATTTGGTTCTTAACATGTTTTCTTGGTTCAAATTTATTTCCATGGTGGTGTTTAACTTTGCTCTCTTGTTTGTATTTAACTTGGTTAACTTTGTTTAAAAAAAAAATAAAAATAATCCCCCCCCCCGTTGTTTTTTTGACTGTCTCGATTCTTAACTCCAGCTCATCCGTGACTCAGACGCCTTCCAAACCTCAACTGTACAGAAGTTGGGGAAATTGAATTAATTCATTACTCCTCCTCTTGAAGGGAAACCAAATCTCCACCCCGCAGGAGGAAAAAGAAAAAAGTCAAAGGGCCCAAAAATAAAAAAAAAGAGCACTGGAATGTTGGCGACGGAATCAAAGGTTCCATATGAGCAGGCGCGCACACACACACACACACACACACACACACACACACACACACACACACACACACAGTGTTTGTCTAGGGGGGGTGTTGGTTTTGGTGGTATTACCCTCTGTAAGGGGCCTCAAGGCTCAGACCACCACAATAGTAGGAAGACACACACACACACACTCACACACGTGCGTCACCATGACCCACAAACACACTTAAAATGTCAACATAAAAATGTGAGGGTGGCACGTTAAGGACAAAAGAAGTTAAACATTCCATAAGTAACAAATCAGATGAAATAATCTGCTGCAAAAGAAAAGAATAATATCATCATGCCTCAACATTTGAGTCCCTGCACTTGTGGGCGTACCAGTTTGGTTGAGCAGGTCGTGCAATCCCTCCTCAAGTTGGGGGTCGACGGGTGAGTCCCTCCCGGCTTCCCAGTCCATGTCGCCCGCCTCGCTCTCTCCGTGCCCGCTGTCCTTGGTGCTCTGCCAGTCAGAACAGTCCTGACCTGCGTACCTGCATGCATACACGTCACAAAAGTACAGCACTGAAGATGCGGCTGTGTCCAGTTTTTGCTCAAATTCAAGTGTCGGATGATGGCCCGCGTCCTGTATGACATGTGACTTCCTGTTTATCTGTTGCGTTTATTTCAGGCATGGAAGGTCTCGCACATACACGCATACACACGATCATGGGTCTCCATTAAGCTCCCAGTGTTGTACTGGGAGCATTCTGGGAGCTGTTCCTAATGTTTTGACCACTTTCTCCAGTTTCATGCAAAGGTCAAAATATTAGGAACACCATACCGCCCCCCCCCCCCATGTCAACCATTACTAAAAGTTTATGTTTGCATGCATGGCGGGGTCGTTGGGGACACAAAACAAATTGATTTGTGAACTTGATGTCCATTCGATGTACTCTGCGCTTTTTTTTTTTTTTTTTTCGTGGACAAAGACGAAGAAGATGAGAAAGGATGCAGACTGACCTGGCGGCAGCTCGGTGAGAGTATTTGTTTCCGCGGAAGTTGGTCCGAGGCTGCAGCTGACCTTGACGGAGGAGCGACAGCAGCTG
The DNA here is from genome assembly GCA_018466805.1 of Hippocampus abdominalis. Taxonomy (NCBI): domain Eukaryota; kingdom Metazoa; phylum Chordata; class Actinopteri; order Syngnathiformes; family Syngnathidae; genus Hippocampus; species Hippocampus abdominalis. Next base: position 24,507,665 of record CM031695.1, read on the forward strand.
AGAAATCTGCTGCACGACAACACGGATGACAATTAAATTCAAGTCCATCAACAACAAAATAAGGGCTGAACTGGTCACATGACACGTGGCAGTCACATAAGTCATGGCATGCGCGCAAATGAAAGTGACATGAGGCTTGTAAGTCATGTATGTAAGTCGTGTGGCGTAAGTGACATGTAAGGTGTTTGACGCGTGGAAGTCGAGATGTACCGACGTGCGAGTCACAATAAAATAACGCCAACCAACCACACAGTGAGAGTGTGCGATTTTAATATTATGGGAGAAGCAGCTGCTGATGTCCGTCTCAACGCCCCCCCCCTCCCCTCACACACACACACGCATGCACACACGAGTGAAGATTAATCTATCAACGTGTGCGTGCGTGTGTGCAGATGTATATACGACTAGGTGTGTTTTTGCACGTGCGTTTTGCAGGAAGTGACCTTCACATTAAAAAAAAAAAAAAGAGAAAAAAAAAGCCTATTCTTTTCTGGCTGCCTTCCTTCCAGGATGGACGCTGAAATGTGCGCGTGTGTTCGTGCGCGCAACAGGCAAGTTCCTCTCCAAGTCAGAGGGAGGAGGCCGACGTCCGAAGCGGTACTGGTGCCAAGTGGGCCACGGGGGCGGGTGCGGACTGATGCATGTTGGGTAGAAACGCTGACTGCTTCCTTTCCCTCAAAGTGACGAATGGGTGAATAAATGACAGCTTGACCGATTCAGCCTCTGATGTGCCATGAAGGCAGCGTGAAAGGGGCCACTGGTAGTGCTATTCAGGACTGTCTACTTCCCACTCCTACTGGCGACTACTATTGACCATAAACCTGCCACACATGTTTTTGGAATGTGGGAGGAAACCGGAGTACCCGGAGAAAACCCACGCAGGCACGGGGAGAACATGTAAACTCCACACAGGAAGGCCGGAGCCGGAATCGAACCCTGCATCTCTGCACTGTGTGGCAGACCCGCTAACCAGTCAACCACTGAGCTGCCCTTGACACAACCTGAATGCCGTAATATCTTTTGCCTTTGCAGCAAAAGCGGCATTCGCCTCGGTTTTTTTTCTTTGCAAAGCAGAACGATGGTGTCATTTTACACACACACACACACACACACACACACACACACATTCATTGTGCATTGATATGCGATCTTTAAGTTGAAAGAAGCATCTCTGGAGGCAGATGACACTGACGAATGATACACCGGCGCGTGAATACGCGTTCTGCTTTTGGCAGTCACACTCATCGCTCACCTAACACGCACACAGACGCACTGCTTTTTTTTTTTTTTTCCAGGCTCCTGTTTGATGACTTACTCTGGCACTGGTGTGTGTACGCGTGCGTGTGTTCCTCCCAATTCTCTAATGGACTTCACTTCAGATTAATTTCAAAGCCTGCGGGGGAGGGCAAGAGAGGACGGCAAGGCGGCAAGGGGGGGGGCTGTAGTTAATTAGCGACACGCTAACTGTAAGCACATGTTGAATCCTAAGTGATCACACATTGGCAATGGCGGGCGAACACAATTAATGCAGAGGAGAAAGGGAGAGAGTAAATAAGGCATTAAAAAGACATTGTGGAGATGGAGGGAAAATCATTCATGCAAAGTTACTGGAGCTTGGTCACGTCCAATTGGAATGAAGACGGAAATCATGTGATGGATGGAAGTCACGTTACTGTTTGTAATTCATGTCATTCAATGTTGCTCAGAAGCAGTCGAGGGTTTACGGCACACATTCATCCAGACAACAAACCGAGTGAAACGCATCCTTAGCATTAGCATCTTAGCACGTTAGGCACGAACTTCTTTTTCCACTTCCGGATATGATATCCTGTATGGAAGTCATGTAAGTCATGCGACATGTGAGAGTAAATCATTTGATGTCTAAGTCTTGTCACATATGCAAATCATGTGACACATGTAAGTCACATGCTGTCAAGATGAGTTGAGTGACTTGTGGAAATTGTGTGACGTACAGAAAATCATACAGGTCGTCTTCTCTTGTGTGCTCTGGTAAAAAAAAAAAAAATCTGCGACCCTATGCGGGGGGTGGACTGTAATATCTTTTTTGTACCGGTAAGCCATGTCATGTGGCGCGTTTCAGTCACACGATGAACTGACAATCATGAAGCATATGAGAGCCATATTTGTAAATGTCACATATGTACATCGTGTCATGTGTAGTAGCTTATTTAAGTCATGCAACATGTATGAATCGTGCTGTGGCATGTGAGTTACGTAAGTGATTGTTTCATAAGTTGTGTATGTAAGTCATGCCATGTAATTAATGTTACTCATGTTAGCCAAGCGACGTCAGGTATGTAAATCAAGTGATATACCTGTATGTACATCGTTTGCGATATGGAACGCATATCATGCATGTAAATCAGGTTATGTATGTTATGTTTGATTTGATCATGTGATGTGACATGTAATGTACATTCTGACTTGGTGGGACCCGCCTCACCAGAAGGTGCCCCACAAAAGAAGGTTGAGGGACTCACCTGCACTTCTGGGGAGGCGGACGAGAATTCAATAGAGTCGGCGAAGGCCGCCATGGACAGTCGCACCAGATTCTGGAGCATCTGTTGCTTTTCCGCATCGCTGGACTCGCGACCCTCTGATGTCTTGGGCCTTCTGAGTGTCGCCTGAGGTGTCGAAGCTGCCGTCTCCGCCGTCTTCCTCTTCAGAGTGCTCGAATGGGATCCTGAAGACGATGTTGACGACTGGTTTCTTGCCTTGCGAAGGGAACAGTAGGAAGTCACCGGCGTCAGAGGCAAAGTAGCGTCCACTTGGATGTGTGCAGGTTTTCGTAGAGTCCTGCCATGAGGGACGTCGCCCTCTAGGTGTGTTTGGGAATGGAAGCTCGAGTTCATCATCAGTGGCGTTAATTCTAAGACCTTTTCCGTGGGTTGGTCATGTGACGGGGTGAGTGGTGTCTTTTCACTGTCCTCCAGCGCGATCTCCTCTTTGCGGTCCCTCATTACGGGAATGAGCTGAATGTCCGACTTTCTGATGTTCTTCTGTGGACGGCGCGGGTGGCACGTGTACGTGGATTCAGCCTGCCTGCAGTTGTAGGCCCGGTACTCCCTTTTGTCGGGTCTGCAGAAGGTTGTGACTGAGGCGATGGCGAGAAGCATCAGAAGACACGTCGCCCCCAAGCAGATGGCCAACATCATGGTGAAACTGAACCGCCCCCGGTCCCCAGTGGACGAGTTCTTCAAGTGATCCTTGAGGTTGATGAAAGTCACCTCCAGTCTGGCCTTGGTGGCTAGGCTGGGGGTCCCCATGTCAGAGACAGAAATGTCCAACTTCACTGTTTTCCCGATGAGCTGGGTGGCGTTGGTGGTGTTGACAAACAATTGGCCAGTGGCCTGGTCTAACCAGAACAGGGGGTTGCCATCGGTGATGAAGTATTGGAGTTGTCCGTTCAGTCCCGAGTCTGAATCTTCAGCCTTTATGGTGGAGGCAAGAAATCCGTCAAATCCCTGTGGGACAGAGTGCTTGATGGGCAAAGCGGTCGTTCCTTCCTCAGCGTCGCTACCCAGCTCCGTTACAATGTTCCCGCGATCCGCATTGATGGGAACACTGAGCTGAGCCACGCCCTGTTTGGGTCGCGGATCTTTGATGACCGGGTAGTTGTCATTCACATCCTGGATGTCAATTTGCACCGTGGCTGTGGTCCGAAGAGGCGGGTGACCCTGGTCCACAGCCTCCACCAGGAATGAATATGAGTGGTACTCCTCATAGTCCAGCGGCTGAACGATGCTGACAACACCGCTGGTTGGGTGGATGGAGAAAGGCTGGGTGGGAGACTTTATGTCGCTGGAGTTGTGAAGGTGGTACAAAACTCTGCCGCTGAGCTCCAAGTCTGCGTCATGCGCTTGGACCTTGAGGGCTTGGTAGCCTGCGACGTTGTTCTCCTTGAATGAGGCTTTGTAGACCTCTGAGGAAAACACCGGCGTATTGTCGTTCTCATCCAAAACCCGGACAGGCAGGTGTTTCACGCAGGTCAATGGCGGATCTCCGTAATCCCGCGCCACCAGTGTGATATTATATTCCATCACTTTCTCTCGATCCAAGACACCCGCAGTTACGATCATGTAATTTTCACCGGGGATCTTTTTGATATGGAAGGGGCCGGAACCGTGTTGCATCATAGCCGTCACTTTCCCGTTTTCTCCAGAGTCGGCATCCGAAACCCTCACCAAAGCCAGGAAGGTGTCTACTGGCGCCCCTTCAAGCACCGTCGCAGCTGGAGAGCTGGGATGAGTCCAGGTCATGTGGATCCTCGGGGCGTTGTCGTTGACATCCACAAGCCTGACATGGAGCTTGCAGTGTGAGGGAATGGAGTTGGGTCCGCGATCGCGGGCCTGTACCACCACTTCATGAGAGGTCTGGGCCTCGTAGTCCAGAGGAGCTCTGATGCTCACAGCGCCACTCTGTGGATCCACGAAGAAGAGCCTCTGAACGTCAGGATGTGAATGCTTACTCAGCGAGTATTCCACCTCCCCGTTGGCACCCTGGTCGGGGTCCGTGGCTCTAAGATGGATGATCGTTGTCCCACGTTCTGTGTCCTCAGGTATCTCCACTGTGGGGGCGCTGTCTTCAAACGTAGGACTGTTATCATTGGAGTCTAGAATATAAACACGAATTAAAGCACTCCCAGACCTCGGCGGGTTCCCTTTGTCCCACCCGGTCAAGGTGAGCTCGACGGATCCTTGAACTTCCCGATCCAATTCTTTGATCACGACCAGCTCCGCCTGTTTGGTGCCACCCAGCGCAGAAGTCACATCCAGCGCAAAATGCTGGTTGACGGACAACGTGTATGTCTGAATTCCATTGGCTCCTGCATCTGGATCCACCGCGCATTCCAGCGGAATCCTCATCCGTAATCCGGCCGTCTCCGAGATCTCCAACTCCTGGACGGGACTGGCAAAGCTGGGGCTATTGTCGTTCAGGTCCATCACCTCCACGTGAACCCGCAAGCAGTGCACCGCCCCGCTTTTCCTGTACAGGACACTAAAGGCCACTTCGCACTCGTCTGCACCGCGACACAGCTCCTCCCGGTCCAAGCGACCCTGGGTGGAGACCTCACCATCTCCGGCATTGATGGCAAAAGGAAGGGCCCACCCATGTTCCACAACCTGGAAGTTTTCCAGAGGACCCACCTGGTCCATTTGCCAGAGGTCATCCACCAGCCGGCCCACCCGGGTTCCCGCAGGTTGCTCTTCCCAGACGCGGTACTGGATGGTGATGGATGACGGCTCGGAGCAGCCAGCCCTCCAGCCCACGTTCAGAACCACAAGGAGTTGAAGAAGAAACATAACGAAGATGTCTACTGACGAATCAATGTTAAAAAAAAAAAAAAAGAAATCAAATCAAATCAAAGTGACAATCAAATCATTTTTCCAGTTCCAAAACAAAAGGTTACGTTTTGGGAGAAAAGGTTAGGTTCAGGTATCCGTCCAGCGTGCTCAAAGTCGATCACAACAATTTGTGATAAAATCCTCAAAAATGAGCTCAGACTAAAAGTGAGCATCAGATCATTTTTTCCAGTTGTAAAACAAAAAAAAAAGTTGGTTTTCCAGGTTTATATTCACTCCAGGAGCAAATCATCATGCCGATTATGATCCCCGCTGGCATTACTCACTCCAACAGCTGCTCCCACCATCTCGCCGCGCACTTCATCATCTTCCTCACCGCTGGAAAGTTTTTTACTAGACTGAGGAAGTTTGGAAGTGAGTACACACATGCTGCAGGCTTGGCCAATGGGAAAGCAGGTGGGAAGGGTGGTATGCAAATGAATCCCAGACAAGCAGGAGGACAATCCCCCCCAAACCTCCCGTCTGGAGGAAACCTGACACCCGGTTGCAGTCTCTTCCCAACCTGAGGATGATTCCAAAAGTTTTCTGTGTGGCGTGAAGGCGGCTCATGGACATTGCCGGTGGTTTCGGGTGTTATGTTCATGCGGTGGCAGTTTAAATTTGTCGACAAGTGACACATTTGTTGCATTCACAGGGGTGCAATTACAGCTTTCAGGCTCTATTCGCAGTGCTTGTTGTGGAGTTGTTGTTTGTGGTCTCGGAAGGCAGCATTGAAAAATGCTGAAAAAAATGTCCAAAGTGGCAAAAGACGCATTTCTGTTTTAGACGTAATTGTAGTGAGCCAAATGTTTAGCATATTCGACATACTTGTCTTCAAACATAAGATAATGAGGAAAATATGAACGGAATTAAACAGATTTTAAAGAATTTAACAATGCTGCAATCTGATTCATTGGGTTGCTTCTTCTGGTGTGTCCACCTTGGCACCTCGGGGCAGGATAAAAGCCGTACGGAAAAAAGGACAATCGTAGATGCGTCGGCCCACCTTTTCCGTTCAAATATCCGTTGTTCCTGAACTGTGGCTATCGATGCTAACTGTTAGCATGCCAATGGCATTTTCCGTTATATTTTAGGATTATGCTACATAACAATTCTGAAGGCAATGTTGTTTGATTGTTATAAATAAAAGTACTGTATTTGTAATCGTTTGTTCTGTTAAATTCCACAACATTATTAACACTTAAATGTGATCAGTGTCACGTCTCTATTTCCAATCAAATGTGTTTATTGTCACCTCGCTTTATTTTACATTCATGTCACATCCCGTTGAACATTTGTCTCATGATTTTGTGTTTTCCATGTAAGTTGATCAAATTGTGTTTTGAGTCGAATGACAGAATGTTTTGCCCGTGTTGACAGCTGTTGAACTCATTCCCCCTCCTTTTTTTTTTCTTCAATTGTTCTGTGCCGCTGATTGCGCGCTGACCCCTGACCCCTTTTGCTTCCCTCTACATCAGCATCTCATCGCCCTCTCGCCACGCCAGCCGACTCCTTCGGCCACTCTGAACCCCTCTCGCCCGTCTTAATCTCCCTCGCCTCGTCTCCCGTCTTTCTTTTCTCTTCCCATGAAGGAAGCGGTCAGGCGGCGGTGAAGGCCGTAGACGGGATGTCCTGCTTGGGGGAGGAGTGGGGGGGGCGAATTGGCGGGGGTGGCACGAGACACAACAAACGTGCATTCTTTCTCATTCTGTCTTTACTAGAAATGATCCTAGATATGTTTAAATTCAGTATCTATACATATATGTACATAGTATTTTATATTGGCTTATAGTATTAGCTTATATTGTGGTACCTTAAGAGTGACCCGGTTTTTCATTCTACAAGTACCTGTTGTCATTTGGCCTATCTTTTGCAATGCGCTTATTTAATCTTTTACCGCTCCCAATTGATGTTCATTCTAATTAAACTTAAAGCAAAGGGAATTTGTATTTTAAACAACCGCATAGCTAACCCTTCAGCATACTAGCTTAATGCTAATAAGCATCTAAATTGCGGCTTTTTAGCCCTTTAAGCAACAGAGTGAGCACAAATGGTGCTGCCACAACATGTAGATAGACAATATGTCAGGATGCAGTCATATATTTATTGCCTCTGTAGAGATCCTAATATTAGTGCTGTACTGATGAGCTGAGAGGAATTGAGGTGTTATGGAAACACTAGAGTAGTAGTAGAGTAGAATGCTGCAATATGATTGCCTTTTACATGCAGGCAGGAATGTGTGTGTGTGTGTGTGTGTGTGTGTGTGTGTGTGTGTGTGTGTGTGTGTGTGTGTGTGTGTGTGTGTGTGTGTGTGTGTGTGTGTGTGTGTGTGTGTGTGTGTTTGTTTTCATTGGTAATCTAATCTGATTGTCTGACATCTGACCAGCCTGGATGCACACCAGCTAAAACAACTGATGACATCACAAGTGAATAAAATAAAATGCAAATCACATCGATATAGTCTATCTTCATCATACTGTATACATCATAAGTATGCACCTTATCATCCCTTATTCTATTCGACACCCCTCGTCTTCAAGTGTTGACGGACATGTTATATTGTCTACCCCCCCCTGTCCCCCCAAATCCCAACCCTCCACCCCCACCCCGCAGCCCACTCTACTTGCCTCAAACAAACAAACTTCAAGCTCGGGGTCAAAGGTGAGGCCTTCACTCGGTGCTACGTTACAAGTTGGTGGCGTGCGCTAGCAACGGGCTAACGTGTGAACGTTCGAAGGTGGCAGACAAGACATGATTAAATTGGTTTGCGGTCACATGACACGAAAGCCATGTGACGTTATTGCGCTTGCACAACTATGTTATCGCGTGAACGTTATCGATAGTTATGTGTCGTCACAAGGTATGGATTACTGATTATGTATGGTCACATGACATTTTCAACTGTTTGTCAGGTGACATTACATGGATTTTTTGGGGTACTTGACATTATTAAATTAATGTGGCCATTTCATAATTAAATGTAGACCATGACATGATGAATTTAACACTTCGTTTATCGTCACATAACAGTAAATGTGGGGGGGTTTTCTCACATTATATTTTATTTTTTATTGTCATGTTCATTGTTAAGTGACATTATTGATTTTTAAAAATTATTGACATGATCATTTAAGTTGATATTTAAAAGAATATGTCTGTGTGTTTTGGGGGATTTAAACATAATTGTCATGAGACAAGAAAATTTGTCATTTTTGTGTGTGGGTTTGTGTGGCCTTCCTTGTTTCTTCCTGTCATTGTGAGCCTTCCTGTGCAAACCAACACACGCGTCAGCACTCACTTTTCACTCTGTGTGTGTGTGTGTGTGTGTGTGTTACAAGGAGTAGTAGGATGCCTGCTTTGAAAAACAATGTCAAATATGTAAATTAATCAAACATATTATATTTTCTACACTCCAGCGGACAACAGGTGTTAAAATGTTTTTGTTTGTTTGTTTTTTTGCGGGGGCCAAGTTGTCATTTGGTTCTTGACATGAGATAAATGATCAACAACATCTTTTCGTGCGGTCATGGTTACTACAAAACTGTACATACACTGTGCAACACTCTCACACACCCGCCAGCAAATTATCCCATCCCGAAAATCATTTTCCATCCTTTATTCACCAAATTCCATAAAAAAGAACAGTCATGAAGAAAAAACCCCCCAAATGAATCAGACGTCATTGCAGTGTTAAAAGGAATTATCTCTGTAGCAAAGGAATCTGCATTGAAATCTGCATTATTAATTTCAAAAAGGGCAAGTTGTGCATTTATTCCGAATGGAGCGACAGCGCCACCTTGAGGCATCCCAGCTCAGTGCCACCGCTGCCGCCCAGGACTCCCTGAAGACGATAATCTCCGTTTGTGAGCCACGATGGAACATCCACGAAGGGCAGGAAGAAGTCTGACTCAGGCAGCGCATAAGAGCCCTCAAAACAATAAACAGAAGAGTTAATATTTAATACAGAGTAATCATTTCAGGCTGGGTTTACACTGTAAGACTTCCTGCTCAATTCTAGGACCACATATGAGTGACCCAAGTCGACTTGAAAAATTCGGAATTGAGCTGATGAGGCTGGATCCAAAAAAAAAAATCAGATACAGCTTGCATATAGGCAAAAAAATCCGATCTGTGTCATATTTGACTTCAGTGTGAACCTAGCATAAATGTCTGCAACGCACTCTGACAGGCCTTGCTGACTTCCTGTTCCTGTCTTCCCATTGATCACCTGTTGCTAGGCGGAATGTGATTGACTGGAAAACTATTGTTTTATAGTTCACATTCTGCCTAGCAACAAGTGACATCGGACAAAAAGCTGAAGACTGTTATTGGCCCGTTTTCTGACTGTATTTATCATGAATCATTCCTTTATATTGTTGATAGATTGTGATCTGCTGTTTTGGCGAGTTACAGAGTTGGCAGGAAAAAAAAAAGTTTTTTCTTCCCCATTGGCTTTTGGATAATTTCTGCTGAGCAAGAAGGTGAATTACCAAATCGAAATTCATTTTGATAATGATTCACCAAATGCTTTGTTTGAGAGACTGGAAACTGTCTTACAACAGCGTTGGCATGAATGCTAGTGTGCACATTTTTTTTTCATGAACTTTGGTAGACGTGCTGCACAAGATGACATAAAAGTGAACAACATTTTTTGTCTCATTATCTATCAGGGTCATTGTCTTTATTTTTTTCCCAACTACATTAGCGAATATTTTAACATTTTATGAACAGGACAGTAAATTTAAAATATTAAATTAGAATATACAATATATAATAAAATATTAAAACATACAAATACATGTTTTAAAAATACTCAACTTTACAATAAATGTACAAAATATAAAATAACAGAATGAAAGGAAAATGTATTATGGTAAGGCTGCAATGTCGAAATCTTGCCAACAGAGGGCGGTCTTCACTGCCTTTCAAGTGGCTCAAAAGTCGATGCCACCACTTTAAAAGTGAAGATGTGTGGTGTGATTAAGAATGCTAGAAACAAATGCTCTGTTTTTGTGCTTTACAGATAAAAAAACACAATGAAATGACAAATCTTTTGTGCGCCACGCGACACAAACCAAGGTGACTCTGATTGGCTACTGTCACTTTCGACCAGGTGAACGCACACAGCTGATCACCGTAAGCGACCCGGAATTTATCGCGATCACTAAAGGGGATCATATAAGCACTTAGTTGGAAGTGACTATCTTGTGCTAATGCTAATCCAGTTGTTGTGTACTTAGCGTGTTGTGTGCAGCGCCACTTACAGGCTTAAAGGGGCAATGACAGGGAAGTCCGTAGGTGTGTAGTGGTTCCGGGCAGTCTTGTCCAGGAGGAATCAGCTGTGTCAAAATGCCGCAGGCGTCGGCATAGTGACAACTTCCCAGCTCGTCCATGCACGGTATCTTCACCCAAAAACCGGCCACCTCTTTCTCCAAAGTTATATTCACCTGGCCGGTAAACACAAACATTTGTATGATGTTCCAGAAAATGCTGCCAGGATGTTGTAAGATCACTTCCTGTCACACGCAGTACTTGTTCAAAGTCTGGTGCTCCATTGATTGATTGTTAGCGTGACGACCTGTCACGAGATTTGACTTGTTAACATCTTTTTATGGCGCCATCACACAATTGTCACATGAACTTCTGAGCAGATCGAAAGTAGGGTTTCAAACAAGGCCTTGGGTGTTAAATTGGAGACCGAAGCTAAGGTTAAGGTTTCAAAGGAGGGCTTCAAGGCAGGGTTTCGTGTGTCCTTGGGTGTCTTGAAAGGCGCTTATAAATAAAATGTATTATTATTATTATTATTTGGGTTTCAAGAATGAGAATAAGAAAACCTTTATTCGTCTCACAATGGAGAAATTCCCAATTTACAGCAGCAAAGCTATGAAAGGAAGAAATTTGAAGAAAAAGTATAGGAGCTGCTGTAAAGGCAGCCACTCTCGCGGCGCCATCTTGAAGTCATAATAACAACAACAAAATAATACAACACAACACATAAGACACAGAGTCTTTCGATCATAACCACTTTTCTGCATACTCTTTGTTGTTAGAACCAGTTACAGACGAAAGGATCAACGTGTCCTTTCACCGTTACAGTTTCAAGTCAAGATCTGGATATTGGGGTTTCAAATGAAGCTTTCAAGTCAGGTTTAATCTTTGGAATTTGAGCTTCAAGTTTGGGTTTCCTAGCAACGTCTCACGACGCTCGGTGTCATCAACCGGTGGAGCTGACACATCATCGCAATAAAAGCCTGTTCAAGTTCAAAGTATTTTAATGCCGTCAAAAGAGGAAGGAAAAAAGTGTTGTGGTAAACGTTCCGCCTGGGTCGGACTTAGCTTTAAAGGCAAGCAAATTGCGCCTCGTAAAAACCAAAACAGATTAATAAAGTTCCATTCGCTTTAAAGTACTGACTGTTTTGTTTGTTGCTGCCAAATGACAAAATACGCCCTTGAGCAGGGCCACTCGTGTGTGCGTGTGTGTGCTCAGTACTGACGGTCAGAGGCGCACGGATCTCCACGGATGTGGATCCCGACGCGGACGCGGTCAGGTCTCCCGGGATGCCGATAGGGTCGGGAGACACGCTGAGGGTCTTCAGCACCGCCGGCGCGTCTGGTTTCCCGCAGTTCTTCCACGCGAAGCCTGAAAGCTGCAGACGGAAAGACTAGTTTTGAAAACCACGTACCAGACAGAATGTACTGTGAGATTCAATGCAAATCAAACACGAAAAAACATCATGTGCACTTTTGATAAAGCCAAACATAAGGTCATTAAGTTTACAACAAGAGTTATACAATCAAACAAACACGTTTTCGAGTCGTCCTCACCGCGACTTTGTTGATTCTCTTCCACCCGTGCTGCTTTTCGGTTAAAACTACAACTCCCAAGATGCTCAATGTGACGGCATACATCGCAATGTTCCTCATGTTTGCCTGGTTAAGGTGAAATAAAATGAGCAAATAAAAAAAAAAAACAAAGAACGCCGGTGAACAACGCAACTGCACACTCGACAAGACCGTCCGACTGCTACTCTGTTTACTTCCGAGTGTGACGTCATAACGCAGCTGAGAGTCATACGACCAGTCACGTGACGTGGGACCGCACACACGTTTCTTGAGTGAACTTTTTACGCGCATGTTCTGACAAATTTTACAGATATTATTATCCATCCATCCATCCATTTTCCGAACCGCTTCATCCTCACTAGGGTCGCGGGGGGTGCTGGAGCCTATCCCAGCAGTCTTCGGGCAGTAGGCGGGGGACACCCTGAATTGGTTGCCAGCCAATCGCAGGGCACACAGAGACGAACAACCATCCACGCTCACACTCACACCTAGGGACAATTTAGAGTGCCCAACGAGCCTGCCATGCATGTTTTTGGAATGTGGGAGGAAACCGGAGCACCCGGAGAAAACCCACGCAAGCCCGGGGAGAACATGCAAACTCCACACAGGGAGGCCGGAGCTGGGATCGAACCCGGTACCTCTGCACTGTGAAGCCGACGTGCTAACCACTGGACTACCGGGCCGCCCGATATTATTATTATTATTATTATTATTATTATTATTATTATCCTTTTAATTTAGTAGTATTTTTAATACAATATTATAGTAATACAGTATATACAAAGATAACGAAGGGCCAAATCCACATGAATTTGAATGATCACACTTGAGGGAATTTAGGTGAATATATCAATTGAAAAAATATTTTCAATGTGATTAATATTTTGAATTCCAAGATGTTTATATCCTATTTCACATTTTTATAAAATTATTTTCCCCAGAAACAATCAACAACTTTAAACACAACAAATATCGAGGTTAATCCGTGTAAAAAAAATAAAATAATTATAATTTCTCCCAAAAAATGACAATTCTTGCAAAATGCTCATTGTTGCCCCGAAAGCACAGTTTATACTCACTCTCGTGGCATTTTTATATCATTGTGACATATTTGTCTCGAAAAACATTTTCTCTCTTTAATCTTATGTTGTTGTATTTCTTTAAAAAAAAATCGATTCCCCTTAAATAAGACGCTATATTTTATTTATATTAATAAATATTAATATTAATAATAAATATTTTATTTATATTAATAAATAAAATATATAATATTTATATTAATAGTTGGACTTTTTATCGCCAACAAAGTAATGCAGTTCATTTTCACTGCATAATGACTTTTTTTCTCCTCATTGTTTACATTGTTTTCAGTCCCCTACATAGCAGCACTAAAATAATAATGTCCACTAGGGAGCAGCATTGTACTACTATGCAGCTTTCTAAGCTCGAGATGTGCAAATGTTTCATTTGAAGCACATTTGCATTGATGTCCTTCATTTGGTGGTGGATGCAAACCAGAAAACAGCTGAGACATCCAATATTTTCTGCTGATTTGATTTCTTCTGCCAAATAAGACGACACAAATTGTAGTTTGCATTGCAATTTATTTCAAGTGATGGTTACATAAAAACCCTTCAACACTCCATATATTTATGTATATATCCCAAACACACACGACATCAAGAGTCACCCAAAGTGAAGTGTAAATGTTTAAAAAAAAAAACATGGCAGCGGGAGCTGTGTGTGAAAAGCCTGTAGGAGTCCTCGATTATGCATAAGAGGCTCTCTCGTCATGTCCAACCAATCAAATCAACTCATTATCACAAACGTAATTTTTGCTGGATGATGCCAAATTATTCCAAACATAACAAAATTAAAGTGAGGCATTGATGACACCTCGGCAAGACGGAAGACGTTTTCACCTGAAGTGAGGTCGCTGAGAAGCAACTGCACGCAAGTCCCTCAAAAAAGATGCTTAGTAGACACTTCATTAGGTACACTCTACACCGGGTTTTAAAATGGGTTTCATACTAAACATTAGGCTTTCAAACAATAGTTAGGGTTTCAAATTGGGTCTCAGGCCTGGGTTTAGTGTTTCAAGACAAAGTTAAGGGTTTCAAATTAAGTTTCTGTGAGTATTTGACAGCACCCCTAAAAGTTTGGTTCATGCCCCTAGACGGCACCAAAGCATTACTTGCGTATGAAACAAGGCTTTGGTTATAGAAAATAGATGGATGAATATTAAGTTGTCGAAGGCGTACCCAAATAAAGTGGTCAGTCAGCGTATGGTAAGGAATGCACCTTTTACATCTTTTGCTTCTCTGTCCTGAATTTTTGTTCTGGAAAAAACAATAAATGTAATCGATCCCCATTATTTATTGTTTCATAATCTCAAAATGTTGAGATTTTTTTTAACACAATCCGACACAAAGTGAGACCAAGGCATCATTTGCACCACCCAAAAAAACAAAGTTAGCCAGCATCACGTGGAAACACACATCTCACCAAAAAATAAAAAATAAACATGTGAAAGGCAACAACAAGTTTCACTAAAATAATGTGACAAAAATATATTGAAAGGCCCTTTTTCTATTTAAAGTTAGCATTACTGTCATTGGCCAGCAGGGGTGCCATCATGTTGTGATGTGATGTATGTTATCTCCTTAATCATGTCAGATTGTCGCGCTAACATTAGCAATAGCAGTTAATCCCCAATGCTTTGTTTTATGAGCTAGCGTAAGGGTTGAAATGTGTCCGCAATATGTCAGTCATGTGACCTAACAGGAAGTGGTCGTTAGCATGTTAGCATGAAACAAAACCTCACATGTTCTGCTGTAAAAAGAGCTACTGCCAGTCTCTGTGGATTGTTTTTTGTATGAAATAATGTTTTAGTGTTAGCGTGAATCTGCATGGAGGAAATGTGACAAATCAGATTATCATTGTTAGCATGTTAGCAAAAAAAAAAAAAAAAACTCAATTGTTTGTCGGAAACAAATGTACAGCAGTCTTTGGATTGTTTGTTTTATGAGTTAATAAGTGTTCAATTGCATCTGCGTTTCAAATAATGTCAGTCATGTGACCTAACAGGCTATGGTCGCTAGCACGTTAGCATTTCAGCCTTTAAGCCTCCTAGTATGAACTCGAGCAAAACCTCACGTGTCTGTTTCCAAAAAAAAAGAAAAATGGAACAGCGTCAGCGTCTGTGCATTGTTTGTGATTCAATCGTGCATATTAGGCAAATATTCTCAGAACGCTCCCTGGCTGTGGCTCTCAGTGTCACCGTCATTCATGTCGCCCACGACAAAGGTGGCAGAGCGCGTGCCCTCACCATTGGACCGGATGGACGTCTTTGCTGCGGTGGCGTCTTCGGTAACACTGCGGAGCGGAAACAAGTCGCAAATTAATCGTGGATTCTAGAATTAAATTATAAAAGTTAAACAACATGGCAACTGGACTCTTGTTGGTTGTTGAAGATGTTTCACCTTGAATCCAAAAGAATCCATAATTAAATGTCGGTATTACAATTGAGCTTTTGTCAAAATCCACCGATCAGCTGTCGCAATTGAATTCAGTTCAAATCAATTCAATTCAAAGCAGTTCAATTCAATTCAAAGTTATTTATTTCATGCCAAACCATAGTTAGCTCCAAATCAACAGCCAATGTCTCATATTTTTCAGCTTGTACAGTTAATAGCTCTCTCCCGTCTTTGTTATTGATTAGTTGCTTTACTATTGTATATGTTATTTGCTCCTTGTCCAGCACTTTGTGTGAAGCGATGGCTGTTTGAAAGTGCTCTATAAATACAGTTGAGTTGAGTTGAGTTATCTCAGAACATTTTACGAGCGGCGCATGCCTAAAACCACACTCCTCGTTTATTAAACGTCCAACCGAACTCCACATGAGCAAACACTAGAGTGGACATGATAGATTGGGACACCCGTCTGCCTCAAGGAGTAGCCTCTAAAAGCACAGGCGCCTCCTTGAGAGTATTTTTTTTTTTTTACGAAATGCACTAAGTAAAGGCGATTCTGATTCTGAGTTTCATAGAGAGAACAGAATTAAGGGACAAGAACAAGTACTTCAACTACCATTCAAGCATTTCAACCACAGTATGGCCGGATGCGACCAAAAACCCCACTCAAAATGATTTTCTCCCAAAATAATGCACTTAAAAAAAAGCTTGTTCACCCCATGGACAAAAGCTCAAGGAAAAAAAATGTGGAATGTTGAAGAGTACTGAGGAGTGCAGTCACCTAAAAATTGGTGAACCACAGTTTGGTATTCAACATTTACAATTGTGACCCACTGTTGCATTTTTTCGGGAACTCCACACGTTAGAAGTGAAAAGCCTTAAATGTGAAAAGTCTTCAACAACCAAGAAGGGTGCAGTTGCCTTCAATCCTTCTTTGGCAGATTACCCTAACCTGGGTGACTGACCATCTAAACAATCAAGAATAATTCATTTTATAGACGCGCTTTGGTCGTCCACCTGTGCTCGCAGCCATTTCGGACAGGAGTGTCGGCCGTGTCTTTTTCCGACACAGAGCTCCCGGATTGTCTTTCCTGCCAGGTTCCCGATTTGTCCGAGCTCCTCCTCCTCGCCACCACGGGTCCAGGACCGGATCCTCGCCTCTCCCCAACCGGCCGTGAGGCCAACGTGGGGTGTGACGGTGTGACAGAACCATCCGTATCTTTTCCCGACTCGCTGCTGGCGCATCTCCCGTTCAAACTGTCGCAGGATGACACGTGACTCAGATGACCATCACGCTCATCTGACCAGGAAAAAAAGATAACACAACACGAGAGTTTATAGAGTCGATTACCACACGAGAGCTAGTTAATCAACGATGACCTGAGAGCCAACTCCAGCATGCCACGTGAGCCAAAAGAGTCAACGACGATATGAGACCCGAAAGACTTAACCAAAACAAAGCATCAACTATGACATGAATCCCGAAAGATTTCCATCATCTGTGTGAGCGAGAGAACCCAATCACGTTCAAACGTACAGTTCTTAATAATTTATAGAATGAATGAGGTCGAGCCGGGGTCGGTTCAAACATCCTCCATGGAAACGTCAATCAACCAATGACATGACTTTGGTCGCCCTCTACTGAAGACATGCTGCCACTGCGGGTCACACGCAGTGGCAGCTGGAGCGTGAAACGAGCGTGAAATTTGCTTGCTCACTTGTCACTATGACACTGCTGCCGTCGTGGCGGTGGGACCCACAAGCCGGATCAATGGGATCCGTGTTAAACTTATTAAACGTCACTCAATTTATTGAACATTGCGCGGTTCAAATGTAATGGGGATGAGAGCCGAGCACAAATTTAATTAACTACAACACGAGCGCCAAGAGAGTCAACCACAATGTGACAGCCGACAGAGTCAACTTTGGTGGAATCTTGTGAGAAAACCACAACATGAGAGTCAACTACAGTCAAACCTCGGTTTTGGAACGTCTCGGTTCTCGACCAATCCGGTTCTGAACCAAAAATTTCGATTTTTTTCTGCCTCGGATGACGACCGAATTTCGGTTCTCGAACAAACTGAGCGCACTTGAATGCACCATTTGACTCCTCCCGCCTTCCTTACACGCGGAATTGACGCTTCCTCGGGTAGACGAGGAAGTGACGCCTCCTCGTGTTGCTTTCCATTGTGAGCAGACGTGTTCAGTCAACATTTTTATTCTAAAAAGAGCGTGGTTTCGGTTTTCGAACAATTTCGGTTTTCAAACAGCCTTCTGGAACGGATTCTGGTCGAAAACCGAGGTATGACTGTACTCCATGAAAGCCAAGAGAGTCAACTACAAGAAAGAAAGGAGTCAACTACAACACGAGAGCTAAGAGAGTGAACTAGACTTCACATCGAGTCAACTACAACAAGCCAAGGGAGTCAATTTTGGATTGCGAGCCTACGGAATCAATTATGACATGACAGTCAACTCCAATAGATTGAAGCAGTTGTACCTGCGGATCCGGTCTCTCCCGCCTTGTTTCGCCGTCTTCTCAGGATAACTTCCAACTCGCTGTCCTTCTTCCCCGTTGGTGACGGCGCCTCCTGGGAGCCTCGGCTGGGACTGCGCTTCACCGTCTCCTGCAGGCGGACACAATGCGGGTAGTTTCGTTTGTTTGTGTGCGCGTCTATGTGGGCGTGTGCACGTGCATTGTACCAGAATGCCTTTGAGTTCATCCATGGCACTCTCCTGAGATTTCTCCTCGCTGGTTGGAGGTTGCTGACCGACAAAAAGAAATAACAATTTACTAATTTACTCCCTTACCCTATACGTTTGTCAATGTACTCACTTTGACGGCAACTCTCTGCTGCTTCATTGAAGTTTGAGTTTGAGAGGAGACATAATGGCGTTATGTGAATGTTGGACAGGAAACTTCAGCATCAAACTCGGAAAAAAAAAACATAAAATAGCTCACAAATAACAAAAACACTAACCTTGCTGTCTTGACTCTTGACTGGCCGCAGCACCACGCCGTGTTTGATACGCTCCATCATCTCGTTGACGGCCTTCACCTTCACTGCATCATCAGATGCTAAAAAAGACGTTCAAACAATAATTAGCATGTTCTATGGAGCTAATTAGCATTCTCATTAGATGCTAAAAAGACACTAAAGTTAGTTACTGTGCTAACAATAGCTAGCAGCATAATCAGATGACAAAAACATATCAGAATTAGTTAACTCGTGCTAAGATAGCGGCATCATTAGATGCTAAAAGATGTGAAAATATTAGTGACGAGCTACTGACTAGCTAGTTAGCTTGTTCACCACAGAAACAAGATGGCCGTTACCTGCCGGCTGCTCCACCTTCAAAGATGTTTTGGATCCTTTGGACGTCTTCCTCATGATGGCAATCAGAGAACTGAAAAAGTATCAAATCACTCATTGACGTTTTACTGACACCTGAACGTATTCTTTTGACACTTGGGAAACACGTCATGTGCTTTCCACTTGGGGGCGACACAAACGAGACACTGTGAACCTAATTTCATGCTGGTGTGAAAACCACTGACACCTCGCCACTAGAGCATACAGGCGTAACCACAACATTAGAACCTACAGAGTCAATTAAGACAAGACGACCAATAAATTCAACTATGACATGAGAGCCGAGAGAGTCAATGAGGACGAACCTTTGGAATTTATTATTACAGTCAAACCTCGGTTTTCGTCCATAATCCGTTCCAGAAGGCTGTTCGAAAACCGAAAATGTTCGAAAACCCAAACCACACCCTTTTTAAAATAAAAATGTTTACTGAACACGTCTGCTCACAATGGAAAGCAACACGAGGAAGCGTCACTTCCTCGTCTACCCAAGGAAGCGTCACTTCCTCGTGTAAGGAAATGGTGTATTCAAGTGCGCTCAGTTTGTTCGAGAACCGAAATTTGTTCGTCATGCGAAGCATAAAAAACTCAAAATTTTTGGTTGAAAACCGAATTGGTCGAGAACCGAGACGTTCGAAAACCGAGGTTTGACTGTAATCATGTTTAAAAAATTTCGAGAAAATCACAATGTCCTATCACTGGTGAGCTATATTTATAACAGGCCTGCGGGCTACTCATGTGGCCCTTGGGGACTACCTGGTGCCCAGTCATGTTGGTGACCCGTGGTCTAAAGAGTCAATGGTCATAGGGCCTAAAAAAACGCAACTACAAAATTAAGTCCAAGTGTCAGTAGATGAGAACCTACAGAATCAATAAGACAAGACACCTGGTGAATTCAATCATGATATCAGAGCCTTCAGAGTCGACTAGTCCAACATGCGAGCCTTTATCAGCTATGACATGAACGCCTACAGAGTCAACTCATATGCAAAGGCCTGAAGAGTCGACTTCAACATGAGTGCCTTGCGAGTTAACTAGCACATGAGATCCAAGAGTCAACCAGGA
Source organism: Hippocampus abdominalis (assembly GCA_018466805.1). Classification (NCBI taxonomy): domain Eukaryota; kingdom Metazoa; phylum Chordata; class Actinopteri; order Syngnathiformes; family Syngnathidae; genus Hippocampus; species Hippocampus abdominalis. Next base: position 24,527,780 of record CM031695.1, read on the forward strand.
CATGACACCTTAGGGCATAGGTGTCAAACTCAGGTCCTGGAGGGCCGCTGTCCTGCATGTTTTCCAAGTCTCCCTGTTGCAACACACCTGATTCAAATGAACAGATCATCAGCAAGCTCTGCGAATGCCTGACATTAAACCTGTTCATTTGAATCAGGTGTGTTGCAACAGGGAGACTTGGAAAACATGCAGGACAGCGGCCCTCCAGGACCTGAGTTTGACACCTATGCCTTAGGGACTCAACTACAACACGAGAGCCTTTGGAGTCGACTAGTCGAAACACTACATTTTGGCTTGCACCACTCAATGTAGGAGTTGTACGGTTGGCGTGTTCGGAGAAATACCGCGGGTGCTCCTTACCTGAGGGGGTTGCATCTGGACGGGGGAGGCGGAGGAGGGGGGGGAGGTGGAGGAGGGGGCGGGGGCGGAGGCTGTGGGAGGGGCACCGGAGGCGAGGCCACACCAGGGGCTATGGGAGCAGGAGGAGGAGGGGGTGGTGGAGGGGGTACAGGGGTGTTGGTAGTCATGGCGACCCTCTGGAGCAACTGGACTGCGGACGACAACAAGAACAAGATGACATCTGTTCTTGTTTGGCAAATTAGTCAGAGGGCATGCACCACAAGACACAGATTAGAATAGTTGGAAGAGACAGGACAGGACATACAACATAGTATCGACATATGCTACAACACATACAAAGTACCAAAAAAAAAATTGCCCACCTCTGTTTGCTTGTGTATGTTTGTACATACTTTGCGTTTGCAGCTGTTGGTTGTCCTTCTCCATCTGTTCCAGTCGTCCCTGCATGTCTTTCTTCTCCTCCTCCAGCAGCTCCACTTGTCTCTGCACGCTCTCGAGATTCTTCTTCACGACGCTGTCATCTAGTTCGGCCTGCAGCTCACACACCTGCACACGCGGGTCGTCAGGAGGGGTTGCCAGGCAATCGTAAGGCACGAATAAATCGATAACACTCACATTCACACCGAAAGACGATTTCATGAATCTAAGAAGGATGTGATTTGGAATGTGAGAAGGAGCCAGACAACCCAGAGAAAACCCACTCAAGGACTGGGACCCGGATACTCAGGGTAGTCCGGTTAACAGGCACCCTCCTCAAGCCTGAATTTTGTCCAAACGGTTTTTAAAGTGAAAAATAAAATGAGACAAAGGTAAAACCGGGGATTTTGTGAAGCCATGGAACGCCTACTTGGATTGCTGAAAGTTAACAGTGATTGGATTAAAAAGTTTACACAAAATATGATGACAACAACTGTCAGGAAAAGCCTACTAGTACATCTGTACTTTATTCAAAGTTCATCAGAGGCACCTAAAATTATGTCGGGTGTGTTCTGTCTCCCATTTCACATCATTGGTCAACACTGATAACTGCCGCATCCCCATTTACAAGGGGGTGTGTACACATATGCAACTACATTATCTCACTTGCTTGGACTGTACATCACGGCCAGGAGTCAATAACTGATATTTCAACACTGAAATGTAAATGTATTAATCGTCACCTGTCGCTGATGCTGCAACCGCTCGTCCTCTAGCGTCTTGGTGAGGACGGCGACCTCTTCCAAGGCGCTGAGCAGCTGCAGGGCTGGCTCGGCACTCTGAAGCAGCAGCGCGCTCTGACGATTGGCCTCCTTCTGCTTCACCAGCATCTGCTCCGCACACACACAGAAGCAGCCGGATGTTAGCCTAATTTGGCGCCACGCGGAAAACCTGCAGGCGAATCGTCTGGGCCTGGCGCTTTACGGCAGCGTTTAAACAGCCGAGTGAGTATGAGCGTTGCTGATGGTGTTTCACCAGCGCAAAACAGTGACATAATATTTTTGCAGTATCTTTCTCGTCATGGCGAAAATGGCTCGTTTTATGGGCGGCTCTGTCTCATGATGACAACAAACATCTCATTGTGCTGCTCCTTCTCATGTCATTGTCAAACAATTATCACACGCTAATGCAAATGCTACAACTGCAGCTCTGCTTACCTCGTGGCTTTCCTACTACTGTTTTAGGCATCCTCATAAAAGTGGTGTGTTAAATCTGGCTTCCAAGTCTTTGTCTGAGAAACTTCAGCGAGTGGGGTTATGTAACTGAGCCATATTGTGATGTCACAGTGCGGTGGAAATGCACAGACAGATTTCCACTAATAGTCGGTTCATTTGAGATTGACTGAGTGGTTTCATTCCGCACTTGAAATTTTGCGAAATTTTGCTCTGGTGATTTTGGTGTTCTCTGACCTGGTGCGCATACGTCTCGGCTTTGACGCGAAGGCTCTGCTCCAAGTCCAGCTGCTCTTTCATGTCCTTGTACTCCTGCGTCGCCATCATCGACACTGTCCACACAAAACACCGTTAGCCAGCGTACCTTTCCGCCTCCCGAATTCCGCCATTTTAAGACGTTTTTTGCTCATGACCCCTGAGCATGTTTACCAAATTTCACTTGGCTTCTGTCCTCGACAACAGCCATAGCTGTGCAAATGAAAAATAAAACTATTCAAAACAATCCAATAAAAAAATGAATAATAATAATAATAAATAATAATAATAGTAATAAATTGCAATTATTTTAATTTTCCATAAAAAATACCTCTTTAAAACAAACGTGAAACAATTGTCAAACAATCCAATAAAAAAATGAATAATAATAATAATAATAAATAATAATAAAACAAATAAAAAAATAATAATAATAAAATTGCAATTATATTCATTTTCCATAAAAATATACTTCTTTAAATACAAACATAAAACAATTGCGAGTCAGTGTCGAGTCTCATATTGAAAAGCAGTTGATAAAAAATCTGTCAGGATTCGTTGCAAGTCACCAATGGACTGGTCGCCGTCCATGTGCGACTACAGATAGACAAACAATGGAGAAATCGGCAATCGATTTCAGGGCACATAGTGACAAACAACTTACTGGTAACCAGTCATTGTCAAAGCACATTATAGACAGAATGGTGTGGTCGCAAACTACCGGTAATAATTGTGCACATGCAAACAATTGACTGGTCACCAGTTAATCTGTAAACAAGTGAGCGGACTCTCACCTCTGTTGAAGCTCTCGATGGTTTTGCTGTGCCGCTCCACGGTGTGGCGAAGTTCCTTCGCATCTCTCTCGTCTCGCGCCGACTGCCATCGTCGTGCGTTGTGTAAAAAATCCAAACGTTTCCATTTGGCATTGTTGGAGCAAAAAAAAAAACTTTTTTTTTTTTTAAATAAGAAGAGAAAGACAAAAAAGTCACTGACCTTGTCAATGAGTTCCTCGATTCTTCGCTGCTGGTCGTCAATCTGGCATAGGAAGTTCTTCTTCTCCTCCAAAAGGCTGCTCACCGCCTCCCGCAGCTCTGAATGCACACACACAAACACATATTTAATTGTTAGGCCATACTTTTGTCGACATTTTCATGTGTCCCGATACTTTTGGCCGGATTTTCACAACTTTTTGCGTTGTAATACTTGTGTCACTGGGGGGTTTTCCGCTTCCTGTGTCCCAATACTTTTAAATACATTTTTTTCCACTTCTTGCATGTCTTTGAATTGTTTTTTTAATATATATTTTTGTTTTCAATTCCTGTGTCCCATAACTTTTCCCTCTATTTTCTTCTAACTTCCTGTGTGTCCTGATACTTTTGTCGACATTTCCTTTTCACGTTCTGTGAGTGTTGCGGCGCCTCACCTTTGACCTGCTGCCGGTATCGCTCAAAGGCGTCGGGCACTGCGTCATCATTGTCGTCGGCCGTCTCTCCGTTGTCGGTCTCCATGGCGACGCAGTCAGAGATGCCAGGAAGCAGCTCGTCCAGGCACGGCGCCCGCGACGATAGGCCCAGGTACTTCAATTTCCTGTTCTCGCTATTCAGCTGTCCAGGGTGGGGCATCACAAATCAATGTCAATCAATGTCACCCCATCACACATTTGCATCCAGTTTGCCTGTTTTTTTTCCTTAAAATTGGGTCATTAAAATGCATTTTTAAAAATTATTAATTTACTTCCTCCAATAATTTCTTGATTCATTTGGAATGATTTTACATCTGTATATTTAGCACTTCATTGTTTTTTTTTTTATTCTAACTATGAAGTAGATATCTATATATTTTTAGCATTTTTATTTTAAACATATAAAAATGGTTTAAATATATTTAACTTTTTAATTCATTTATCACATTCATTAACATGATCTGATCATACATTTAAAGCCAGTATTTTCAATTTATAGGCCAAATAAACATGATCTCACATCTTTGAATGTGAGAGTGCTAAATATTTTTGTGGGATGCTTTTTTTTTTTTTTTTTTTGCTGAGGAAGTAAAAGATGTCATCCGCGTTGTCCCGAGTGATGCTGAGAAGGCAAACCGTTGAGGATTGTTCAAGCGGCTGGCGGACCTTGGTGGCGAGCGCCTCGGCGTTCTCTCGACATGATTTCTCAATCTCCAGTTGTGTCTGCAGAACGCTCACCTCCTCGATCACCATCTGAGACACTGACATGCACGCACGCACGCACACACGCACGCCTTTTATTGTGGACAGCTAAAGAAGAATGATTACCTGTGCAATAATCATGCAGTCTCGTTAGCATCTCGTTATGTCACACCTGAAAAGTGGATGGATTTTCTTGGGAAAGGACAGGTGCTCACCACACAGATTTTACAGTAGATGAACAATATTTGAGAGAGAAATGTCATTTGTGGGTATACAAAAATCTTTGAGGTCAGCTCATGAATAACACGAAACAAGTCTCGCATTTGTGTTCACTTGGAATTCGTTCCCAGTGTGTGAGCGATCATAAGAGTGTTGACCAATCAGAGCACAGATGACTCACAGGGGGCGGGGCCTCAGAGAGAGCCGCGAAAACAGATTTAAATTTACGGACGGCAGCAGTCTGTCTTTTTCTTATGACGTCTTTGACATGAAATCTAAAGAATGAAATACAGAACAATTCCAGTAGTGGAGAAAGTTGATTTGTTGTGTGACCAAAAAAAATAAAAACCCGGGCTGACTTTCTATGGTGTCACCCATTCGTTTGGCCGTCATTTATTCATGTGCGCCGCAGCGCTGCTGTTAGTGGCGTCAATTATTCAACTGTACCAGCCTGAATAATTCAGCACAGGAGAAGTCCTCGAGGAGGGGCGAGCGTCTAGCAGAGGTATTTTTTACGACAGACAATTTAACACCTCACATGGGCAAAGGTCACTCGCGAGATGCCAAAAAAATATTTTAAAAAGAGAAAACGAGTTTACTTGGACAAAGTAAGAAGTTCAGAAGAAATGTAACTGCTATTCCTAATTTCATCCACTGGAGGGGGCCCTGACGACCCCTGAAATGATGTGAAATTGGCTGCCACTCAGGGTTTGATGGCTGATATTGATGTACACGTACTTGTGAACGCTGAAAGACGGCCAGGTTTCGGGAAGCAAAGGAAGCTGACTTCACAGAAAAGGAACATTACACTAAATAAACATCTCCCGTCGAACTATTTGAAGAGTACATTGAAAGGCAACAGTTCAGTAATAATACATTTTAATAAGCGCCAGGAGGCTTTGGTGGAATATTTGTTGTTGCTGTTTTGTTCGTGCACTAAAAACAGCTTGCATGTATTTTCATGGGTACATTTCCATATGGCATAAAACTGCAACCTCCTCTTTCTGAGAAGTTCCCTCTTTAGTTTGCATATTGTGACGAGTCCGTTCAGGTTGTGAAGATTTTCAGATGGATACCAGTGCAAGTACTGAACTTTTCACTACTCACCAATACCGACACCAAGTAACCGATACAACAAATACGTTTGATACATACAATTTCTGTTACATCAATAGCAGATCATTTTCAAGACCTTTCGTTTAGTTCTGACAAAAGGCAGACAATCAATCTATGGAGAAAGTAATCATAGCACCTAAATTGAGTTAGCAAACAAAATTTGGTAACAGCACACTATTAATACATTCTAAGCATTAATATCAATGAGTTTGGACACCCCTGATATAGAGTATTCTTACCTGTGTGGATCGTCATGGCAGAAACAGGAATGAGCGGATTTCTGCGACTGACACGTTGACCGGTCACACCCACCCCGGAGGTGTGTGTGTGTGTGTGTGTGTGTGTGTGTGTTTATTAGCCGCTTTTAGCATAGCCTGTTAGCATTGAAGGTAAGATGAGGTGGGGGTAGTGAGACTCACCCCTCTTGATGTGCTTGAGTTGTCTCTCGGCCTCGTCCCTCTGCTCTGTTAGTCTGCTGCACTGCGGGACGCAAGCATTGCCCAACGTTACACAGTGTGACACATTACACGAGGTTACGCAATGTACTACTGATTTGGACAAAATTCCTGTCAATTTACTCTCAGTGTGATGCAACATTCTTTTGTATAATGCGTTACACAGCATTACATGTTACAAAATGCAAGACAGTGTGCTACTTCACTGCTCTGTTACGAGCGTCTCACAGTGTTACCTTGTGCTACACATTGGACAACGTTACACAACATTACGCAACGTTAAACAATGTTCTTAACTACTTACAATTCACTAGCAGTGTGAGACAATATTGTGTAGCATGACGTTACACACCGTTAAACAATGTTACACAGGGTCACACAACGTAATCCACTGCTTCAGCCTAGCCAGCTAAACATGTGTGAGCTAACGTGTTGGTGTGACGCTGCGCCAAGCTGACAGCATCATGGCGAGGTGAAACATCCTCGCTCACATTCATTTGCCGCCCAGCAGCCCTCCGAGCAGCACCAGGAAGCACTTGGCCCACTTTTTAGGTCTCATCTACCTGCAGCCTCTCACGCTAATGGCTAACATTAGCAGATCCCCCAGGAGGCACCAAGGACATGTGCCTCTTTGACCACGTTACCCATATTCGACATAACATTTATTGTTCGATGGGCTAAAAATGTTAGGAACATTAAAAAATTAGGACTTACAAACATTACATTGATTACAAACATTTTGTAGCATGTAACACTTTCAAATATCAAACATTACACATGTCATGAGCATTTATAGTTCTGGATGTTAAATGCTACATTAGAAACATTTAACAATGGCAACCATTACCATTACAAACATTCAATGTAACAGATATTCAATTTTTACAAACATTTAACGTTACAAATATTAAACACAATAATTCAACATTACAAAATTCTCTGTTATGATCATTCAACTCTAAACATTCTGAACTCTGAATGTTACAAGTACTCAATGTTACACACGCTTCAGGTTACAAAATGTAATCGTTTCAAACACTAAATGTCGTGAAAATGACCAACATTAACATCATGTTACAGACGTCACAGACTTTAAATGCGGCCAACGTTACGAATGTTAAACATTACAATCGTGACAAACATTACGAGCGAGAATTCCTGAAGACATTTAATGTGATGAACGTTTAAAATGATGCGCAGATTCAACGTTACAAACATTTAAGTTAACGCTACAAACATTAAACATTACAAACATAAATAAACATGTATTAGCAGAAACACTCACCAAAATCACATTACAAACATTTGATAATATGAACATTTACATTGGAAACATTAAACGCAACAAACCTCCACAGTTCTGATCATTGAATGTAAATCTATATTAGCTGGCCTCTCGTGTGATGCCCCATGAACGACCTCTAACCACAAGTCTTCCTTTGCCGTTGCCGCGACAACCAGCAATCCCCAGATTGGTCTTCATGTTTGTCATGGTGATGACTCGTCACTTCCTGGGTGAAACGCCTCTTAGCCAGCAAATGTTAGCATTCTCTTGCTAAAATGTTTTTAAAAAATTGTTATAAGTAAAAAATCGACACACGCTGTGCTATGCTTTGGATCATGAGCTGTTCCTGTCATAAACATCAATATAGTGTTTAGAAGTGGGGGAAAAGAATATACTAAATTTCATCCTACTGCGATAGAAAAAGTGTATACTGTATATGCATATGGTTGTGCAAATGTGCTGAGTGGGCACATTAATTTAGGGAGGGGTCCCGAAAGCCAGAAAAAGCCGGCTGGTGAGATCGTAAATCACATCAAGAAATCCTCTTCCATCACATTGTTCAGTTAAAAACAAACACATAGATACTCTCTCTATAAACGTGCGGTGGCTTCTATTGAGAGCATTTACCAGCTTTTACTGTCAAAATCAATCACTGATTGAAAGAATTGTTGGTTTTACCTCCGTCCGCGTGTGCGCGTCCTTCTCCTTCTCCTCCTCTTCGCATCCTTCCACCGGCGACGACGACGAGCGGGAAAGCATTTGTTGATGGACGTATTTTTAGTTAGAAACCAAAAGAAATGCAATAGTTGGATGGGACAGTATGAAAGGGTTAAAAGGAGCCCGGTTCCGCCGGCCCAGATGTCTTCGTTCGTTCTCGCGCAGGAGGGATGAGAAGGCACCCCGAGGACCGCTGCAGCCGGCAAAACCCCAGCCCTGCCACCACCACCACTAACACCACACACACATAGACACGCATAGACACACGCGCACACAAACACACACGGACACACGCGCACACACTCACACACGCACACTCCGTTTCCCATCTCTGACGTCAATCCGAGCCGCTCTTTTTCCCTCATCTTCAACTGCTGAAGCTACAATATCGTCTATTATCTATAGTCTATAATAATAATAATAATAATAATAATAATAATAATAAATACCTTTTATTGCTGAACACGTTCAGTCTTTGTAACTGTAATTGTATTCATTTACATATTCACAATCTGTCAAACAGCGACATCGAGAGGTTATAATGTGCAATCACAGAAAAGAAAACGTTTTTTTTACCCGGGATTTTTACATTTCATCTGTTAAAAATGACTACAGATAGATTAAAAAAAATAAATAAAACCTAAAAAATAATAAGATGTTGCATGTTGATATTGGGTCTGTAAAGTAGTCTCAATCTGACAAAGTAATATTTGTGCAAGTGGCAAATATCATTTAAGTTAAACTGTGATATACTAATGCCATAGTTAATTCCATAACAAATTGTTCCTTCAATTTTATGATTTTACTCGTGTATAATATTTTTTTCTTATCAATGCAGTGTTGTAGTGTAACTATGGATTCAAAAAACAATCAGAAGCCATGTATAGTGCCGAATGAACGTGTGCGTTAACTCTACCCTGCAGTAGGGGGGCGCGCCACTCTAACTCCCCTTCCGCTGCCACCACTTCCTGTTTCCGCTCATGTGACGCAGACGAGTCAAAATGGCGTCGCGCTATTACCAAACAATGCAGGAGACGTTCAAAACGAACAACAAAAGTCGCGAATTCCCGGCGCATTCGGCCAAAGTTCACTCGGTGGCGTGGAGCTGCGACGGCAGGAGACTGGCGTCGGGATCCGTCGACAAAACCGCCAGCGTTTTTGTCCTGGAAAAAGACAGACTGGTGAGTTCGGGCCTCGGCCGGTAATGTCGGACTGATGAATGAATGAAAAGGACGAGCGACCAGAGCCAGCCGTTATTTACGAATAGGCTTCAATGTATTGCTATTTGTAGTAGTCTTACTCACGGTAAAGTTATTTGCCCAAATTATTTAACACATTCTTAAACTGCTAACTAGTGTAATAAATGAACATTTTAAAAACAATGAAGTATCGCCTACGTAAAGCGTCTCACAATGACGTATATACCTGTACACCACTTCAACATACTCGGCATAATAAAGAACCACCGTTGTGTTCATTGAATATATGACGCGACAAGAAAAACAGCGCAACTTTTCAATGTACAGTATAGGCAAAAATATACATACATTCATATCTATGATCTTGTTATCCATCCGTGGCAGCCCTCTGGAGGGTCGCGGGCATGCTGGAGCCTATCCCAGCTGTCTTCGGGCAGTCGGCGGGGTACACCCTGAACTGGTTGCCAGCCAATGCAGGGTACACATAGACGAACAACCATTCGCGCTCATGCTCACAATGGGGTTTTAGGGTGGGCTAATAAACTGCCATGCATGATTTTGGTATGTGGGAGGAAACTGGAGAAAACCCACACAGGCACGGGGAGAACATGCAAATTCCACACAGAAACGCCGTAACCGGAATCTAACTCTGCACCTCTATACTGTGAGGCGGACGTCCTGACCAGTTGAACATTGTGCCGCCCTCGAGACTAGTGCTATACCTGTTGAATACCTTTTGACTCAATTATTTCGGCATTGCAAATGACAATCATTTCCTTGTGACCGTACCTGGATAAAGCTAAATCAATAGAAATCCCATCAATTAATCAAGTAATCTTTTTCACAAATGTTCTGGTGTGTGAGCGAGAGCGTTGTTGTTAGCCGAGGTTAGACTGTTTGTACCGGCTTCTTCCGCTGAAAGGTTTCCACCCCTTTTGAAACTCTCGCCCAATGAGCCGCTAACGCCAATTAGCATGCGACGCCTCCATCATGTTTCACCGTTTGTCTACGCAGGTGAAGGAAAACAACTACCGCGGCCACAGCGACAGCGTGGATCAGCTGTGCTGGCACCCCAGCAACCCGGACCTCTTTGTCACGGCATCGGGCGACAAGAGCGTCCGAATCTGGGACGTGCGCTCCACCAAGTGCACGGCCGTCGTCAACACCAAAGGTTGGCAAAAGCAACGATGATACAAATTGATTATGTGGTTCACTCACATCTCCACTTGAATCGTTTCAGCCTGACAGTCAGCTACATAGTCCAATGCATAGAAATGTCCGCACAGTGACGAGTGAGTGCGTCGGAACGCAGTCATATTTTCCGTGATAATTCTAAGAAATCTAGTTTTCATATGATATGATGACTCAACTACAGTCATACCTCGGTTTTTGACCATAATCCGTTCCAGAAGGCTGTTCGAAAACCGATTTGTTCAAAAACCGAAACCATGTTTCCCATTATAATCAATGTAATAAATTTTAATCCATTCCAAGTCTAGAAAACAACTTTTTTAAAGCTTTTTTTTTTACTATTTTACACCATGAACTGTATACACACGTAATAAGAGAGCATGTAATATGTAAAATACTGTACAAACTGTACAAACATTTTATGTTTTATTTTTTACCAATTTTAACAAACATTAACATTGTAAAATAAAAATTCAACTAACATCTCTCTCTCCCATTTTGTTTTTCCCCACAAAAGGCGAGAACATCAACATCTGCTGGAGTCCGGACGGTCAGACGGTTGCCGTGGGCAACAAGGAAGACGTGGTCACCTTCATCGACGCCAAGACGCACAAGACCAAAGCCGAGGAGAAGTTCAAGTTCGAGGTCAACGAGATCTCCTGGAACAACGACAACGACATGTTCTTCCTCACCAACGGCAACGGCTGCATCAACATCCTCAGGTGATCAACGCCAGCGTAACGCCGGGGGCTGCGCTCGGCCAGCCGGGACCTGCTGCTTGATGCCTTGTCGTTGCAGTTACCCCGAGCTGAAGACCATCCAGTCCATCAACGCGCACCCATCCAACTGCATCTGCATCAAGTTCGACCCGACGGGCAAATACTTTGCCACGGGCAGCAACGACGCGCTGGTCAGCCTCTGGGATTTGGACGAGCTGGTGTGCGTGCGCTGCTTCTCCAGGTGAGACCGCTTTTGTCGAATGCTGTGCAGCGCGATTTGGTGTCAAATGTAATCAAATCAATTTTGTGGGGGTGATATAATCTTGTGTGGTCCAAGTGAATCGAACATGATGGGAGGAGGAAAAAAAAAACTAAACGTTTGTGACCTGACATGACGCAGGTTGGACTGGCCCGTGAGGACGCTGAGCTTCAGTCACGATGGAAAGATGTTGGCGTCGGCGTCCGAGGACCACTTCATCGACATCGCCGAGGTGGAAACAGGTTTGTACGGCACACAAATGAGAGAACTGACTTCCTTTGGTGACACAACGTATCAAGAAGCAAGTTTGTTTGCGACACTTTACTCTGTTTACTCCAAAATGCCTTTCTTTTCCAATTGAATACATTGAATCAAAACATTTTGCAGTTTTCTTGCTTTGCGTTCTGAGCAAAGTGTGAAGTTTGAAATGTGTGTGTGCGCGCGTGTGCGTGTGTTTTGGGCAGGCGAGAAGCTGTGGGAGGTGCAGTGCTCCCCCACGTTCACGGTGGCTTGGCACCCCAAGCGTCACCTCTTGGCCTACTCCTGCGACGACAAGGACGACAAGTACGACAACAGTCGCGAGGCGGGAACCGTCAAACTCTTCGGCCTTCCCAATGACTCCTGACGTGACCCCCACCGTCCCTCAAGCTCACCACTGCTAGTACTACTTAAGTCCTGCTCGTTTGACCTTAAGATGTCAGATGTGTAGCAGCACAGTAGTTTACTCGTATGGTTAAGTTGCATATTAGCAGGACAAAAGTGGCAGTAGTTGTGGTAAAAAGGTTACCACTGAGACACTTGTTTGTTGTCATGACCGATGCTGCCATTCGGTGGCGCTGTTGTAAAATATAATGTACAAAAAAAATCAACTTTTGATATTAAACTTGGTTTTGTTTTTATACTCTCTGCTCTGGTGTGATATTTACAACAACAACAAATAAATAGTGGAAGCCAATATGGACAGTTTCGAACATGACCACTGTATGTTGTTTCTGTATGATCTACATCTGGAAATGTGAAGAACGTAATTTCGATTACTTTGAATATCCAGCATTTGTGAAGAAATCGACAATAGAGCCTACTGACTTTGATACGTTCCAAAAAGTGTACTGAAATATTTCAAATAACAGTTGAAATGCAAAAGTATGGCCCTAAAAGTTGAAAACAACTGAACTGAACCTAAAAATAAAAATACAGGATGTTTATAAGAACAACCTTCCTTCTTGTAACTGCTCCGAGTGTAAATGTTTTTTGCATTTCCTTCTCTCTCGTGACTAGAGAGAGCCTGAGTACAACTCTGGGAGAATCTCAGGTACTGTATGAGATCTCCTCGAACATGCCCTAACGTTGAAGCACTCCTGTTGTCAAAACCTCGCAAATATTAATGCAGTATTTGCGCGCGCACACGCACTTATGCGCATATTGAAGTGTGTCGACTTGGGCTAAACGATCCACTTGAATTGATGAGCAGGAAGGAGCATCGTTGATTGCGTGTGTTTGGAAAGGGCGTATTAGCGGGACAAGCCACAAGTGATAACAACAACGCGGAAAAGAGCAGATCACGTGGTACTTTGTGCATTTGATTTTGCCTATGTGGGTGGGTGTGTTTGAATGGGTACGGCGAACACACGCTTTTAACATGTTTGTTTGTACAGCTGATGCCACTTAAACGACACACAGGGAGCAGCTGCCTGTGTGTGTGTGTGTGTGTGTGTCTGCCTTCTTTGAGTCAACAGCAAGCAATTCAAAAGAACCCGACAGTGTGATGAACCACGACGCCTGAACGCATCCTCATTTCGTACACTTTTACGCTACTTTTTACCCGCAAGTACCGTTACTTGTGAATCATTTCTACTTTTTGAAACTTGATTACCTATGAGTCACTATGACTACCCATTTTATTACCATCACTATTTAGTCACAGCCACTTTTTTTTACTCGAGTACTTACAATTCAACATGTCCAGACTGCCAATAAACACGAACGAGAATGGTCGCTTAGGAGGTTAGAAAGCTCATTTAATATTTTACACTTCGCAGAGGATAAAAGATATACGCCCGTAAGTACTGCTGTAGTTCGTTTCTCTTTTTTTTTTTTTTTTTTGCAACGTATATGTTCAAGTATCTGTTGCTTTAAAGCGTTCTGACTCCACAAAATCGATACTAGTTTTGTTAGCCTGTGTTTGGAATTTTACATTTAGTGTTAGCATTAAGCTAGCATACAGTATGTCTTATGTTTAGTTTTCCAGTCGACTGGTTCATGATGTTCCAAACTGCTTGTCGTGAAGTTCGACGAAAAGCTTGCAGGTCGGGATGCCGTTGCACTTTGTGAATTTTAAACCTTCCGTCTGTGTTGTGAAAAAAAAAACAGCAAAAGACACACACACACCTAGACTGGTAGTGAGTGAGCGCGTCCATATGCTGCGCCGCTTGTGTGGAGATGAAGCTCCGGAGGGGGCGGGGTTGAGAGACAAAGGCGTGTTGCCCGGTGTGTGCGTGCGCCTGAGTGTGCGCGCGCACGTGTGTGCGTTTGAGAGGTTCTATATGAGGGTGGTCAGGCGGGGGCTCGGCTGCACACTGGCGGGATTCTTCTTTCTGCCGCTTCACGCACACGAAGCAGCACCAGCAGGTACGTAGAAATACGCACATGCACGCCTTCCTCCATTTTTTCCCCCCCTGCTGGGGTTTCAAGCGTGCGTGTGCACATGGCGGGGGCATGCGCTCTGCAGATGAACCCTCTTTATTTAGGGGGAAAAAAACAGGAACGATATTTTTAAAGGCGACCGCGTGTACGGCGGGAAAGGCGAGGCAGCTTGATGTTCTTCATCCTCATCCTCATCATTTGACGCATGCAAGTGGCGGGAAGAGGAGGAGGAGGAGGTTGTGATGAAGGCTGGATGGCAGGAAGCAGCTGGGTTTGGGCGCGTGCGCGTGTGTTTCATCCACAATTTACTTTGCGTGCGTGCCTTTGTTGTCTGTTGTGTGTGTGGACGTTGTGACACGTCTGGCACAATGAAATGAACATTGATATCAGGTTTCATATCGATATTTGCACGAGTGTGTGTGTGTGTGTGTGTGTGTGTGTGTGTGTGTGTGTGTGTGTGTGTGTGTGCGTGTGTGTGTGTGCGTGTGTGTGTGTTCACATTTTGTGTCGTTTATTTTGTGTGGAGATGAGTGTTGTTTGTTGTGCGTGTGACAAGTAAATCAGCACTTGGAGGAAGTCACTGCCCCTCAGTTGATTTTATTTTTATTTCAAAATGAATCTCCCGATTGAAGCCAAGTTTGACTTAGCAGCACAAAATTTGATAGATAAGACACACGACTATCATGAGTAGAACCACCAAAAAAAAGTCTCGAGAAGCCACATCCAAAAAGTCACATGATGTCTTTCATTTAGGTTATAAGCGGCCATCTTGGAGGTCATTTTCAGGGATTGTGGCTCCTTAGAGTTTGTAAAAAAAAAAAATACAGTCAAACCTCGGTTTTCGTCCATAATCCGTACCAGAAGGCTGTTCTAAAACCGAATGGTTCGAAAACCGAAACCACGCTTTTTAAAAAATAAAAATGTTTATTGAACACGTCTGCTAGCAATGGAAAGCAACACGAGGAAGCGTCACTTCCCCGTGTAAGGAAGGCGAGAGGAGTCAAATGGTGCATTCAGGTGCGCTCAGTTTGTTCGAGAACCAAAATTTGTTCGTCATCCGGGAAATAAAAAACTCGACATTTTTGGTGGAAAACCGAATTGGTCGAGAACTGAGACGTTCGAAAACCGAGGTTTGACGGTAAATAGAATCCAGCCCATGAAGTTCATTTGACTTAGTAGTACTGTACAACATTTTCTAAACATGATTATCATGAGTCAACCTGCAAAAAAGGTCTCAAGAAGCCCTACCAAAAAAAAGACACTGTGCGTCTTCCATTTAAGTTTGAAGTGGCCATCTTCGGGATCATTTCCAGGGATCTTTACTCCTTAGAGTTTCTTTTGAAAACCCGGCGCCCAAAGGCAGTTTGACTTTGCAACAGATCCACAAAAAAGTCTCCAGAGGCCATTGGGTCAGTGGCCATTTCCAGGGGTCGACTACCAAGTGAAATCCTCGTCCAGATTTTGTCCCATTTTTACCAGATTGTGACCACTCATAAAAGACTGATGGACAGAACTGACCAAAATGTTTATTATTGCTTGTGAATGGAGCAATAAAGTTGGATCAAAATCGAATGAATGGTTGAAATCTACATTCATTAAGAGTATGGCGTATTTGCTCGTTGCTGTCATCGTTTAGAAATATGACAGAATTTCTCAGTTTTACTGTTGTTGTTGTGTGCGCTAATTCCTCCCGCTGCTGCTGGCCGCGCCGCACGACCGCATGAAAAATTCACACGCTCATCTTTTAGCAATGAGGCCTGAGTGGCAGCGCCAGCTTGTAAGTGCAGAGGTGGTCCAGGCACATCCAATCTACTGTAAAAAGTAGCAACAACTGCTGCTCAATTCTCAACGTCGTGACTCAATTTTTCAATCTACCCGCACGTGTATCAAATTCATTTTTCCATTGAAAGAAGCTGAAATGTTATTCATGAATATGTGGCATCAGTTGGTCTGTGTTTGAGCATCGGGACGTGAGTTGTGGTCATTTTGTATTAGTGTTTGACTGTCCCATTAGTATAAACAGGGACTGTGGCTCCCCTTGCAAAAAAAAAATAATAAATAAAAATAAAAATCCAACTCTCTGCATTACCTTTTAACACTGCTTCCTGTTACCAAGTGTAAACATACGGGCGTTGCCGTCCAATCAGGGAGCTTGGACTGTGAGCCTCTGTGTTGGCATGGCAACGAGCATCTCACACCTGTTGCCGGGAACCGAGGTGAGGTCCGAAGTTCACCTGAGCGACACGAGAGTGGACTCAGTGGAAGTAACGCGCGCGTGTGCTTCTTTGCACCGCGGTTGCGTGTCAGAAGCTTTCACGCAGGACAGCCAGTGAGGTGGAAAAAAAAAAAAGATTGAGAAAGACAACGTGGAAGGGGCGAACATCCCCTCTTGTCCTTTTCCTTGCCTTGTTTGCGTCGACATTCTTGTCCTACTTTTTTGCCCTCCTTTTTCCGCATGAGCCTCCTTTCATCTTTACATCCATTCTGAATGTGTAGACGCGCGCCCACACACACACGACAAATGATGAAGTGGCTGGCTGGATCATGTGTGTGTCTGTCTGTGTGTGTGTGGGCAGTATGTAACATTTTATTACATAAGTTTTTATCGCGCCATATCTCTCCTCTTATGTCTGTCGTCACTTGTCCTCATTTAGGTGAATATTTACGCTTCTTATAGCAGCAAATGGCCAACATAAAGAACGGCAGAGGCACTTACGTCACCAGGTCAAGGCGAGAATGGTGCTACTTATACCGCAAGGGCTAGCTAGCAACGAACTTCAACTGAACTACATACGTTGCAGTTACACTCCTAAGTCAGTAATCATTGCCTCAGTGCCGGCGAATAAGATCCACTTCTTACAGGTATTGTTCTCACCAAGGGATTACGAGAAGTAATTAACAAACGGAAAGTCATGTCAACCAATGTCTATTAGCATGTAGCATTAGCATCCGAGTGTGCTAACATTGCTCAATTCAACGTGTTTGATTTTGAAGTGCTGCTTTATATTTCTACTCGCTCTTAAAACTGCGGTTTTGTAACGTATAATATATAACAGTTTGGTGTTAAAAAGAAACTGGCTGTGAATCTTTAAAATGTGTATTTCTGTGTGAACTTTACAAATATTTTTTTTAACAAGCCCACTGTGTTATTAAGACGGCAAAGCATTCCATGTTAAACGGTTTGATTGGCTCATTGTGGTCACATGATCACAACTAAGGCTAATAGTGCTGGAGAAAGCTGCTGTGACAGCGACCAATATAGGGACAAATACAGTCAAACCTCGGTTTTCGTCCATAATCCGTTCCAGAAAGCTGTTCGAAAACCGAATTGTTCGAAAACCGAAACCACACTCTTTAAAAAAATAAAATGTTTATTGAACACGTCTGCTCACAATGGAAAGCAACACGAGGAAACGTCACTTCCTTGTGTAAGGAAGGCGAGAGGAGTCAAATGGTGCATTCAAGTGCGCTCAGTTTGTTCGAGAACCGAAATTTGTTCGTCATCCGAGGCATAAAAAACTCAAAATTTTTGGTCGAAAACCGAATTGGCTGAGAACCAAGACGTTCGAAAACCGAGGTTTGACTGTTAAATAAATAATGCTCACAATAACAACACGGTAGATTTGTTATTTGAGATGAGGTCAAGTGACTCCACCCCCCAAGATACCTCCAGCCTATCAGTGGTCAGCACGCGCTCACATGAATATAACATACCTGCCGCCATTTTATTTATTTTTTTTAATTCTGAAAGATATGTAGGCATTTACATGCCAACCTGACAAGAGTTAATGTTGCTGTGTTATTGATGAACAAATGAGAAGAAATAATGAGATGCATAGCAAATGGGGCTCTGGTGAATATTGACTGACCATTGTTTGAGTCCCACTGACCTGCAACGATCCATCTCTGTCCACTTTTGTGCACCGCGCCGACTTGATTTATTATTGGTGTTCAACTGAGGTTGCCCCAGGGGAGGCTTGCTGGTTGGGTCGGGTGGGGTGGGAGGTTCGTTCATGGACGCCGACAGTTTAGGAAAAGAAAAAAATTAATTGATCCACTGAGCCAGGGGTGTCAAACCCATTTTCATCGCGGGCTACATTTTAGTTACCATTTCCCTTGGAGGGCCATTATGACTGAAATCATATAAAGAAGTCAAGAATAAACTATTGTTTAAGTTATTGTAAAGAGGTGTTTGGCAACAAGAAAATGCTTCCAATTTCTATCTTATTTATTCCATTTGAGAATGTTGACTTTTTGGTCCATATTTTAGCAAGCATTATGGAAGTTGCCATGTTTGATTTGTTTTCGAGGGCCACGTAAAATGATGTGGCGGGCCAGATCTGGCCCCCGGGCCTTGACTTTGACATCTGTGCACTAAGCATAAAGGCAGAAAGGTGGATAGGGCAAGGAAAGAAATGTGGGGGAAGCAATGAAGAAAATTGAAGAATTTTTTTTAAATGGTGTTAAAAAAACATGGTTGGTGTCGGGAAAGGAAAAAAGGGTGGCAGGATCAAGAAAGAAAAAAAATCAGAAGCCATTAAAGAAGAAGAAAGGGCCTGATTTTGGAAAAAACGTTCGGTTTGGGCACAATGGGAAGAAAAGCAAAAAATGAATAGATGGAGGAGGTTCAAAAAATAATGGTTGAAAAACAGAAAATGATGATCGAACCAGGAATGGATTAAGGGGGACAAATGAATAAGGAAAGCAAAAAAAGGAAAAACGTGGACTAGATCAAGAGAGGAAAGGGAAGCAAAAAGAAATCAGATGAAAAGGAAAAAGTATCGGAAAATGAAGACAAAAGAATCTTGACCAGCAACAAGGAAGAAACACAAAAGCGAGAGATGGATATGAAAAGAGAAGGAAGTAAAGGAAGCTCAAGAAAGAGAGAGTAGCGTGGAAAGCAGCGAGTAGCCAAGCCCGCTTGCTTTGATGAGATTATCCTGCGTCACGGAGCTGCCAGCCTTCGGGACGATCAAATTAAAACGGAAGAAAAACGAGGGAGGAGAAAGAAAAGAAGAAGGGAGGATGGAAGGATGCAAGAAGGAGGTTGGGAGCGGTGCCCCGTGCTCCGATTGCTGCTTCGGAGATGTCGCATCTCGTGCCAGATTCGCACTGAGCAATAACGTTTGAAAGGATTGGCCTAATAAGGAACAGCATTTTGGTTGATGGAAAAAAATAAAATAAAATTCATTGCAATGATATCGTGCAAACCCAACACTCACTTGTTATTCAATATAAGCACGTGTGTCGGATATTCTTTCATGACATGCTACAGTGAAATTCCTCTACAACAAAACCTACATGGGCAAAAATACCCCCGAGTGTGAAAAAATCTTCATGCATTAACACCATTTCCACTCTCCTGCCCCCCATACAACGAAAAAAAAACCTGTTGCATTATACGAAATCTTTTTCTCTGCTCTTGCCTCGCGATGAGATTCACTACAACGTGTGTGTGTGTGTGTGTGTGTGTGTGTGTGTGTGTGTGTTTACATCCGAGATCAAATTTGCTACAGTGAAAAACCCCCTGTTGTGAAACATTTCTTGCTGCAAACATGATTTCGTTGTAGAGGAGTTTCACTGTATATTCACTATTATGTGCTTGGTTTGATCCCGTGACCACAAGTTTAGTTCTTTCTTTCTCTCTTGCGGCAGGTGCATCCGGGGATATCCAGATTTTAGCGCGAGACGTCGCAGCGGAGGCTACATGCTAGCTCGTCTTTGACATCCAAGAAGTTCGACACACCCAAAAACGCAAGATGGATTTTGTAATGAAACAAGCTTTAGGCGGTGAGTAATTAACATAGTATGTTAGCTTAGCATGCTAAAGATCTACATGTTAGCACTGAGTTTGAATGTTTATTTAAAAAGCACCATTTCTGGCCAGAAACTGGTGAGCATTTCATTTTGATGGGCCTGTCGAAACGTTCCTGTGTGGCTAGCATGAGCATTAGCGCAATGGCAACATTAATGAAAATGAATTATCGACATGCTCACCTTGTTAAAGGACGCAACAAAATGTCAACAAAGGGTGACGCACACACAGCCGAATGTGCTAATGTGATTAGGGGAGGCAAATGAATGTTATTGGATGGGAAATATTGACTTTTTTTTCTTTTGTTTTTTACTGATGGTTTAATTAGAAACAAGCCCGGTAGCTGTAACTCTCTCTCTCTCTCTCTCTCTCTCTCTCTCTCTCTCTCTCTCTCTCTCTCTCTCTCATTCTCTCACACACACACACACACACACACACACACACACCAAACTTCAAGTCGGTCTGATACCTTCTATTGTTGCAACCATATAATAGTTGTGCATCAACGTCAACACGACACCTTCATAAAATAACTTTGAATCGCTAATTTATTACAGTAAGAAATTGCTCGTTCTTGACACACCATTAATTTAAATTGGCAGAATGCATTATCGGGCGCCGCCACCGACCAGACAAAAAGCTTTTAATACTTGACAAAAGCAAACAACTGTGTTAGATTGTCTTCCCAAACTCTTTCTCAAATGTCTCAGTACCTCACACATTTTTTCCCCAATCTTAAAAGGTCGTTTATCAACACATACAGATAAAAAAATTACAAAAAATCTGCCATTTCACAGTTTTGCTCATACTGTGTGGGGTTTCCTGTAATAATTTTGATCATCTCAACACACAGTACCACACACAAGCGTTCTTTTCCAGCACTGATCTCTTTCAAGACAAAAATCACATATGATCAAACACAGGTGTTTTGAAATGGATAGAGAGGGGAGCATCAAAAAATTCCAATGTCACCAAAAAAGGCAGCTTTGGTATCTTTTTTATTTGGGGTAGGATCTATAGAATACACATACGTACAGCACATTTGACCATAAAGTTGTATTCAATTCAATTCAATTTTGTTGTTTATTTGACCACGGCGTCCTTGCGGGTCAGTCAGAGCGCTTCTTGATTGGCTGCGTTCCGTTCATGTTGCAGTTCACGGGGTCAAATGACTCGAGAGTCTGCCGTTTTCTCCACACATGAACAGTTTTGGCGGTCTTTGAAATGCACTCATTTTATAGGACCATCAGAAAGGGAAAAATAGGCTGTCTCATAGGCAGATATACTGTAAATCTGCACACTGTACCGCAAAACTCATTTTTGCCATTACGACAATGAAACCGAATAAAAGTTTAATCATCACATCGCATTATTACTTGATACATGGATTACTCGTTTTGAAATCAGTCAACTGTTTGTTGTTGGTTCAATTATTGTCCAAGTGAGTGTAAACAGGGGAAAAAAATATTGCAAAATCACAACATTATGGATTACACGTGACAATTTGACATTTCGGTCCAAATTTCGGCAAGGATCGTGGAAGTTGACAAACATGATTTGCTTTCGCGGGCCACATAAAATGACGTGACGGGATGGATCTGGCCCCCGGGCCTTGAGTTTCACACCTGTGCTGTAACATATTTATTAATAGGGTTTTGGGTGTCTGGAACGGATTCATTGGACTGACATCATTTCCTGTGGGAAAGAGTGATTCATATTCAGTTTATATTTATATTTCTCAAACAGGTTCCTCACCAAAGCCGAACTATGACTCAGATTGTCGAATATGCGAGGGTTCGCATCTGTGGCAGTGATGGTTCCTCATTCCCCTCCAGCAGGATATCAAACAAACGGGTGATGCGGATTTTATCACGGCCATCTAGTGGAGCAGACAGGAAGTGTCTGTCCTTGATTTCCTGTGCTACGACCAGCGAGCTGAAAATCAATCACCAACATGTCATGAAAGCGGCCTTGGAACAATATCCTAATGTAGGCCGTATACTATGAGCTAAATATAGTCTACATATGATCAGCCAGCTTGATTTAAAGCAGAGCGCAAGCTGCGGGATCAGTTGTCGGCAGGGGCAATCATTCCTGCTCATTTCCTGTTTGCTTTTCATTATCTCATCATGCCCCTCTGTGCACCCCCCTTCCCATCCCGAGGCTGCTTGCCTGCCTGGCCGGTTGCTTTCTGCCATCACATAAAGCAGACGCCTGATCGGACGGCGAGATCCGGCAATGATCTGATAGATAATATGAAATTATTGTGCCGAGTCATCTTTTTTTTTTTTAATCCATCCGAGCGCTCATCAGGTAGAGGAGAGCTTCTTAGCGCCATGCCGTCAATGGAGTAACGAGGAGCACTTCAATGAGCCTCCTTTGTGCTAATGCTAACGACCAAGAGGAGGAGGAGGAGGAGGAGGAAGGATGAGTGAAGAAGAGGCGAGGAGAGAGTAAAGGTTCAAGATGAGTGCAGGGACGGTGATGGTCCCGTTTCTTTCATCCCCTTTACACGCCCCATGTTCAATTATGATGATGATGTATGTATGATGTATGATGTGTATGATGACTACATCACACACATGCATGCGCTGATGGACTGAGGGATGATGTTGCCCCAGGAAATTTCCCGTCTTCAAAGGTAGTATCGAACAGCTACACCGGTGGTTACATTCTGGATCTTCTGTTGAGTGTCTAAGGTTTAGCCCCTTTCACACCGATGGATGTTGACCTACACCTTGCCTACATTCGGATGTAGTCCCATAGACTGAATCTTATTTTGCATCGCTGATTCAGCAATTTGGGAGGAACTATAGGCCCTGTCACACTGTCAATCTAAGACAGCTTTTACCCGTGTTGCTACCCTGTGTGCAAGGTATACGGAATGGAGGAACGTCAAGACTGAGGTAGTACCAAAAGTGTAATTCGGCTCAATGTGCAAAAGCACAGGCTAAATGCCCGATTTTCCGAGTCATCTCAGATGTGACAATTTTGCAGTAGCTGTAGCCCCTTTCACGCTGCCCATAATAGCTATATTTTTTGGGGGGTTGATGTTCTGTGTGTCAGGTTCAGGATACAAAGCAGAGACCTAAAGGCAACCTGCAAACTTGTTTGATAACCGAGGTAGGATCAGAGATTTAACGTAAGAAATGGTGAGAAAACAAGGGGGGGGGGGGGGTGAAGTTTAACACCAAGACTCCCCTCATACAATCCACTTGTGATGTGATGTTTGTTTTGTTAGCTGTCACAACACCCAGCGGACAGGCTGACCTTAGCCCCGCCCCCATGCTGAGCGCCGAACTCCCCCCCCCACCCCTATTTCACGCCAGCTGAGTGTTAATTTGTCGCACTCGCTTTGGTTGCTGCCGCACGCCGCCACAGGCGGGAAAAAGCCTGACGATGATGATGATGACGACGATGATGCTGAGTGCTTCTACGACACAGCCAGCACATGCGTAAATTAAATAACGCATAATGTAAGCAGTGCATTCGACATTTACCTTGTAGGCAACATTATTCCATTTTATTTGCAGCATATCTGGATGACAAATCCCGACGAATGTTAGCTTTCCTCTCAGTCGTCGAAGCTAGCCGTTTAGCTAGCTGTTACCGCTGACCAAGAGGACAAAATTACTTAGGTAAATAAGTCAAGAAAATAATAATTGTACTTTGCACATTACATAATCAGCACTGTTCCATTATTTATACATAACCAGTGACTCTCGTGAGGATCGAGTGGTTCAAATAATGGTTGGGTGGATGGATTTATGATATACTGTGGTATATAGGAATATACGTTTGATTTAAAAACCAAAAGTATTGTATTATTGTATACCAAACATACATGTATGTGCATAGGCAGCAGTATACAATGTATACTGTATAAAAAGTACCATTTACATGTTCTAAATGAAGAATAACACAATAATCACGTTGAGTACATCAAATAATATAATGTGCACGTTGGGTATGATCCATGTCGACTTGCTGAGCAATGGAGCTGATGAAGTCATTTTCTCGAAAATTCGAGATGTTAGACGCATTTGTGTGTGTGGGGGGGGGGGGGGGGGGGGGTGAGCCAAGATGAAGATCGATAGTGTGATGCAATTTTGATTCTCTGCTGCTAGATCCATAATTTATACACTCAGGGGGTCCTGTATTTACGATCGACCCCACCGAGGTAATAACAAGGCGCCATCGATGCGTCTTGAAACGTTCAGGCACCGCCAAATGTGTGGACTTACATCAGCTTTTTTCTATCACCACTCTTTTCTTCTGTCTTGGTACTGTGTTCAGGGGCCACCAAGGACATGGGCAAGATGCTGGGCGGCGAGGAGGAGAAGGACCCCGACGCGGCCAAGAAAGAGGAAGAGCGTCAGGAGGCTCTGAGGCAGCAGGAGGAGGAACGGAAAGCCAAACACGCTCGCATGGAGGCAGAGAGAGAGAAGGTCCGGCAGGGCATTCGGGACAAGGTAACACAAATTCCTCTTTTCGCCTCCCAGGCAAGCTCACGGAGGCCAGTAGTAACTTCCTTAGCACGTGCTAATGCTAAAGTGCGGCAGAGCATTTGGGACAAGGTAACACAAATTCCTCTCTTCGCCTCCCAGACAAGCTCACGGCGGCCAGTGGTAACTTCCTTAGCACATGCTAATGCTAAAGTCCAGCACAGCATTTGTGGCAGGGTATCACAAACTTCTCTGTTAGCCTCCAAAGCAAGCTCATTGGTAACTTCCCAAGCATGTGCTAATGCTAATACTAATGTTATGTCCAGCAGAGCATTAGGTACCTGTTTAAGGAACGAGAACCTCCTCACTTAGCCTCATAGACATGTTCATTGGGGATAGTGCCAAGTTTCCTCGCTGTTGCCAATGCTAATGCTAGCATCAATGCTAGGGCTACATGTCTGTATTTCCAATGGCAATGCTACTGCTAACACTAAGGCGTGCATGGTTGCATTTCTTCTTGCCATCAAAAGGGATTTTTTTGTGGACTTTTGAAGGAGCTATATAGTCCGTGAGCTAAGGAGGTCTTTTTTTGAATCTAGTACGGCCTGAAGAAGAAGGAGGAGAAGGAGGCTGAGGAGAAGGCAGCAATGGAGCAGGCCTGCGAGGGCTCCCTGACCCGCCCCAAGAAGGCCATCCCCAGGGGCTGCGGGGATGACGACGACGACGACGACGAGAGTATTCTGGATACCGTCCTCAAGTATCTGCCCGGTCCGCTGCAGGACATGTTCAAGAAGTAGACCGGGACAAAAAGACCGGGGAGGGGAAGGGAATTAGGGGGAAAGATAATTCATATTCAGGAAGAGACGATCTTGCCAAGCAGTTGGAGGCTTCACACTGCCTTTTCTAAAAGTTTTTGTTTTGTTTTGTTTTTGTTTTACTCCCTACAACATTTTTTAAATTTGATTTGTTGCTATCAGGCCTTTTGACTGGTCGGTCGTCACCTGTCGCCAGGCAGACACCACCAAATCCAAAGTTGAAAGTATATTTTTCCGGACACGTGCCTTCATTGCAAGTGGACGTGGGAAAAGCATGCCAACGTTTAGGATCGCCTGATTGGCCAGCAAGATGTAGTAACACTGCCAACTTCAACATGTATTGGATCAGGAGTCAAAAACCCCTTTCACGTGGACCACAAAAGTTGAATATCTGTGGTGTTATGGTATAATGAAGTAAGGGAACCTGCGCCATAGAATTTAGGTCACTTTGCCTGACAGCAGAGTTCTGTCAGCAGATGGGGCATTGAATGCGATTCGGACGATTCAATACCGACTCTACTTTTACTTTGTATGTCTCTGATGCACCGATTTTGGCCCCTTCTACACTGCTTATTAAGGCATCTTATTCCCGGCTTGCCTGTCTGAAAAGTACGGCCACTAAAGGCGGGAATGAAAACTACCTGCAAATTTGCCAGCTTCCGTGGTAGTATTAGATACCTGACAGCAGTGTGTGAAAGGTACAAGTGGACAAGGCTTTTCTATAACGTCTCGGATGCACTCATTTTGCAGGAACTCAAGCCCCTTTCACTCTGCCCTTCAAATAATTTCTTTCGCTGTTTCTATTTCTTATTTTGTACCAACACCGGCCTCCCAGGTTGTATCAGAGGTGTAACAACGACAGGATGTTGACCACGTGAAAGGGAATCTGACCATGTCCTCCATTCAACGGGTTCTTTGTGAAAGGCACAGGTGGATGCTGATCGACTGTTTCATCTCTGATGCACCGGTTTTGGGGAAGGTCTAGCCCCTTTCACACTGCCCTTCAAAGCCAACGTATTCCCGGCCCGATCCCAGTTGGCTATGCTGTATGAAAGGTACCAACATGGGATGGTGGATAAAGTCAGCTTGTGAATTTGTCAACTTCCAAGGTAGTACCAGATTGGTAACAATGGCGGGACAGCAGCTGCGTGAAAGGGAATTATGGCAAATCTGAGCCGATATGTTTGGTATCATCTTCTTTTTGTCGGATTCTGTGTGAGAGATACAACTGGATGGAAGCTCTTCTGCTCTTTTGTCTCTGTTTCGCCAATTTTGAGGAAAGTCCCTTTAACGCAATCGACCAAAGCCAATTTATTCCAGTTTGTTTATCGACGACCTGGAAATTTCCTGGGCTCCTGTAGCGATTTGATGGCAGGACTATCTGTGAAAGCGTACACCTTTGCTGTATTCTGTATGAATGCCAAAACTTTGCGCAACCTGTATGAAAGGGGCGGCTTCTTTTTCCCGTAAAATATTGGACACGTATTTCCAGCTCCCCTTAGACAATCAGTACAAACTTTGGGCAATGAGAAATAAGGGGTGCGAGGTTGGAGGGTGAGGTTAAATTTCAAAATTGATCCCCATGTAGACCAAAGAATACGATTGTTTCCGACATCTGCCCCCCCCCCCCCACCCAAAAAAATAAATGAAAGACCACAACGACGTCAAGCTGTGTGTCAGCAGTGCGCTAGTGGTGTGTTATAGGTACATCAGCAGCGCTTTATCACTGTGCCAGCGATATTAGTGATGTATCCGTCATGCATTAGTGGTGCTTTGGTGGTACATTAGTGGTGCGCCAGTATTGCATCGGCGGTGCATTAGTGCTGAGGAATGGTCAATGTCAATGGTATGAGTCCTTTGGACAAGCTAACTGTGTTCGCATGTGACTAAAGGCGAAGAAGCTAAAGTGCTATGAAGCTAGAATGCTAAAAAAGCTCTGAAGCTAACAGGCTAAGAAGCATGCGGTTTTCTGTCAGCAGTCATCGGCGCTGCCGCAAGAACATGAAAACACTTTATTGCCGTGTTTTTAGTTATCGGTGACAAAGTAGTAGAAGAAGATTCGGGATTAGACCACAAAGCCATACACTTGAGACTTTTTGCAATAATTTCTTGAATGTTTTTTTTTTCTTTGTGTGCGTACGTCGTGTGTACGTTTACACAACACGCGCGTCGGAAGGAACCATCTTTGCGTGTGTTTAAGTGTGTGGTTGCCATTGTGTGTTTTAATACTGAACACTTTTCTCATGTTAATGCATGCAAACTTAAGACCGCATTGATGAATTGATTAATTGTTTGGGTCTTTATGGTTTCAGTTAACCTTGGAACCAAACCAATTGTTTGTGTTCCTGGAGGGTATCAAATATACCTCATTGCTATCACTTCCTGTATGTGACGTCATCAAACCTCCATGGGATAAACCACCAGATTCAGATTCTGAATTTGAATCTGAATCTGGTGGTTTATCACTTCCTGTATGTGATGTCATCAAACCTCCATGGGATAAACCACCAGAATACCTCCATGGGATAAACCACCAGAAATCTGGTGGTTTATCCCATGGAGGTTTGATGACATCACATACAGGAAGTGATAGCAATGAGGCGCTGTTGCCACTCTGCTACTTTCGCAACGTGTGGGTGGAAGCACACTGGCTAAAAATGCTAAGAGCTAGCTTTTAGCGCATTTGGCTACGTGCGTTAGCTCCTTGTGGCTACAACTTGTGTTAATGCGTTGATACGTCCGTTCACACATTATCGAGAAGTAATATTTGGAAATCCAAACAAAAAGATGGATTTTGAGTTTTGCTTCCTATATGAACTCACTCGATGAAATTCATTTCAATGTGTCGCATTTTATTTCTTTTTCAGTGTTTCCTGTTCCGCCAGTCACGTTTGCTCACTTGTCATCGTGTTGGCTTCCAAAGGGCTATTCTGTGTTTTGCGTATGCTTGTTCTTCGGCTTTATGGGGGATTGAGAGGAATGGACCCACAAGAGAAACGCATGAGCCCGCCGTCGTCGTCATCATCTCCATTTTGACGCTTCTCGCTTTAACGCTGACCGTGTTGCCTCATCGTCTGCCGTTTTTGAAGCTTTCTCATTCAATTCAGTGCGCATCTCAATGCGGTGCATGCGCATTGGGCACCTGGGGGCAGTATAAGCCATCCATCCATCCATCCATGCATGCATCCATCCATTTTCTTAACCGCGTAGCCTCGCTGGGGTCATTGAGTCATCACAACTCCTTCTCAGCTCATCTTTCTTTTTGGAGGATAAAGAATATGGCCCTGAGCCGAAGGACAGCTCGTATCTTGGTAAACTCGTGAGATGGCTCGCTCATATCTAGTGGGGGCCGCTGTTTTGAAATCTGTGAGAAAATGTAATTTGCATGAGCGAAGCTCAATGAGATTATAAAGGTGGCGTTAACTGGCATCGGCTCGTGTTAACGCGCTTAACTTCGTGTTTACACGCTGTAGCTCTGGTTAGTGTGAGTTAGCTTGAGTTCACACGCGTTAGCGGTAAACTCAGAGTTATCGCAATCAACTGCCATTATTGCTCCGAACTGCCTTTTTAAAAATATATATCAAGGTTTTAACTCGCCGCACACACTTGTACGTGATCAACACGTTGGAATCAAACCCGTCAGTGGGTCATCCATTTTCCGCCATGCCAAGTGATAGATGTTTGCAGATGACAGTGTTGTGCCATGGTGGCTGTTTCCCGATGCATTAAGGGACTTTTCTTTCTGTCATTCAGGGTAAAAATCATTTCAGGTGCAGCAGAATGTCATCAATCAAGTTTGAAAAAAATAAAAAATAAAATCTGAAAAATGTGTGCTTTGCATGTCATGTCGTCTGTGCGGCGCTCGCTGTGTCAACAAACATGCTACGTCTTTGCAACTGTCTGTCCTTTTTGGATGTCTCGTTAATAATAAACAACAACATTAAAATTGTTTATTTAAGGAAGGAAGTCCTGTGTCCTATTTGTGATATTTTACAACAATATTCATCTAGGTTTGACAAAATTTGACATCCAAATAAGAGACAAGCCAATTTTTGATTTTTAAAAGAGACATATCAAGTACAATTTGTCTTAAAAAAATATGTAAAATGTGTTAATGTTCATTTTCTACTTTATAATGACCAATTATTTCAGGAGCAATCAGTTGTTCAATATACATACATAATGGTTTATTTTACAAACCTGTTGCATTAACAATAAATCAATCATTACCTGAGATGAGTGAATAAAAAAAAAAAAAGACATTTTAAAATGAATACATTTCAACAATCCAATCTTTTGAAGAAAAAAAACCTGGCTAAATTAATGCTACAATTGGAGCCGCTTATTTTAATTACCAAGAACTTCCATGTTGTGTTTTTTGTCATTCTATTTATAATTTAGTTCAAATCAAATTATTGTAAATGTTTAATTGTGTTCCGTTTTTTTACCAGTTGTTTTAAAATCATTAAACATTTAATGATTATATTTTTTATGCTTTATTTTTTTCTATTTTCATTTGTGTGTAGTTCAATTATACTTAACCAATTATGTAATCAAATTAAACTAGTTTCTAAATGCATGTCACAAATACTGTCGAATAAATACAAATATTAAGTGAGCGGATGTAAATATTTCACCTCACACAATCATGGTGTCACAAAAAAAAATGCGTGCATTCTTCGCTTTCAACAGGAAATTATTTCGATTCAAACTCGTCAGCTGCTGTACCTAATGAGGTGTCCAGACCTTTTCAATATTGCGCGAGGCTTCTATCTAGCGGACGGACGGCAGATAGCATTGCGGTAAACAAGTGGACATATGGTCACACTTTTTCCTGACTGAGCAGATTTTCGCAAAAAAATGCCTAATTTGGGAAGAAAAACACGCACATTTTATATATGTATATATATATTTATTGAAAAAAAAAA
Organism: Hippocampus abdominalis; assembly: GCA_018466805.1. Lineage (NCBI taxonomy): Eukaryota > Metazoa > Chordata > Actinopteri > Syngnathiformes > Syngnathidae > Hippocampus > Hippocampus abdominalis. The sequence continues at coordinate 24,558,014 of CM031695.1, forward strand.
GTTTTATTTTACAACAAAGACACTGGAATGGCAGTTTGCACATGAACACAGCATGACACCGCAACAAAAACATTTATCATACAAAACAAATATGCGCGCTTTATGTTGGAATGCACCTTATTGAGTGTAACTGCTTTGTTTCATATACACAGTATATCGTTTGGTATGTTGAGGCTATACAGTTGTGCCAGTAACGTATCACGGATGAATATAATACATTTTTCTTAATATAAGAAACACAAACTATTTACACTATACTACATCATTCTGAAGACATTATTTTAAAAAAAATAGCTAATGTCCAAATCAAAGTTGCCCTATTTTGTCTAGGTGTAATGTAAAAAAAAAATAGCACGTGTCGTTCTGAGACGTAAAAAAAAAAAACAACTTGTGTGCAACTCATCTGCCAATTGCAAGTTCGACAGGGATTTCCGCTAAACCAACGACGAGAAGGGTCGCCGCGGCAACAGATGTGCCCCCTAAAAGCTCTGGAAGAACTGCAGCGAGAGCTCGTAGCCCAAGAACATGGTGGCGCTCATGGGGAAGCCTCGGATGGCGTTCACCGACGTGCCGCGGAAGAACACCTACACACGCACGACGACACATAAACACGGCGTTCAATGGCGACCTTTGGAATTGGAATTGTCATGCAAACATTCACATGGCATTGAGGGCGCTTACGGCGGCGTCCAGCAGAGGGCGCCCACGTACCCACCTGTGCTCCTTCCGTCCTGTAGCTATGCAGGATGCAGTGAAGAATGCCCTTGTACTTCCTGTGCAGGTGAGCGTCCGCCTGGAGGCGACTCTTGACCACGTCGGCGGGCGTGGCCGTCACCCAGGAGACAGCACCTGCAAAAAAGAAAAGAAAAACAATTAGGTCATTCACCTGGCTGATCTCACCTGATGTTTTTTTTTTTTTTAAGTGCATTTCAGGGCGAGTGTAGTGCAAAGTACAAACGTGTGTGAAAGTAGGCCAGGGTTTTGAATAAAACAAGTTTTATTTGGCAAAATGGATTCCAGATGATGAACGCGAGTGGAAAAAAAAAAGTAAGAAGCAAACAGACCAAGTGTGCTTGAGCAAACGTTTGCTTGAGATCATAATGTGAAGTCTTTCCTGATTACTTGATTTGGAAAGTTATTTGTATGGTTACATTAAGCGCATAGTGATTGTTATTGTTGTTTTTTTTTTTTTTAAAGACTGCCTTTCTAGACTTCACTTAATAAAATCTAAAGTAAAGACTGTCTTTTTGAATAGACATATTCAACTATTAGTATTGTCATGGCAAAACTCAATATAATGAGAAATATAATGATTCTGCAGTCATGCAATCTGATAGGACTTTGTCTTAGGATTGCACACTGCGCTTCGATTCACATTTTTTTTCTTTTCGACTGTTGCCGAAGCTAGAAAACACTCAACCGACAGCACAGAGTGTTCAACAAATCTTCATAGTTATGTTTCTCGCTGGCACAAACTCAAAACGGTGACCGATTTAAAGTGTCTTGGTAGTATCTAAATAACGTTTCTGACCTGCAAGTCCGCCAGCCAGCCATATGGCACAGGGGTGCGGTGCCGTGGCGCCGTCTGGTTTGAGGAGATCACAGAAGAAGGCGTAGGGCACAAAGTAGAGGGCGTAGCCGGGGATGTCCCTGAGGAGCATGGCCCCGCCCCCACGGTATAGACCCTGGATGCCCTCGCGTCGCACGACACTGCCGATGCAGTGAAGCGGGCCACGGTACGCGTAGCCACCACCGCCGCCGCCGCCGCCGTTGGACACGTGCAGCGAGCGCACACCCGCCGGCGCCGCTGCGGCCATGTTGTGAGAAACGCCGCCCGCCAACTGGAAACTCTCTGATCACAGAACACAAAACAGAACATCTTCTCTCACGACTTGTCAACCACCAAAAACAAAACAAAAAAAACACCAAAAAAACACACATTCTGTGATTGATGCTGTGAAAAAAAAAAAAAAAGAAGAAAGAAATCAACATCTGCAGAATTGCATGGACAATTTCTGCAAGCAATGCAGAAAAATTCAAGAAATATTCCACGTGCCTTGGATGATATTTTTCACATCATCCCTGCCATAAAGCAAAACCAGATCATCAATGTTTGACACGGCTCCTGGAAAAGGTGTTTACTAATTAACATCTCCACGATGACATGAAAAGTTCATTTCAAGGAAAAACTTGACAGATAAGCTCACGTGTGTGTTTGTGTGTGTGTGTGTGTGTGTGTGTGAGTGCACGCGCATGTGTAATATTAACAGCAGGCAGTAACACGTGCACATAGAGGTCAGAACCTCATCTTGCAAAACTTAATACTGATCCTTGACATGCAATCAGGGCAGGTGGGCTCACAGCCATCAGGCATTCCCCTACCAAAATATCCCCCCCTTTCCCCGAAGAAAAAAAAAAAAAACAACCACGCACGCGCTTCACACCGTGCACGGCGCTCACCGCACTGATGGCAAATTTGCTTGTTTTTATTGTTTCCACATGTCTTTTCCACAGCACAAAAATATTTGGGATGAGGAAATCTTCGTTTGAATTAGCCAAATCTTTCTTCGGGCTGCCTGCTGCAACTAAAACTCCACATAAGATGTAAAGTTGGATTGCTGATGACTATTCTCGCCACTTGAGATATAAATACGTATGGCGAACAGCGGCGCCGCAAGATACAGGGGTACCTCTACTTACGAACGTCTCTTCATACGAAATTATCAAGTTACGAAATGCCTCAACTGGAAAATATTGCCTCTAGTTACAAAAGAAATTTCAAGATACGAAAGGTAAAAATACAGTTTGGCCCGCTACTTGGAGCTCAGAGTTTTCTGAATGCAACATACTTAGAGATGCTATGCCATTGGCTACTACCGAGCATCATCCTGGCATCCCATTGGCTAAGAGGGACCTCTACCGTTTGTGTCTATGTATGTAGATAGATAGCTGTGTGTCTATGCAGCGTCCTCATCATTTGCCCCACTTTTGAATCCCCAGAAAAAGTGTCGGCAACCAGTTGGGCGATCGTTCACTATGCTGATGTTTACCTTGGAAAGCCGTTCTTTACAAAACGCGAGGCAAAAACCACTTCTGAGAGAGAACATGAACTTAAGAGGGCAAACGATGAGGACGCAGTTAAATGACCATCATTTTTATTCTTTACTCTATGCTTTGTTTTTTTGGGTTTTTTTTACACTATGCACAACTCTCATTTATTGTGCAATAATCTCATTTGTAACATGTATTTGTTCAATTTTTGAAGCATTTTTATGCTTTAGAAAACATTTATGTAGGAAATCTGAGGGGGCTTGGAACGGATTACGACATTTACATTGAAAATGCGTCTCTACAGTCAAACCTCGGGTTTCGAACGTCTCGGTTCTCGTCCAATTCGGTTTTCGACCAAGAATTTCGAGTTTTTTATGCCTCGGATGACGAACAAATTTCGGTTCTCGAACAAACTGAGCGCACTTGAATGCACCATTTGACTCCTGTCGCCTTCCTTACACGAGGAAGTGACGCTTTCTCGTGTTGCTTTCCATTGTGAGCAGACGTGTTTAGTAAACATTTTTATTTTACAAAGAGCGTGGTTTCGGTTTTCGAACAATTTCGGTTTTTGAACAGCCTTCTGGAACGGACTATGGACGAAAACCGAGGTTTACTGTACTGACAAAATTTTCTCAATTAATTTTCTAAGTAGAGTTAGCACTGTACACGCAGGCATTCGGACGATTACTCAGTCGTACGTTTTTTAATCCTCGCCACAGGACTAAATTAGCAGCCCACAGGCCTATTCCAATTATTTTACCAGTGATGGGATCGGGTCTGCATGCACAGTATCAACTATCCTTGGCAACAAGGCTGCAGACGACTTGTCGCCGCAGTAAATTTGCACTTGTGCGTGCACATGCGCGACCTACCCGCCAGCACGGCCGTGTGCGCCTGCATCTGCAGGCGGATCTTGACCAGGTCGATGGGGGCGCCCAGGGCCACCGAGACCAAGCCGGTCAGCATGCTGGCCGCAGCCACGTCGTTCAGGCTGGCGGGGTGGCGCTCATCGCCGTAGCGACGCTTGCAGATGGCACGCTGCGCATTGCTGAAAAAGCCGAACACCAGCGAGTTGTACGCCGCGATGGTGGCCACCGGGAACGACATGCCTTTGAAGAAGCCCCGCCCCTGACCGCAAGATAACATATACAGATACATTGGTTCATAACAAATACATTTTCAAACACGTTCTTAAATTTGACATCGTAGTCATTGAAGAAATTATTTAGTCAAATAAAGTATATAAACATGAAAAAATATTTTTGATTTTGATTCTCGGCAACATCTCTGTATTCAGCATGTCATAATTTGATTGGCACATATGAAGACTTCAAATGGCAGCTGGCCCTTTCAATTTCTGTATAATTTACAACACAAATTAAAAATAATGAGCTGAACTCGTTTTACTTTTTTCACCAAAATGGAAGATTTTCCATTTGAACTCTTCATACGTGACAACTTGCTTAATGGTTCTGGTTTCGGATAATGGTGTCATACCGTCTCCTTCCTGTAGATGGTGATGATGCAGTCGATCATGTTCTTGTAGCTGTTTCCCGCCTGCAGTCGCGTCTGCCAAAATCCAAAGCCGAACAGTCAACACAGGCGAAGGATTTTATTCAATTTTTTTGCAATTATTTCTTTTTTTACCTTGACAGTGTCCAGAGGGTGTCCCATCACCACACTGGACGCCCCTTTACACACACACACACACACACACACACACACACATACAATCAGAAACAGATAAATATAAGACTTTTCCGACTTTTCTTGAGCCTAAATAACTGGCTCCATAACCTCTACATTCTTTATTTTTTATCACGTTTCCACCCATCCATCTTTATTAAACAATTTCGATGAGCAAATGAGATACGTTCACATTTGACGTTTACTTTATTTACACTCGATTGACCTCAGGGTAGCAATAACAACACGGCAAGAGCGCCCCTACAGGCCACATATGGACATTCATTTGTGTTGTTCTAGCCGCCTTATTTAGCCACTTTGAAACATTACAAACACTTCTATATGATGCACATTGTGACAAATACCAACGAGTAAACAAAATAAACACGTAATAATACCCACACGCACAAATTACTGAAAGGTGTCCCCAATATTTTGACCTTTTCATACTGCTAAAGAGCAATCACACACACTTGCAAGTGTATCAAACTAATGGAGACAAAATTGACACAAACATACACGCGCGCGCGCGCGCACACACACACACACACACACACACACACACACACACACACACACACACACACACTCACGCACGAACGCGCACACGCTAATCACGAATATACGGGAGTCTGCATCATATTAACGTGCGAAATATTTTGAGCTAAACACGCACGAGCACACACGCACGCACATACACCCACAAGGAAGTGTCGTCCACTGACCTCCGACCCATCCGGCGAGGAAATCGTCCATCCGGAAGCTCTTGGAAGCCATTTTTATCTTTTCACTCTTGAAATTTCATCCGAAAGCACACGCTCACACGAAGTCACACACAAGTTCGTCGTCGCGTGGCTGTGTTTGTGTTTTGAGTCCGCCGAGACGCACCACGACTCTTTGATTGCAAAGCGCTCCGCCCCTCAGCCTGGATGGCGGCCAATGAGAACGCCGGTCAGTCTCCTCCTAGCCAATCGAGCGCCAGCTGGGCTAAACTGCCAGCCAATCGACGCGTGAGACGCAAATGAGCCATGAGGGAGGCAAGCCAGAACACACACGCACACACACACACACACAATATAAATACTGTATATGAAAATATATATATTTTTAAAATTACAGGAAGAAAGTTTTGATTAGCAGGTATTAATTGAACAATATCTTCATAATGTGCCTGTTCCAGTGGAATCCATCACATTGAGTGGTGTTCCTAATGTTCGACACTCGAGCATAAAGTGTTTGAAAATTAGGAACATGTCTTGATCTGAATGCAAGCGTAATGTACATATTGTTCAATTCATTTCCCCCCCAAATGATTCCTATAAAAAAATTTTTGCATTAAATTGTATATGAGTAAATCAGTAAATTGTTCTTATTTAACAGACTTGAATTTTTTGTTTGTTTTTCTTCCGTCTGACCCCATTGGCCTGTGTGAACAAACAAAAGCAAAACAAAACAGAGAGAGAGAGAGCGAGACATCCTTGCATAAGCAAGGCAAAGTCAAATTAAGAACAAATGTTTGGCAATGTGTGTTTGCGTTGGCAAATTTCTTCCGTTATGAGTCAAGGATAATCCTTAATTCAAATTTAAAGTTGATGATAAATATTTACCAGGAATCAGCAAGTCAAAACGTGTCAAAACTATTGAATAAGAAGGTAGCTCAATGTATTTTCTTGGTCCAAACAATCGTGATTATGGTGAAACGTCCAATAATCAAATGTGATGTTTTGCTGTATGACAGTTCAAAGTTCATTTACACGGTTTGAATCAATAGTCGTGTGCATTAGCGCCCCCTAGCACGCTCCGTCCTTTTCAACAAGTCTTTTTCTCAAAAGTGTGTATTTTTACTCACTTTTTACCCTTTGGCTGCGTGTGGGCGGGGCTTCTCGTGATGTGACCTCCAGGCGTGTTAAATATTATGTCCTCGATCAGCACAAACACGACATTGAAGCTAAGCTAACAACCTTCAGGTTCGGTCACTAGCGGACACAACCTCAGATATAACCCAAGAATGCAGAATTGCTGATTTTTTAAAATTTTTTTATGGGGGAGCGAATGAGGGGGCGATGAATATTCAGGAATATTGGGTCTTGAATTTTTTTAAGTTTAAATGGTTTTATTTTGTAAAAGAAATATGTAAGGAGCAGTAAATATGTCAAATGCGTCTTAATTAGGGTTTAATTGTGAAACGTTTTGATATATTTTATCTGCTGAGATGTTTCTTTTTCTGCGTTGTGCCAAATGGCTGTAATGTTGAATTTTATTTTATTTTTCAGTTTTTCATTTGATTTAACTTTGGGATATACCATAACTTTATTTTGACAGTCTCTACATTATAAGTTTAACTTATGAGAGTTGAATCATTACTTGTACTTGTACCTGCAGCGTCTAGATTTCCGCAAGTATCTGTGCTTGTACATTTTTGTTGCGTGTGTGTACTTTTGCCACTTCTGACGTTAATGTTTCGGGTCACTTGGGTTAACCGCTCAAGCTCCCGTGCCCCCACCTCCCGAGATAAGCGCTCGATAGCACACAAACGTCACGCTTGGACGGAAAGTTCCAGAAAAACAACGCAGCTTAAAGTACTCCATCACTTATTAGTCAAGAGGAATTATGAATAAGTTCCCAATTGGGCAAACTTCAGTTTCCTTATGAGAATGTTTGCCGTTTATTGGTTCTCAACACCACCCCCAAAACTCACTCAGCCCCTAAAAAGTTCGAAAAAAAACCCCCCCGCCTCCTGTTTTACAAATAAACACAAAATTGGATGGACATGTGTATCAAGACACACGAAAAAGTCTGAAGAACCAATACCTGCAAATAAACAGGAAATAGACCATTTTGGTTTGAAGAAGGCTGATGGAAACTAAAGAAGTTTAACATGATCAGTGTTTTCACAAAAATCCATTCTCATGAATTATTGATGATCACATATAAAGGTCATAAAGCAAATTTATGAATTGTGTATCAAACTGGCAGCCCTTCCCATGAATCCGTACAGAAGAAGTAGCTCTTAGTTACAAAAAGTTTGCTGACACCTGATAGAGCACAGGTGTGAAAGTCAAGGCCAGGGGGCCAGATCTGGTCCCCCACATCACTTGATGTGGCCCGCAAAAGCAAATCAAACATACTGACTTCTATGATGCTAAAATTTGTACCAAAATTTCAAATTCTCATATGAAATATATAAGAGCGCTATTGTGAGTTTTATTACAATACAATACAATACAATACAATACAATACAATACAATACCACACAATACATGCTGATTTATTTATTTTTTGTTTTTTAAATGTTTTAATTTTTAAAAAATAATGTTTTTTTAAATAATAATTTTATTATTTATTTATTGTTACCAAACTCCTCATTACAGTAACTTAAACTATAGTTGCATATGCTAGGCAGGGTGTCAACTTCTTTGTTACTTCATTGCTGTCCTGGCATTTAGTTAGCTAGCTAGCTAGTTTGTCTAGCTGGTCCTCGAAAATGCGGATTCATTTATGAGACTGAGATTAAAAAACAAACAAACCAATAAATCCTAGATTCTACCAATGGCCAGGGTACGACAAGGGACCCTGGAGATGGAAGTAAGTTCTTTTAAACTGAAAAGGAAAATATAATAAATATATAGTTCAATGCAGCAGTGTACAATCTGGTTCAATACATACGATACGTCTTCATATAAGTGAATGAACGAGGCTTTGTAAAGCGCTTTGGACGCCATGTGGTGTACAACTTGTTACTTAAGAGCACTCCTCTTACCGTCAACCATTTTGATCCAACTGCATTTTTCATTTGTCAGACTATGAAGCTGTTTTGGGTAAAAGGTACAATAAGCAACTGATTCAAGTTCATTGGATACTCGCTTGTTAACGTAAACACGAATTGTGAAAGCAGATTTTGGGTCCGCGTCCGAGCTCAACAAAGATTCACTGTAAATATTTACAACTCAAATTCTATAATGCTTCTCTTCATCAAGGATAATTCATTTTTTAAAAGCAAAAATGGTTTCTTCCACTTTCTGCTCTGTGTCACGGTGTATCATGTGAACTTACCGCATTAATGATCTCCAAGTAACTGCTTTAAAAATGGCTAGCTTACTTCAGATTGCTCTTGTTTTGGTTCTGAATGTAAAAATGGGATTCTGGTGCTGTTCGGTGCAGAGGCGTTTCTATTCTAATCTGAAACAGGACCCGGCCACCCCAATAGCTTGAAAAATCTTTGCCTTATTCCATTTTACAATAAAAGTTTTTCAAAATAACCATATTTAATTGCTTGAATGACAGATTTTGGCGTGTGTACTGAATTAAAGTCGTAAAAATGGCCCACATATCCTTTGATTTTTCTGTATGTGGAACTGAGAAGAAAAAGTTTCGACCTCCTTGCACGAGACCAATAATCAACTTTTTTGCCTCTACGCCAAACAATGTGAACATGATCTGTAAATATTTTGACCAACCTATTTAGCTAATGTATATGAGAGTTTCACAACACTTACAGGAGTCCTCAGATGATTTATTTGTTTGTGGGGGTCTAATTTCAAACAGTAGACATTTTAACCCGGATGACAGCCATAACACGGCTCTCATATCTCGCAGCCTGCTCACCCGTACTTATTAACATAAATCACTGCACTGTGATATGCTATGTTGCTATTTATAGACACACACACACACACACACACACACGCACACACAAATACATTTGGTACTGTAATTCAAGTCAGTGGTTTATTTAAAACTCGGGGTTCATCAAAAGATCACAACAGCAAAAATAGCACATATACTGTAAGGGAAAGTAAATACTGACACATCTCGTGAAGGAGGATATAAAACAACACAACATGAAGAAAAAAAACAACAACTTTTCCTTTCATGTGTGTCTCTTACTATTTTGGTCAATTTTTCTTCACCTTTTCACGTCCTCATGTTGATAAGTATATTTTGCATAATTTAACTAAATGTTTCCTTTCCCGTGTCCCAAAAGTTTTGTCCAAATTCAACAATTTGCTGATTTTTTTTCCCAATACTTTTGTCCACATTTACTTCACTTCTTGATTGTGTCCCACCATGATGTTATCCAAAATTCACGTTGTCTCTACTATTCATTTCTTGTCTTGGCACCAATATGTCCGTCCATTTTCATTTCGTGAATGTATCCCAATACTGTACTTTTTTCCATATATGTGTCCCAATACTTTTGCCCACATTTCTCTTCATTTTTTTTTTTTAACTTCCTGTAGCTGTTCCAATACTTTCGTCCAATTATCCTCCCCTCCACACCCTTTAGGTGTCCCAATACATTTGTGCATATTTTCTTTTCATCCTATAGGGGTCGGCAACACGCGGCTTCAGAGCCGCATGTGGCTCTTTAGCGACATCTAGTGGCTCCCTGGAGCTTTATAAAAATGTTTGAAAATGGAAAAATATTTTGATAGTAGGCTAATATAGCTCAACTAGATATAGATACATGTTGCAGCTCTGAAAAAGGAGAGCTGTTTTTTTTGTCCTATATGGCTCTTTCAACATTTTGGGTTGCCGACCCCTGTCCTATACGTATCTCAATACTTTTACATTTCACTCCAAACCTTTTATCCAAATCTCCGTCATGTCTTGAAAATGTCCCATGACTTTTGTAGAGCGTAGAGTGTGTGAGGGTGTCAAAGTAGGTCCTTAAAAAAAAAAAAAAAAAAAAAAAAAATCTCCTGGGCAAATACTGCGTCTAATTGCTCACAGTTGTTCATTTGGTTTAATTTACTTGCTTGCATAACACCGTTTTTTTCATAGTCTTTTTTTCCCCCTTGTTGCCATTGCTGTTTGTTTTGCCAACAGGATGTTAGGATCCGGAATAATCCGGTTCGGGGATTATCCCACAAATGCAGACATGGACAAATGATCCATACAAAAAAAAAAAGTTTTATTCCAGAAAGCGCAAGACCGACAAAGTACAAATTAGATCGCTGGTACTCATTAAAGTAACTTAAGAAATGTCATCTATGCTGCATGTTGACAATAAAGATGACCTTGACCCTTGACCTTAAACAAAAGTTGAATAAACCGTAATACTTGACTTCTTGATATGGTTTCAGTCATAACGGCCCTCCAAGGGAAACGGTAACTAAAATATGGCCCACGAAAAAAAATGTGTTTGATATCCTTGCCTTATCAAGTAGTCCATCAGTTGAAACTCGTGACAGGTGGGCCACTGGAGAGAACGCCCTCCACGCCAGACATATTTTAATTCATTTATGTATTAATTAGAAAAAAATTTTGAAGAATCAAAATGTTTGAAAATAGGAAAAAAGGGAAGATGTAATATAAAAAAATAACAACAGCTGACAACATTTTCGAAGTAGAGGCTGTACCTAATGAAATGTCTTCACAGACGTTTTTATGTGATCAAAATCACGTGATGTTGCATCCATATTGAAAACGTTTTTTCAGCTTTGACTTCAGTGAAGCAGTTCAATGAGTACTTCTACTTTGAGCCGCGTCCTTTTTTTTCCACCTTTCGCAAAAGTGCTCCCACTTTTGCCACCTCTGGCTTCCTGACATGTTAAGCACACATGTCGCGACCCTCTTGAGCACGCCTGGATCTGACATCTGATTGGGTGCCGAAGCCCAGGTGCAATTGACATTAAGGCGTGCATGTGTCGTCGTGGAAACATCACCCCCCCCCCACACAAAACACCCCACAAAAAACGTGTGTGACATTGTACTTGGACAGAACATCTGTACAGCTGTCCCATGTGAGCAAGTGACAATAACGTGTGACCTCAGGCTGATAGCGGGTTGGTTATCGCACATGCCGTTGCAATGTAAATACCATTTCATATTTGAGTAGGCCATGCG